>JAMPIV010023153.1:0-422313 GCA_024509875.1 Oreohelix idahoensis | reverse complement strand
CCCCCAACTTCATCTGATAATAGTAATGAAGTTGATAGCCAAGACGAGCACTTGGTGATTTCCCATGACTCGTTTGTTAAACGTCAAGAAGAGGATCCTTCTTTGAAGAAATACTTCCTTCTTGCAAAGAAAGGGGATCCCAATCAAAATACGAATCACAAATCGTATATCACTATGAAGAATGGTATATTGGTACGAATGGTACAACACTCGGACAAGTCTATGCACTCGCAAATTCTTGTGCCTAAGTGTATGAGAGCCTTAATTCTTCGGCATGCACACGATTCTCAGTGTGCGGGACACATGGGTTTTTCCAGAACTAAAAACTAGAGTCCTTGCGTCATTCTTTTGGCCATTCGTGAATAAAGACATCCGAATTTATTGCCGATCTTGCAAAATTTGTCAAGAGGTCAAGTCTAGGGGTCCGAGACATGCTGCTCCTATTCAGGCTGCAGATATTCCGATTCGGCCGTTTCAGAAAATGGCTATAGACATCATTGGTCCGTTCAAAATTAAGTCAGCCAGAGGACACCAATTTATCCTCACTTGCGTGGACATGTGCACGCGTTGGCCAGAGGCTATTCCTCTGAAGAGCATATCAACTGTCGATATCGCTGATGCTCTTTGGCTCGTATTTTCTCGTCTGGGATTCCCCGGAGAAATACTGTCGGATCACGGCACTCAGTTAATTTCGGACGTTATGTCTCAGGTAATGGCTACGCTAGACATTAAAAGGTCTCTCAGTAGTATTTATCATCCAATGTCCAATGGATTGGTAGAACGTCTTAGCAGGACACTAAAGAACTTACTTGGCAAGATAACGGAGGATCATCCTGAAGATTGGGACAGGGTTTTACCTGCAGTCCTCTTTGCCTATAGAGAGGTTCCCAACGAGCATACAGGGTTTTCTCCTTTCGAACTTGTCTTTGGCGCGCAACCGCGCGGGCCAATGTCCTTGTTACACGATTTGATAACTTCCGATAATATTGACGATGATACACAATCGTCATATGAATATGTTATAGCTCTTAGAGAAAAGATTATCGAATCGTGCAGGTTAGCAACTTCATCTTCCGAATTTGCGAAAGAAAAAGCTAGGCGATTTGCTAATAAGAAAAGACGCCTACGTCAACTTTGTCCTGGAGACAAAGCATATGTCTTACTGCCCTCAAGAGAGAATAGACTTCTCATTTCTTGGAAGGGTCCATACACTATAGTCTCGAAAATTTCTGATGTCGACTATGTTGTCGATGTGGATGGAAGGCATAAAACCTTCCATATAAATATGTTAACAGAGTTTATTGAACGTCCAGACTATTTACAGCCTATTTTCCAGGCGACGGACGACTCTCCAGTTCAACATGGTCACATCTCATCCCTGTCTGTTATACAGGATGAGGAAACTATTTTTTCTGACGTGAACTTACCTCTTCCTGCGATTCCACTTACTTCAACGGAATCGTGGAGAGACGTTACAGTCTCTTCCAACTTGTCTTTTGAGGAACAACGTCAAGTATCCTCTACGTTACAATCATATCAGGATGTCCTTACCGACATTCCTGGACACACAGATGTCATAGAACATGACATCATACTTACTGATCGTAATCCGATCAGAGTAAGACCATACCCAATACCTATTCATTTTCAAGCACAAGTCGAGAAAGAATTGGATGAAATGATTCAACTACAAATAATTGAACCATCCACTTCAGCTTATTCTTCGTCGATAGTTATTGTTCGAAAGAAAGACAATAACATACGTCTTTGCGTTGATTATCGCAAATTAAATCAAGTTACGAAGTTCGATGCTGAACCTATGCCGTTATTAGATGATCTACTTATTAGACTTTCTAAAGCTAAATTCTTTACTAAACTAGACTTGTCGAAAGGTTATTGGCAAGTCCCACTGACGGAACACGCCAAACCTCTCACTGCTTTTTCGACACCTAGGGGTCTGTTTCAATGGAATTTTATGCCTTTCGGGCTTATGAACGCCCCAGCGACTTTCGTACGCATGATGCGACGAATTCTATCAGATCGTGCAGATGTCATTGCATATTTAGACGACATCTGTCTTTTCAGCGATACTTGGGAAGAACACTATGTGGGTCTGAAGGAATTGCTATCTACTCTACGTGAGCATAGTTTGACTGCTAAACCCTCTAAAGCTTTTGTTGGGTTTAGTGAAATTTCCTTCCTAGGTCATCGAGTTGGTCATGGTCTGTTGAAGACAGAGGACCAGAACATTTCAAAGATATTAAATATCTCGGTTCCGAAGACAAAAAAGCAAGTGCGTAGTCTCTTGGGATTGATACAATTCTATGGAAGATTCATTGAGAATCTGTCCTCCATTATGGCACCACTTTCAACGTTATTGAAAAAAGGTTCTCCTAATATGGTGCGTTGGTCCCAAGAATGCCAATCTTCATTGGATCAGGTTAAGAATTTGTTCTCATCTCATCCTATCTTAAGACTACCGACGATTGATAAGACTTTTGTCCTTCGTAGTGATGCCTCTTCCACTGGGATTGGAGCGGCACTAATGCAGGAATATTCAGGAACTCTGCATCCTGTAATGTATATTTCTAGGAAGCTGAATGCGGCAGAAAGGAATTACTCGGTTTTGGACCGTGAATTGTTAGCTATGGTTTGGTCCATTCTTAAGCTACAAAGGTTCCTTCTGGGCGCGCATTTCTTTATGGAAACCGACCAAAAAGCTCTTACGGCTATGCAAAGTAAGGATTTGAAGAGCTCGAGATCTACTCGTTATGCTATTGCTCTTCAGCCTTTCCATTTCACGGTGCGAGCTATCCGTGGTTCGGATAATGTGATGGCGGACATATTGTCTAGATGCCCACATGATTCCAGTTAAATCTTGTGTCCTAGTTTTTCCTGATATATTTTCAGACTTAGGTCTGTCCTTAATATCATAATATGTTGTAATACAAATGTATTTGGATGATGTTTAGATAATTTAACAAATTTCATTTTGTCCATCCATCAGTGATATGTTGCTAAAATAGCATTGACATTTGTATATTGCTATGATTATATTAGAAGATGAAACACCCATACTACCAGACATCCCCAATGTGAAACCCATTGCATTCCTATCCCACGCATTGTCAAAGTCACAAAAACGGTGGACCACCATTGAGAAAGAAGCATACGCCATTCACTATGCAGTACAGAAATTAGACTTTTATGTGAGAGGGACGAAACTCACTATCAGAACTGATCACCAGCCTTTGGTTAACTGGCTCACCAAAACACAGGAACAGCCTAAGAAGTTACAGACATGGGCAATGAATTTACAGTCCTATGACACCACTATCGAACATATCCCTGGCAGATTGAACATCTGTGCAGATCTCCTATCCAGAATCAAATATGATGATGAAACCGAAGTGAAAACAATTAGAGTCAAAAATGATGGCACATCCTCAGAGATTGACGATAATGCAAAAGAAATTAATGAAATTACTTCATCAAGTCGAAGAAGTACCTCAGATTCTGCCACTCAAGTAGAAGAAGAAAGTCAAGATATGCTTGACATGAGAGTAGAACAAGCGAAAGATGCAGAAATTGTTAAGCTGCTCACATACGTGAAGGAAAACCCAACAAAAAGTAAAGATTTTACAGTACACCCAACGGATGGAGCTCTATACTATATTGATAGTAAACAAGAAGGGACACTAAAAAAAGTCATTCCAGCACATCTAGTCCCGGAAGTATTGCTACAGTTTCATGATAACAACGGGCACATGGGAAGAGACAAAACAATTGATGTCATAAAGAAAAGGTATTATTGGCAAACTTTCTACAAAGACATTACAGAATATGTAGCCACCTGTAGAACATGTAAATTGAGAAACATGAAGCCACATTTAATTCCCCTTCAAGAAATGCAACCTTCCCATTATCCCATGCAAGCAGTAAGCATTGACTTATCAGGTCCTTACCCATTCACCCAATCAGGCAACAAATACCTCCTGCACATAGTTGACCAATACTCTGGCCAGAAAGTTACCCACTCAGTGATGCCACATCGCAGTCTATCACGCAAATTTTTTTACAAGAATTCATTCCCAGGCATGGCTGTCCAAAACGAATCATTTCGGACAACGGTAAACAGTTTATCGGTAACCCATTTAAAGCCACCTTACACCAGCTGAATATTGAGCATACTACTACAAGCTATTATTGCCCAAATGCAAATGGCAGAAATGAGCGCATGCGTGCCACCCTACATGATATTATTAGCAAATATATCAAGGGAAACCACCAATACTGGGATCTATACATTAACCAAGCTCTTGAAGCCATCCGAGTAAACGTGAACGATACCACAGGAATGTTACCATTTCTCATGCTATACGGAAGAGAACCAAATTTTCCGCTAGACAACCTACTTCGCCCACAACGAAAATACATGGGAGAAGACCCCATCGAAATAATCCTTCAAGAAAAGTACAAGGCTCACCAGATTGCACAACGAAATACGCAGAAGGCATTTCACAAGAAACAGAAACAACATGATAAATCAGCCAAGCTACCAACGTACAAAATAGGAGACAGAGTATACTACAAGAAACATGTACGCAGTTCAAAATTCGATGACCGATGGTTAGATGGCTACAAAATCATGAAACAAACTACGCCTGTAAACTTCATCATCTGGAATGAAGAGAAACAACACCAAACAAAAGCTCACGTAAAACAAATCAAAATTGATAATCACCGGCCCATTCCGCCTCTGACGACAAATACAAGACCAGTCAGAAAGGCCACCCTAAATTATAATCCATCCAGTACAGATCCGTCTGACATATCAGAGTCAGAGACGACAGACTCTGAATTTTACCAAGACGACCGCATACCCAGACCACCCACCGATGCACTACATCGAGCAAGACAACAACGAGACTCGTCCGAAAGCGAAGAAGATATCCCACCACTTGAATTGCGTAATCGACTCCAAGACAGAGACCTGCGCATTAGAAATGAAGAAATAATGCCTCAGACGTCACACGATGACAACAACCAAATACCTTTTATTCACACTCAAACTTACTCCCGCGGTGAAAAATCGTCAGCTGATACCTATCACACCCCCAGTTCAGGCAGTTCCAGTTGGAATACCAGCGAAGGACAAACACTGCTATACCACAAGAACAAGATTGCTCGTTCAGAACAATCAGATCCTGAAGAAACGATACCCAAGCAGATTGTTGAACCATATACCAGCAATCTGTATGAAAACGAAACGCAACAAGAAATGCGAAATTACAGTGTCAACCCCGGCACAGCTTTGTCAGACCCCAACGAACAGAATGACAGAGAAATGGTAGAATTGTACCAACAAGAAACAGACATTGATACAGCTAGTTCCATTGAAACCAGTGATGCGGATAGTATATTATTTGTACCAGTCAACTCCAGCGTCAAACGCACCTATAAAACAGAATCTGATGACTCAATCCCTAGCAACAAAATTCCGCGTATACAGCACAACTATATCAGACGAAAGATTCTGAAGAAACGCTATCGAGTGCCCAAACCAAGCCGAGAAGTATTAGCCTCAGCTTTACTGGTCAAAAACAACAGTGTGCAAATTACTGCACCCACTGTCAAAGACGTTAACGTACCACAGGCCCAAGTCAGAAGAAAAATCAAGGCGAAACATATACCTGCCTCAAACTAACAGATGTTCCAGCCATACAAACCCCTACCACAGTGAAACCATCACCGCAATCAAAAGATGTTAAGCCATCACCGCATTCACCAATGTCCTCAGAGCCCCAACAATCAGCAAATGCAGTGTCACCCACAGTTACTCAGTATGATGCTCGCCTAACCAGTCGTGACATTGCAAAGTTAGAGATGGCGGCACAACTAAAGGACTTATTACTGAAGCTTTGCTGAGACACGCCCCTCGAGTCTTCAATGTACATGCCATCCCATGTACGGTCACCGCGAATGTGCACTTACGTTTAACAATGTACTAATTCTCCCCATGTACTCTATTTTCAGTTTTTGACAGTTCAAATGACTTGCTTACAGACTAAGATGTCAAAGCCTCACTGAGAAAGTTATTTTTTCCAGCCTTAGAATACTGATGCCCAGAAAGAAATCAAGACCAGCCCACGGAGGATTCTAGTTAGACATTTTTATTTGGATTATTGAAATAAAGATGACACAGATGATACAATGTTCTTTGTTTACAGACACCCTTATTAGTCAGACAGTTTTTGATATTTAGAATGTTACAAAACCTTACCTATAACACATGTGTCACACTATTCTGTTGTCATGCAGACACTTTACACCAGTACTTTTTCTTACCCCATACTAATATTTCTGTGATCTCATTTATGCTAAACTCCTTTATTCTATCACCTTGACCAATCATACTGTTCCCACTATGACATCTGCTAACAGCACATAATTCATACCCAAAACTAGTATTGCATGTTATGCTATTTTTCTCCACAGGATTATTTATTTTTCAAAATGTACATTATTATTTTAGACCCAGATGTATATTAGTACTGTCAAGATTTTAAACATTCTCCTAAAGAGATTCCATATCCCAACCTTGACTCTCTATAATAAGATTTTCTTCACCCCACTGTTACACCATCTTTAACTTACTATTTTTCCTTTCCACTATATTGAGACGACATTCTAGACTTGTGATTTTTTTTTCAATCCCAATCATATTCATTCCTTGGAATTATAATCATGTTGTAATCAGGAGATCCTTGATGTACCCTTTCCTCGCCACTTATTGACAACAGATACTGCTACAACATTCATTCTATTCTAACCTAAACTATTACTTGCAGCCCTATTGGTTAGGATTTACTATTAGAAATGTTGATAGTATATCTAGTGTTTAGTGAATTGATTTTTATCATTCTTTACTACTTGTGAATCACAAGAAAAGAAAAGAAATCACAAGAAAACAAAAAAAAAAGAAATGAAAAATAAAAAATGAAAAGAGACAAAAGACATAACAGAAAAAATGAGAAGAGAAAAAAAACAATTGAATTTTTTTTACAAAATGTATTATGTGTATATGCCACCCTCACACATTTTGATGATGATAAGCCAATATTGTAAAACATTGACTGCCCTGAGGTTAGCAGCCGACATAAAAGAAAAGAAAAAGAGAAAATAAATCACCCTATGCCACTCATACCCCCACCAGCTTGATCCCTGATACTCCAACAATATTTTGTTGATATCACAAGTACCCCAATGACATTTGCGCATGCTGATTTTCTGCAAATGAAGAATCCCTTGAGAGCATTAGTATATGCTAACCCCAGATTGAACAAATTGCACCTATTTGTTGATGATGCCTTTGCCCATGTTAAAGAAATAGCATTTGCACATGCTGACCTAGCAAATGAAATACCCCTTTACAGCATTTGTATATGCTGAACCCACATTGAACACCCCATTACTGGATGATAACCACTAATGACACATGAGATGAAGAAGCAACTGGTTATGTATGATGAAGATGCCATTTTATATTAAGGTGAAACTTTATGTTGTCACAGCTGAGATTTTGTTGAAATGTTTATGCACAAAATCCCCCACATTAACATTGGAGGAACAATAATCTTAGTCTTTCGTGGATACGAGCAAAGACAAGGAGATAATGGAATATTTTATGAAAACCATGGACATGGAACAAATCAGAGCAGATGATTGTTGCACATATGAGGACCATATTTGAAGTCATTATTGAAGGATTGTCAGTAGACAAGAGACAAATAGATTATGATAATCCCATGGAACCACAGGTACTAAGGACACAAAATGGAGATTATATAATGAGAAAAAAATAATGACTGAACAATTGCTACGCCCAGAGGTAAAGGAAATAGAGATACATCCGCATTTTTGGAAAAATCTTTTTTGATTTTTGCTCATTGCCTTTGTAAAATGAACATTGTTGTATAACAAATGACTATTCCTTATCACGAATTACAGAATGTTATAAGATAGTTGAGAGATGTGCTCACCCCGAGGATATTGGATAAAAAAATAATGTTATCCCAAGGACAGACATGTCACAGATATATCATGGAGATATTATGACATAAGAAAAAAAAATACTGTTACGTGCAGTCTTTGATATCTTACAATATTATACATTGGTATTCTTGTTATCTTCGCAAATATTGTGAAAGCAAAATAGTGCTTAAGGGAAAGTCATTATTGAGTTACTTCCCTTGAAAGTTGTGTCGGCTCTTTCGATCAAACTCCGCGGATAAATCCATTTTACTGCGATTTATTCGTTGTTTGGGTAATAATAGATTGTTCTTGCTTCAGAATATCTATGGCCTGAATTTATGTGTATTGTTTGTCTGAGTAGGACGAGTCTGTCTTATATCTGTATATCTTTACATATCTAAGTCGAACTATATGTTCTGTTGTCTCTAGAGAGGTCGAAGGCTATTCGGCGGATGTGTCGCTAGAGTGTGGTGTGATTTGGCTTCGTCCGGATAGGGACTGTGTTTTTCCATGTCGGCCTGTCGCCGGGGAAAAAGTGATCTCAGTATTTGTGGGGAAGGTGATAGTTGTCTAAACCTATCGTGTATGCTTTACCCCAGTGTTTAGTCGTATTGCCAAGGAATGGCAGTTTCATAATTCCTATACCAAGGTAATCAAAGATACTCTTATGAACTCTCGATCGAAGCCACCATTTTCGATAGTTACGATTTGAATGTCTAAGAGAATATATTTGACTCGATGAAAACGACTTCGATTCCTAGCAGCACTATATCCTGTAGATTGCAGTCAATTGTTCATGATCAAATCTACAGAGCAATGAAATGTTTTATGAATGACTAACTTTAGGACAGATTCATTATCTGTATCCAAACGTGAGTGACAGCTCACGAATGAAGCCATCTTGGAACCAAAACATGTAGTGACTTTCAAGAAGAGAAAAGGGATGCCCGTATTATCGCTTGATCAGTCCAGAGATCACTGCTACACATGAGAACCCATTGCTAGCGGTTCAATATTATTATATGGAAAAATATGTGCTGAACATTATGTTGAAGAATCGTCGCTAGACGAGATTAGGTTTAGAAGCCATCTGAAATATTGTTTATAAGCTGACGTGCTCAGTCAGTGAAGTCAGATGATATATGTATGGGCGATACTGAGTGCTTGGCTACTGACAGTCCATTATACACTTATTCTACATGAGTGCCCATGTAACATTGCAAGACCATTTACCCACTGTACTATGATGTATTATGGCAACCTGTGATTTGTCACTATCTGTGCTGTCGAGTGTGTACGTCCAATTAAACTTTAGAAAAGGTACACAGTCGTTGGTGTCGATGACTTCCAGCCATACATGAGTGTGAGAAAAGAACATTTTTTGTCAACACCACGAACCTTTATCATCATTCGCACATTATACACTCAATCCATGTCTACACACCACTGCGTAGGTCAAGTTGACATTCCATACACTACAGTGGAGCAAACAACACCATAGAGATCTTATCAACTGATGATGATGATGATGTCTGCTTCCATCCACTTATATCTATCTTTTGGTGGATATCATTAACGGGAATAAAAATCCAACGTTATTCAACCTTTATCAACTGGTGGACCAGCTTTCTGGGTTTGACCTCGCAGAAGTTCAGAAGTCAACAGATTACCGATACCAGACCGTTTCCTGTGGCTGATACGACACACTTGCAGTATTGGTTTGCTCTTTGTCAACACTTCGTACGTGACCTGTCAGGTGAATGCAGTATGTAGGTCAGCGTTGTTGACATTTTTTACATTAGACATTATAGAGTTTCACAGAACAGTTGGATCAATTCTTGTCAATATTAACAGGAAGACAGTATGAGTGAACTAAGAAGTCCTATTTTCATCGATGGATCTTCTTGTTTTCCATATATGAACTTTAATATTTAAGGCCAGAATGTTTAATTGAATAAAGTGGCAGTTTGTTTGTTTTCATAAAAATAACTTTGCCATTACTGTAAGACTGAGCCTATTTTGCAACACATACTATCATACACATAATTTATATATATTTATGTTTACATGTTATTTGTTTGTATAGTATGTTAGTTTCTATGTCAGCGGGTTGTGTTTAAGGTTGGGCGGCGTCCTCACAACAGAATATCCCACGTCATAGAGGGTCCGTTGTGGGCGTTTTCTATAGGTGCAATTTTCTTGATTGAAAATTTGCTGCGACAACTGTTGCTTTTGTGTTAGCTGTGAAGTCTGTAATTATTGTTATTTTTGTAATATTTCTTTGTTCTTTAGTTTTGTTTTGATTTGTTTGTAATTTGTTGGTCTAACCTTTTCTATCTTTCAGTTCTATTCACAATTTATATTCATATATTGTGACGTCATTTGTGTTGTTATTCTTTGCAGATTCAGTGATTATTTTCATTGATTTCCCTATTTGATTTATTTTGATTTCTGCAAACGTTCTTGTATTGTCAGTCCTATTTGTACTTTATGTATTCTGTTGGTTGACATATGTTTTATATAGGTATATTTCATAAGACACAATTGCCTGTGCACTGCACTTGGATTATGGTATAAACCAGTACCTGATTATTATTACTATTATACAAGACCTTATTAAAGGCTTGTGACCCACAGATATTGGGATAGTATACTGATTAATCAAGTCATTGAGAACTTGTGGTATTATTATTGGTTCAGGTGATTAGTATTATTGTTAGACATCATGTCTACTTTGGAATACTTCATTACACAAGGGAAAGCCCTTGATAAGACTGGTCAACAATTAGAACAATGGGCAGTTGCTCAATATGACAAAGCATTAGCTGCAGAAGAGAGAAGAGCTATGGCAGAAGAGAAAAGATTAGAAAGAGAAGCTGAGGCTGCTGCTGAACAAAAGAAATTGCAGATGCAGGTAGAGGAAAGGAGATTTGAAGCTGAACAAAAAAAAATTGGAAAGAGAAGCTGCGGCTGAACAAAAAAGATTAGACAGTGAAGCTGAACAAAAAAAATTGGAAAGAGAAGCTGCGGCTGAACAAAAAAGATTAGACAGTGAAGCTGAACAAAAAAGATTAGACAGGGAAGCTGAACAAAAAAGATTAGACAGGGAAGCTGAACAAAAAAGATTAGACAGAGAGGCTGAAGAAAAAAAAGCAATAAGAGAACATGAATTTGAGTTGGAGAAATTAAGATTGACAAGTATGAGTAATGTTAATCAGGCATCTAGTGGTAATGATAAACCTTCTACTTACAAGGTTAAGGTTCCACCGTTCAATCAGTCCAGTGACGATATTACATTCTGGCTGGATAGATTTGAACGTTCTTGTCGTACACATAATGTGGATAAATCACAATACGCTAATCAATTATCAGAAAACTTGAAAGGTGAATCTTTGACTAGATTATGCCTTGTAGGAGAAGCAGATAAGGATAATTATGATGTCATTAGGGCGGCTTTGATAAAAAAAATATCAGCTAAGTGAGGAAGGCTATCGCCTTTTATTTAAAACGATGGTACCTGAGACGGGTGTAGAATTCTCAGAATTCACTGCAAAGGCACGTCTCACAGTTGATCGTTGGATTGAGCTTTCCAAAACAGAAAAAACGTATGAAGGACTTATGGATTTGTTGCTCAGAGATAAGATTATGTCATGTGTGAACAAACCTTTCCTTGAATTTATACATGAGCGTAAACCTAAATCTCTAAAAGAAATGGAAGAATATTGTTCCCAATATGTCACTGCACACCCCGACGTGACTTTTGGCAACACTAAGATTAAGGAGAGTATGCCAGTTGCTTCAGCAACACCATACAATCCCAATTATTCACACAGATTTCAGGGACCTCAAAACAGATTTGATAAAAAAAGGTAACCATAATAGTTATCAAAACCAAGGTAACCAATCATTTCAGGGTTCTTCTTCAAAGAACTGGAGACGACCTGATAGCTCTCGACACAGGGGTGGTCATAATTATAGGAATTTCCGTAGAGGAAGTAATTATAGAAACTATCAGGGTTATCCGTCTTGGAGTCAACAAGATCATAATTACAGAGATACTCATTATAATGAATATGATAATGGTAACCAAGGGAACTATGACTCAAACCCAAATAGGGGTTACAATAGAGGTAACAATAACTACAGAGGTGATAATAACCGAGGTAGATCTCAAAACAAAAGACATAAACCACATTTTCAGGCAAACTCTGCACAACAAGAGTCCCATGAAGCCTATAAACAGAGTAAAGATAATAATGATGCTAGTAATATGGCATGTGCCGCTTTTGATTTTGGGAGAGCATCTCAGTGCCCCCAATGCAAAACGTTATTTGAGCCAACCACAGTGTCTACTTTAAGCTGTGGCCATCCTCTTCCTGCTCTTCCAGCATCAGTCGCGCATGATGGAAGAGGTTCTCTTGTCTTACATAAGGGTTTAGTGAATAACAATCCAGTCTCTGTGCTATTTGATTCTGGATGCACCACAATTGGTGTTAGGCAGTCACTCGTAGATCCTTCCCGTGCCACTGGACAAGTAGTCAAATGTGTAACATTTGGCGGCACATTAGAGAAATACTCTACTGCTATCATTAGGATTGCTACTCCTTTCTTTACAGGAGATGTACACGCATGTCTTCTTCCGAATCCGATCGCTGACCTCATCATCGGTCGCATTCATGGAGTCAAGGAATGCACTCCGCAACAAATTTCCACGTGGGAAAGGCAAAACATGCAGATTGCTAACGCTGTAGTCACTAGAGCTCAGGCTCTTAATATGCCTCAAACTTCATCTACTGAAGATAATGAAGTGCATAACCAAGATAATCCCTTGGTAATTTCTCGTGACTCGTTTATAAAACAGCAAGAAGATGATCCCACTCTGAAGAAATTCTTCATTCTTGCAACTAAAGGTGATCCGAATAAAGACACAAGTCGTAAATCGTGGATTACAAAGAAGAATGGCGTACTTGTACGTATGGTTCAAGACTCCATTACGTCAAGTCATTCTCAAATCCTGGTTCCCAAGAATTTGAGAGTTAAAATTTTGCAGCACGCTCACGACTCTCAGTGTGCTGGACACATGGGTTTTTCCCGTACTAAGTCAAGAGTCCTTGCGGCTTTCTTTTGGCCATTGGTAAACAAGGACATACGTATTTATTGTCGATCTTGTAAAGTATGTCAGGAAGTTAAATCCAAAGGTCCACGGCATGCTGCACCCATTCAGGCGGCGGACATTCCTATTCGGCCGTTTCAAAAAATGGCCATAGACATTATTGGTCCATTTAAGATCAAGTCTGCCAGAGGACATCAGTTTATCTTGACGTGTGTTGATATGTGCACACGTTGGCCAGAGGCTATTCCTCTGAAGAGCATTACTACTGCTGATATTGCAGATGCTCTTTGGCTTATATTTTCTCGTCTGGGGTTCCCCGGAGAGATATTGTCAGACCATGGCACCCAACTAATATCAGATACCATGTCTCAAGTAATGTCTACTCTGCAGATAGATAGATCTTTAAGTAGTATCTACCATCCAATGTCTAATGGTATGGTCGAACGCCTTAATAGAACACTTAAAAACTTACTGGGGAAGATAACTGAGGATCATCCTCAAGACTGGGACAGAGTTTTACCTGCGGCCCTCTTCGCTTACAGAGAGGTGCCCAATGAACATACGGGATTTTCTCCCTTTGAACTCGTCTTTGGCGCGCGTCCGCGTGGCCCTATGTCGTTGCTTCACGATCTCATAACATCTGACAATATTGACGATGACACAAAGTCATCCTACGAATATGTCATCGCGTTGAGACAAAAAATTATCGAAGCATGCAAATTAGCAACTTCTTCTTCTGAATTTGCGAAACAGAAGGCAAGGCAATTTGCCAATAAGAAGAGATGCTTACGACAACTTTGTCCTGGTGACAAAGCATTTGTATTACTACCTTGTAGGGAAAACAGATTACTTATTTCTTGGAAAGGTCCGTACGATATAATATCGAAAATTTCCGATGTCGACTATATTGTCGATATTGATGGGAAGCATAAAACCTTCCACATCAATATGCTTACTGAATTCCATGAACGTCCGGATTATTTGCAACCCATTTTCCAAGCAACGGACAATTCTCCAGTACAACATGGTCATTACTCATCACTGTCCGTGATACAGGATGAGGAAACAAGTTTTTCAGATGTAAATCTTCCTCTTCCAATGATCCCACTTCATTCCAGTGAATCATGGAAGAACGTTACTGTCTCTCCTGATTTGTCTCTAGGAGAACAGCGACAAGTTTCAACTATGTTGCAAACATTTCAGGATGTACTCACTGACATCCCTGGACAAACGAATGTCATTCAACATGACATTGTTCTAACTGACCATACTCCTATTAGGGTTAGACCTTATCCTATACCTATACATTTTCAAGCACAGGTCGAGAAAGAGTTGGATGAGATGATAGATTTGAAAATAATCGAACCATCCACCTCTGCATATTCTTCGCCGATGGTTATTGTGCGTAAAAAAGACAATAACATACGTCTTTGCGTTGACTATCGAAAATTGAATCAAGTAACTAAGTTCGATGCCGAACCTATGCCTTTACTGGAAGAGCTACTTACTCGACTCTCCAAATCTCATTTTTTCACTAAACTTGATTTGTCTAAAGGATATTGGCAAGTTCCTTTATCTGAACGCGCCAAACCTCTCACGGCTTTTTCAACACCTAGAGGTTTGTTCCAATGGAATTTTATGCCTTTCGGTCTTATGAACGCACCAGCTACGTTCGTACGCATGATGCGCCGAATCCTATCTTATCGGTCAGATGTCATTGCATATCTAGACGACATCTGTCTTTTCAGCGATACTTGGGAAGATCACTATTCAGGGTTAGATGAATTGCTGTCTACTTTGCGTGAGCACAACCTGACAGCGAAACCCTCTAAAGCCTATATTGGTTTTAGCGAAATTTCTTTCCTAGGCCACCGAGTTGGTCATGGTTTCCTAAAGACAGAGGACCATAATACTAGTAAGATACTTAACATCTCAATCCCTAAGACTAAAAAACAGGTGAGAAGTCTGTTAGGTCTTATTCAATTTTATGGCAGATTCATTCAGAATCTATCCTCTATCATGGCACCTCTCTCAACACTTCTAAAGAAAGGTTCGCCTAATGTGGTCCACTGGTCTCAGGAATGCCAATGCTCTCTGGATAAGATTAAAACACTGTTTTCAACACCACCTATTTTAGTGCTACCCACTAAAGATAAGACATTCGTTCTTCGTAGTGACGCTTCATCCACTGGGATTGGAGCGGCACTAATGCAAGAGTACTCTGGAACTCTGCATCCTGTAATGTATATTTCCAGAAAACTTAATGCGGCAGAAAGGAATTATTCGGTTTTAGACCGTGAGCTATTAGCTATGGTTTGGTCGATCCTCAAACTACAGAGATTCCTTCTAGGCGCACATTTCATAGTAGAAACCGACCAAAAAGCTCTTACTGCTATACAGAGTAAGAATTTGAAGAGCTCGAGGTCTACTCGATATGCAATTGCTCTTCAACCTTTTCATTTCTCTGTGCGAGCTATTCGTGGATCAGATAATGTGATGGCAGACATTCTGTCAAGATGCCCACATGATTCCACATAACTATTAGGGCTTAGACTTCTTGATATGTCTAGTTCTATAGTAGTTCCTTTTCTATATCATGATAGATACACATTTGTAATTTAATAATATAATGATTGTATCACTACATAGCGGTTCATTGATGTTTATTCACCGCTGTGCTTTGATGATTTTTTCTTCATAAATCATAAATTTAAGATATCTAATACGAAATGATGATATGAATTTTTTTAGGCATTGTGTAATTGCCAGAATTGTATTATACTTTGATGACACCTTCCTGGAAAAATATACTTGTAGAGAAATAATTTCTCTCAGTTTATGAGACACATTCTCACCAGTCGCTCCATAAGTCGACTTAGCCTCATATTAGGCGTTATAGGTATTCCTGATATTTTCATCTGCGCATTATTCATGCGTTGTGAGCCTATTGTACGTTGCTCCTAGATGTATTTCAAAAAGAAAAAAAAAATGTTCCATTTTTTTTTTCCCGGGAGGTGTGGTAAGACTGTTACGTGCAGTCTTTGATATCTTACAATATTATACATTGGTATTCTTGTTATCTTCGCAAATATTGTGAAAGCAAAATAGTGCTTAAGGGAAAGTCATTATTGAGTTACTTCCCTTGAAAGTTGTGTCGGCTCTTTCGATCAAACTCCGCGGATAAATCCATTTTACTGCGATTTATTCGTTGTTTGGGTAATAATAGATTGTTCTTGCTTCAGAATATCTATGGCCTGAATTTATGTGTATTGTTTGTCTGAGTAGGACGAGTCTGTCTTATATCTGTATATCTTTACATATCTAAGTCGAACTATATGTTCTGTTGTCTCTAGAGAGGTCGAAGGCTATTCGGCGGATGTGTCGCTAGAGTGTGGTGTGATTTAGCTTCGTCCGGATAGGGACTGTGTTTTTCCATGTCGGCCTGTCGCCGGGGAAAAAGTGATCTCAGTATTTGTGGGGAAGGTGATAGTTGTCTAAACCTATCGTGTATGCTTTACCCCAGTGTTTAGTCGTATTGCCAAGGAATGGCAGTTTCATAATTCCTATACCAAGGTAATCAAAGATACTCTTATGAACTCTCGATCGAAGCCACCATTTTCGATAGTTACGATTTGAATGTCTAAGAGAATATATTTGACTCGATGAAAACGACTTCGATTCCTAGCAGCACTATATCCTGTAGATTGCAGTCAATTGTTCATGATCAAATCTACAGAGCAATGAAATGTTTTATGAATGACTAACTTTAGGACAGATTCATTATCTGTATCCAAACGTGAGTGACAGCTCACGAATGAAGCCATCTTGGAACCAAAACATGTAGTGACTTTCAAGAAGAGAAAAGGGATGCCCGTATTATCGCTTGATCAGTCCAGAGATCACTGCTACACATGAGAACCCATTGCTAGCGGTTCAATATTATTATATGGAAAAATATGTGCTGAACATTATGTTGAAGAATCGTCGCTAGACGAGATTAGGTTTAGAAGCCATCTGAAATATTGTTTATAAGCTGACGTGCTCAGTCAGTGAAGTCAGATGATATATATGTATGGGCGATACTGAGTGCTTGGCTACTGACAGTCCATTATACACTTATTCTACATGAGTGCCCATGTAACATTGCAAGACCATTTATCCACTGTACTATGATGTATTATGGCAACCTGTGATTTGTCACTATCTGTGCTGTCGAGTGTGTACGTCCAATTAAACTTTAGAAAAGGTACACAGTCGTTGGTGTCGATGACTTCCGGATATCATTAACGGGAATAAAAATCCAACTTTATCAACCTTTATCAAATACCTAGATTGGAAATGCAGCAAACTTGGTCAAGGACACCATGAAATAGACCCCGCCCCACACTTAAGATAACTGACGGATGAGATTTTTGAATTATAAGTACCATAAGTCACCCATCTGGCTGTAGTCAGCGGATGTTACAGGCACCACATAACTCTGACTAACCCTCGACCTGCGAAGGCAGGGTTGGTGTCGAAATTTTGCACATATGTAAAAAGACATGTTTTTGTTCATGTTTTGGTAAAGTCTAGACATTTGTATAAATGGTTCCATAAATGATTAGTTGATATATTGTTGATAAATATTCGCAGATATAGTACATGGACAATTAATAAGGATGTATTTCCAGTACAGAATAAGAGGAATAGGAAGGATCCACATTTTAAATATTGGAGCACCATGAGCGATGAATTGGACTTATGAAGAAAATGGAAATGGTACACTTTATGCAAGGATAACCAGAAAAAAAATATGGATAAATAGTAGTCAGAGTGCCAGGAACTTTGTTTTATAAGGATATTGTAGACTCCTCACGATCAATTGAATATTTTTTCTTCCCTTCTATGTCACAATTTTTGAGTGATGACCCCAAAATTTTTTTCATCTCATATTGTCAAAAGTTCTTACATCTCAGTTGATTGTTACATAAATAATTGTTTGATGTGTTTTTGAAAAATGTATTGCTAGATAAGGTACATAGGGAGTTACTAAGGATGAATTCTCAAGATAACAGGAGGACTAGAATGGATACAATGATATTGGAACACCATAAATGATACATTGGGGTTATACAAAAGAAAAAAAAAAGGAGACAAAAATAAACTGTATACAGGGATGCCTTGAGAGTGACAACATGGATACGTATTGTCAAGAGTATAAGCAGTTGTGTTAACAGAGAAAATAAAGTAATACAGAACCCAATGTAGAAAATTCATGATGATTTGAAACTATATTTTCCTTTTCCCTTATATTTCATAATATGATAGTAACACATTCGTCTGTTGGTTGCTGAATAATTAGATGTTTGAAAATTGATGTATGGCAAGTCAAAGAAGATCTTTGAAAAAAAAAAAAATATATATATATATATATATAAAATAATATTTCTAGGACAGAGTTCACAGAACAAAAATACTGTGTTGACAGAAAAGAAGGAATGATTAGAAATAACTGACTAATGGACAGGATCACCACCAGACGTACGGATATTAGAGACAAACATCACATAGTTTAGAAAAAAAAAAGGAATGTAATATAGAACATTTTTTTCTACAGTGACGGACTTAGAACGAATTCATACACTTGCCATTTGGAAAATGTCAATAACAAGGAAACATACAAATAAATAAATAAGGATAAGCCATGAGGTTTTAATGCTTTTATTGTGAAAAATGATTACTTATAAAAATGATGCTAGTAACACCCCAATTAGTCACGTGATTTTTATCCAATCGTAAGGCTCAATATTATTCAGCCGGCAGGAAATGTAGAAGAGACGCGAAATTTCCCCAACAACCTAGTTAGTTGAAAAGGACGCGTCTAGCTAGTAAGACGAACAAGTTTTGTGCTGATAACGCAGTGGTTTTACTGCATGAAAGTTATCTAGGTTGAAGAATTAGAAATTCCAGTGCATTTTTGTGTATTTAACTTCTATATTCGAAGTCTGTAAGTAGGAGCTAATTACTAATCAATTATTGACCCATTGTTGCAGATTTAGAAAAAGGATTCATGGCTGCAAGTTGCACCTATGAGTCAAATGCAGAGGTGATGGAATTTGCTCTGTACAAGCACAAATTGATCAAATTGCAGAATATGAGCATATAACGAAACCCCTTGAGAATAATGAATTAATCGGTCTGAAGTGGAACAGCTTATATGAAATTGGATCAACGCAAACTGGTATTTAAACAGAAAAAAGTAGACAGGAGTTGGATAGGCCTGATTCATACAAGTGTCAATTCCCCATGCTAGATCATTGAGAGCGACTTGCATTTTATATTATGAATGAAAAATGCATGTTTGTAACTTCACGCCATCATGTATATATTATGATTATTAAATAAAACGTTGACATCAAAAAGAGGTCGTATATTTGATTGCTAAGCATTAACCATGAATGGAAGGAGGTAATGTCTGTGGAGAAACCTATAAATTCTTACTAACTGCTCACAAACTACAACACCTTAGAGGATAGTCCCCGAGCCTGGTAAAATCCCGTAAGACTGTCAGTGAGAAATTTCCACCTCTAGCAGTCTAGCTAGTTCTAGATCTAATACTCTCTGAAATTAAACAGCAACCCCCAATTCCCCACCCACAACGGCCACAGGAGGTTAAGATGTTATACCTAACAAGAAAGATAGTTGTGTCTGTGTTAACTGTGTGAGGTGAAGCACATGTAGGTCCCTGACTATAAAAAGAATGATGATGATGATATATTTGATCAGGGAACCTAACGCTACCTCCCTAGATCTCACACAGTCCGTATTTTGATTCTAGTGGCTGGTGTATGATGTCTCTAGTGTCTAGGGGTGAAATGAAGATGATGGTACATCAACACAATACACTTTAACTCACTAAAGAAATTGAATAAGACAGTGGTTAAAGTTTTCTTTTAAAATTTGAATGTTTTTTTCTTTATACAATTTAATCTGCCTGTCCCGCCAGCTTCTTTTGGACAGGTCTTTGAAAATGAAGAAATATATTTACATATAATGCTTCAACTAAAAATATGGACTTTTGGTCCTATGAATATATGTTAATATAGAGTTCCTGTAGGTGTATTCACAGACTAAAACTTTAATAGTTGCTAGTGATTGTCATTTGTTATGAGGAGCTGTTATTTTCTTCATGCCCCATATAATTCAATGTTATTTTGATAAGAATTAGTTTCTTAGGATGAAATGTCAGATGTCCCAGCTGATAACATGTCACCTGGGATTCTTCGTAGGTCGAATATAAGTCAGTATATCACGGTAGAGACAATGTAGATCAGCACCCACACGTAAGCTCCTTCAGGCTATCAGCTGACAGCTTAAACTTTATAAAGGAGACTTTACAACCACTCATCAGGTTTCCTGTCACCGGATGGTAACAGGAAATAAAAACTCTGCAATAAAAAGACACCCTGGCCTTTTCATACCTGATTACAACTTCTTATCCCTATATATACATGACGGTATGGGGTCAGCCTCTTGTGCATTCATGTGCATAAGCCCCTAATTTATGACTCACACCCTTCTGTGACCACACCACAGGCCCCTATGGCAGATACGCCACTGTACTTTTACATAGTTTGCTTCAATGCAATAACGTGGAGTAACCACATCTCCTTTTATATGATTTTTTTTTTCTTCTTTTCTTTCTAACTTATAAACGCTCTAGGCTTGTTGAAAAGTGTTCATAGAACACAGAGGCTTCCTAACATTTCCAATACAAAATATTAATCCAAAATCATAATAATATGTAACAGTCAAATACAGTTTAATGTGAGGACTCAATAATGTTTGCTTCCGGCATGTCCTTCACTTTTCCACAGCAGTATCTTACTTTTTCAGTTTTAATCAAGCATGTAAATACATAAAGCATTCTTACCATTAGTTCAAAGAAATATGTCACAAATAACGTTGACTGGCAAAGAATATGGCCTCAGTTTTCCTCTGCCCCGTCCAGATAGTGCATTAGTAGTTAATTTTACAAGTTATCACATCTAGTTCCAAAGGTTGTTATTGCCGGGAGTTGTAGTGAGGATAAGCTCTCACTGCAGATAAAATAATTCTATGGCACGCGCCTCAAACAGCCTCTGACAACCAAGTCCAGCTCTCGGCCTTCACGTGTGGCTCAATTTGAGCCCGGCGGAACTGTTTCCTCTGACGGGAGAAGGGGCAAAGGCGAGCGACTGGCGCCTTAAAACCAGCAGCTTCGGGCAGATAGGGCTCGTGATCCTTGGTTGGTAGCTTATCTAAGAAAAGGAACTCTGAATTCAAACCACCGCTGCCTTGCGGGAATATCCATTTATGGAATTGGCTTCGGGAGTAAACCCTGAGGATAAATCCGGAGTCGGAGTCCCTAAGGCAGTCTAATATCGATTCGACATTATTCTGGCAACTCCTGCGACATGGCTGGTACCAAACTGTATCGGCTACTGCCGTTCCTTTGGATCTACCGGCTGTGTGGAGAGGGGGAACATGCTGCATGGGCAACAGCTTGATCTCCATATAACTGTGCCCAAGCTCGCGCCCTGGAGAGGACACTCCAGCTTCACCCTATAGGTGTCGGTAAAACACGGGAAGTAGCAGTTACCGGTTATAAGCATTTTTCCCAATTGGCGTAGGGCATGGCGCCAGGGGCTACTTCCGACAGTGGGAGAGGTTCTAGGATCTCACTGGACAGCTACCGCCCGCTTCAAGCTGGGCAGCCCCCAGTCAATAAGATGTTGTCCCGCCACTGTCTGCTTTCCCCATTGGGTGCATGGGGATTAGGGTCAAACCCGAACTGTGGACAGAAAATTTGGCACCAAGCAATTATCGAAAAAATAGAAATAAGCAAACTCTCAGATTGGGATGCTGGAACGTCCGGACTATGTTGACTGGACTATCCGAAAACCTACAGGATGTAAACGATGTAAGGAAGACAGCCATAATTAATGATGAGCTTAAACGACTTCAGGTGGATATAGCTGCACTTCAGGAAACGCGCCTGGCGGGCTCTGGAACGGTGAGCGAGAAGGACTACACATTTTATTGGCAAGGGAAAGATCTTAATAAAGCTAGCGAACACGGAGTAGGTTTTGCGGTCAAAAAATCGCTAACTAAAATGGTTGAACCAGGCGAGAATGGATCAGAACGCCTGTTAACGCTCCGCCTGCAAACTAGCACAGGTCCCATCACCCTTGTCAGTGTGTATGCTCCTACTCTGTACTCTGCCTCAGAAGCTAAAGATGAGTTCTACGAGAATCTAACAGCAATTATCAAAAGCATACCTAGGCAAGAACAGCTTGTTCTCCTTGGTGACTTTAATGCTAGAGTGGGTGCCGATAATGTTTCATGGCCTTCGTGTCTGGGCAGGTTTGGTATTAGCAAGATGAATGAAAATGGACAACGGCTCTTAGAGTTGTGCGTCCACCATGACCTCTGCGTGACCAACACCTACTTTCAGACAAAACCCCAGCATAAGGTGTCATGGAGACACCCACGATCCAAGCACTGGCACCAACTTGATCTGATTCTCGTCAGAAGGCCACTCCTCAGGTCTGTGCTCTCCACGCGCTCGTATCATAGTGCAGACTGTGATACAGATCACTCCTTGGTTTGCTGCAAAATCAGAGCACAACCAAGAAAACTCTATCGTGTCAGACATTAAGGGAAACCACGCATTGATACCAGCAAGATGTCAGACCCTTTCATGATCGCTCAATTCACTGCGACCTTCGAGAAAATGCTCAGTAGCCCTCAGCATGGTGATACTATTACAGAGAAATGGGAGCATCTACGGAACACCATTCAAAGTACTGCACTTGTCACCTTTGGTAAGAAAACAGCAAAGTCAAATGACTGTTTTGATGCTTCATCAGATGTGATGGCACCTGTCATTGAAGCTAAGCGCAGTGCTATGAATGAATACAAACGTTCACCGAGTGCCAGAACCCTACAGATCCTGAGGGCTACGAGAAGCAAAGTTCAACAAACTGCTCGACGCTGTGCAAATGACTACTGGCTCCAGCTCAGTGAGAGCATCCGGATCGCAGCGCAAACAGGCAACATTAGACAAATGTATGACGGTATAAAGAAAGCACTTGGCCCCCATAAAAGTAAGACGGCACCGCTAAAAACTATCAGCGGAGAGAAGCTAACCGACAAGGGTAAGCAGATGGAGAGGTGGGTCGAGCACTACTCTGAGCTTTACGCTAGAGACAATACCGTTACGCCTGCAGCCCTTGATGGTGTCAACAGTCTGCCAACTATGGAGGAGCTGGATGCCGAACCAACATTAGAGGAACTCAGCAAGGCCATTGATAGCTTGGCCTCTGGCAAAGCACCAGGCAGTGATGGGATTCCTCCTGATTTAATCAAATGCTGTAAGAGCACGCTATTACAGCCCCTGCATAGGATGCTGTGCCAGTGCTGGGAAGAGACAACTATTCCTCAAGACATGCGAGATGCCAAGATTGTAACACTGTATAAAAATAAAGGAGACAGAAGTGATTGCAATAACTACAGATGCATCTCTCTTCTTAGTATTGTTGGTAAGGTTTTTGCCAAAGTCATCTTAATGCGACTACACAAGTTAGCTGAGCGCATATATCCAGAGTCACAGTGTGGATTCCGAGCTGGCAGATCAACTACAGACATGATCTTCTCTCTCCGCCAGCTTCAGGAAAAATCAAGAGAGCAGAAAAGACCATTATATATCGCCTTTATAGACCTCACAAAAGCATTCGACCTGGTTAGTAGGGATGGACTCTTTAAAATCCTCCTGAAAATAGGCTGCCCTTCTAAAATGCTGGAAATGATAAAGTCATTCCATGACGGCATGAAGGGAACAGTCCAATATGCTGGAAGCACGTCACAGCCCTTTGATATACGAAGTGGCGTTAAACAAGGCTGTGTTCTGGCTCCGACCCTCTTCGGAATATTCTTTGCCTTACTCTTGAAACATGCATTCAGAGATGCAACTGAAGGAATATGCCTTCACACTAGGTCAGATGGCCGTCTGTTTAATCTTTCAAGGCTGAAGGCAAAAACAAAAATCAGAAGGGTCACTATAAGAGACTTGTTGTTCGCTGATGATGCTGCAGTCGTCACTCAAAGCCAACAGGAGCTTCAGAGCTTGATGAATCGCTTCACTAAAGCATGCAAGGACTTTGGCCTCACAATAAGTCTAAAGAAAACGAATGTGCTGAGTCAGGATGTGGGTGCTGCACCAGTTATCACTATCGATAACTATGAATTGGCAGTGGTGCACCACTTCACATACCTAGGGTCTACCATCAATGACAAACTCTCACTGGATACAGAAATCGACAACCGCATTGGCAAAGCTGCAGCTACCTTTGCCCGCCTCACATCGCGTGTTTGGGGAAACTCTAAACTCACAATGAAGACCAAAGCTGCGGTATATAATGCCTGCGTCACCAGCACACTCCATTTGCGGTGTCTACGCCGCATCCTCGGCATCTCGTGGAAAGATAAAGTGACAAATGTCGAGGTGTTGTCACGTGCTGGCCTTCAAAGTATGTATACGCTTCTTAGACAGCGCAAACTTCGCTGGCTTGGCCATGTTCGCCGCAGGGATGATGGTCGCATCCCAAAAGATATCTTCTACGGAATATTAGCAGATGGCAAGAGAACAGTTGGGCGACCACAGCTGAGGTTCAAAGATGTGTGCAAGAGAGATATGAGGGCACTGGACATGGATCCAGCAACATGGGAGGATGAAGCAGCCGATCGCACTAAGTGGCGATGCTATTTACGGCGCCACCTCAGATTGGGCGAAGAGAGGCTCACACAAGAAGCAGAGGTGAGGAGAAAACGTCGAAAGGAGCACCAGGAAAATAAGCAGCTGAGGGCTGTCACCTCAGGGGCGCATTCCCATAGTCAGTTATGACTGAAGGGGCTATTATTATTATTATTATTATTATTATTATCAGGGAGCCGCGCTAGCGTAGTGGTTACAACACCGCTCTGGCGACCGGGTGATACAGGATCAAACCCGGGCGACGGCATTTGAGGATTTTTCGTCGACCGGGATTTGGACTGGATTAACTCGAGACCTGGCGAGAACATTTGAAGGAGTGTCGTCGACCAGGGACTGGCGGCTCCTGAGCCGACCCAGCTGCAATGAGTACCTCCGAAATCGGAGAGTATTTGCCTGAATGGCGAGGGACACTTGTCTCTGTACAAGAAATAAAGGGATACTCACGTAAAATCAATGTCAGGTTAGACATAAATAATAACCTGAGATTTCGCCTCGAGTATTAGCGGGCGTACGAAAAAAAAAAAAAAAAAAAAAAAAAAAAAAAAAAAAAATATTATCACATCTGATCTCAACGTAGTAGTTTGAATAAAATTTTCTATTCAAATGGCCACGAGACCACTTTGCTTCTTGCCAATATCTATTAGAGCCGACCAATGAAAGCAGGCACTACTAAAAAATTTTGAATTTAGTTTGAAAAAAACAAAACAATTCCAAACAAACTATGTGCCTCGTAGTCCATTGGTCAGTCCATGTTAGTTATGCCAATAGAAAAAGATGTTTCGTTTTAGTTAACCTTTTTCCTATCTCTCCCCTTTTACTCCTATACTCTTATACAAACTAATAGAATTTGAATTTCTACAATGCCTTTTTTTTTTAAACTAGCGTCCCCAATAACGTTATGTGTAACGAGCAAGAACAACAGTCTGTCCGGTCAAGCGAACTAGACATTTAGTATTTTCTCAATAACTTGGCTAATACTTGGACTACCATATTTTTTAAAACATATTATTGCTCAGGGGACTCTAAGCTATACTACCATATGGTCAGTTTCAGTATGGTTTAGATTTTCAATGTTGTCACTGTCAATCGTCAAATATAAATTTTACACAAGTCGGCCATCTTTCCCCCCCCCCCCCCCCTCTAACATTTTCCTCACTATTCAAATAAACCAACTAGTTTGAGTGACGTCAGAATATTACCGCTAGGAGGAAATGAAAAATTGTCTGTGTGTTTGATTCTGCTGGCTTTGCCCACAGCGTGTATATATTAAAGAGACCGCGTGCCGAGCGAAGAGGGGTTTTTCAAAACTTTGGTAGTGTTTTGCGTTAATTATTACTGTCACAGTATAATATCTACACTTTCATGACATTGTCCTCTAAGCTCGTATCAAACTGCGAGAGGTCACACAATCAACATACTTGTAAACGCCATTCACAAAGCGTACACGAAGGCGTGCTGACAATCTCCCTTTTTAATAATAACAATGAAACACGTAGGAATTCAATAATAATAGCAATACATTGTCAGCAATAACCATATGGTTGGATTACAAGTCCTACTACCCCTGGACTATACAACAAGGCTGTACAAAAGCCAGCAACCATAAAGAGAGCACGATTAATATGCAATGCGGCTTCTAAAGCCGGCCAACTGACATCTTTCTCTGTCAGGCTTCCTGTTCACTCCATTCCATTGCACCCCTTTGCACCATTTTCTTTGAAAGCTGATGTGCGCACCAAAATATATGTTTATTCCCCCAAAGTCCATGTGCGCAACAAAAGATATTATGTGACATCTACCCCCTTCCCCAGAAAAGAAAACGGAGTTTTCTTCTCTCTGAGAGTAGTAGATTGCACACCAAACCACAAAATATTAGACAAGTTCAACCCAAAAAAAAACAATTTTACACTGGTGTACGTAGACGTCGTGCCTACGAACACATATATCTCATGTCCCAAAAATTACAATCTAGACAGAGCATCTGCCACGACATTAAGTCTACCCTCTAACGGGATAATTGTGAACTGGAACTGTTGTAGCAACAAGGCCCAACGAGTCAACCGTGAGCTTGTCGACTTCGAAGATTTCAAAAACAGTAGAGGTCGATGATCTGTCTGAAGTATAAACTGGGACCCTATCAAGTAACGGGACAGTTTTGACACTGCCCATACTATAGCCAGACATTCTCTTTCGATTGTTGAGTATCTGGTCTCTGCCGGTAACAGTTTCCGACTAACATACATCACAGGATGTAGTGTACCCTCGTGGTCTTGCATAAGACATGCGCCAATTCCCACAGATGACGCGTCAGTCCGCAGTGTAAAGGGTTTGCTCAAATCAGGCAAAAGAAGGATTGGTCGTCTGGAAAATAACTCCTTGATTTTTGATAATGCTTTCTCGCATTCTGCCGACCATACAACCCTGTTAGGCATCCCTTTACTAGTAAGAGAGGTTAAAGCATCAGAAATTGTAGAAAATTGAGGGATGAACTTGAGATAAAAATTGACAAGTCCCATCAGGCTTCTGACCTGCTTCTTAGTCCTAGGTGCCTGTAGTTCTAAAATTTTTGTAACCGTGCCAGTCTCGGGTTTTAATAGATTATTACCTACGATAAACCCCAAAAAACTCAACTCACTAAAACCGATACAAATCTTACTAGGGCGTGCCGTTAAACCATGCTTACGTAAACAACGCAACAGGGAAGACAACCCCGACATATGTTGTTCCCATGTTTCATGGAACAGGCAGATGTCATCGATGTACGTAATCACATCCGTACGATGACCTAGTAACTTTCTCATCATTCTGACGAAAGTTGCGGGTGCATTAACTAGCCCGAAACACATAAAATTAAACTGAAATAAACCCCTTGGGGTGGAAAATGCCGTCAAAGGTTTAGCCGATTCGACAAGAGGAACCTGCCAGTATCCCCGAGATAAATCCAGTTTACTAAAAAATTTGGCATGGGAAAGTTGCGTAAGGAGGTCCTCTTGGTTCGGTATTGGCTCAGCGTCAATCACAGTGACACTATTTAATTTACGGAAGTCGATGCAGACACGCAAGGATCCATTTTTCTTTCGTACCACGACCATAGGGAAGGAGTAAGTAGACCCCGATGGAGAAATGATCCCCAACCGTAACATGTCATCTAGTTCTTTTTCAATCGCCGACTTGAAATGTAATGGCTGCGGATACGGCTTTACCCTGATCGGTTGGTCGTCCGTCAGGATGATATTGTGGCAGATCAAATCGGTACGTCCCGGCAAATCAGTGAGAACATTCTTAAACTCTCTAATGACCGATCGTGCCTCCGATTTCTGTGTTATCGTTAGGTCGTTACATATCTGCACATTCTCCCAAGACTCAGAAGGAGCAAGGGGAACGAGAGACAGCTGGAGATTAATATCATCTCCCATGTCACCCAATTCATTAATGACCACAGAACATGCCATCTTCGGGGTCTCCCCAGACAACCTAGTGTCCACCCCTTTTAGAGCCTCTGGCCGTTCCATATAAGGTTTTAACATATTAATGTGGAATACCTTCTCCTTGTTCCGAACCTGGATTAAATAATCAACATCCGTTACCTTCTTAAGCACCCTAAACGGCCCCTGCCATGTAATGCTCAAACGGTCTTCCTTTGATGGAAGAAGAAGCCATACCTCTTCACCGGGAACCAAGAGCAGTAGTTTTGATCCGCGGTTAGCGTATTGTCGGTACCGCGCCCCCGCCACGGATAAATTATCACGTGCCACGGCACACGCTTTGACAATACGGTCACGCAGGTTTATGACGTATTCGTAACTGGAGACGGAGGACCCATCAGAACGCCCACCAACCAGTATATCTTTCAGAATGTGCATTGGGCCCCTCGGATTCGCCCCGTACAATAGTTCAAATGGGGAGAACCCGGTGCTCTCCTGAGGTGCCTCTCTATAGGCAAATAATACTGCTGGAAGGAATTTATCCCATTCTTGGGGAAATTCAGCAGTGACCTTGGCCAACATATCCTTCAATGCACCATTAAAACGTTCACATACCCCGTTTGACTGGGGATGATAAAGGCTGGTGAACGATTGGGAAATGCCCAACAATTTAGTGATCTCGGCCATTTCCTTAGAAATGAATTGACGTCCCCTATCTGACAGTATCACCTCGAGAAACCCAAACCTACTGAACAACATCTGCAACGCATCCGCCACAGCCTGAGAGGTGATAGTCCTCATTGGCACAGCCTCAGGCCATCTTGTGCACAGATCCACCATTGTCAGAATAAAACGAAAGCCTCTATCTGATGCAACAGAAAGAGGACCAACGATATCGATTGCAACTTTCTGGAAGGGGCGAACTGACAAATCAACAACCTGCAACGGAGCCTTCGGTAATTTGCCTTTATGTGTCACTGGCTGACATACCCTGCAAGACCTGCAGTATTCCTTAATGTCTTTGTTGTATGCCGGCCAATAGAATTGTGACAGAACCCTATGGCAAGTTCTTGCAACCCCCATATGTCCAGCAAACGGTGAATCGTGTGCCACCTGCAACACCTTTGATCTAAAGGCGACAGGCACAACCACCTGGCGCTTGAATTCGAATTGGTTGGAAAAGCATCTGGTAAGAACATCATTTTTCAACTCAAACCAGTAATGTGCCGACTTCGTGCACTTTACATCACCATTTTGGGCCAAAATGTAACATTTCTGCAATGTTCCATCAGCTCGCTGCTGCTGGACAAAGTCCGATGCTGGTACATCGGGACTCGTGGAGGCAATACATGGGACCGCGTTAGATGTCGGTAGTTCCCGCTGTATCGCCAATGAATTGTCGTCTGATCTGATCTGCGCTTTTGTGACCACCACATTTGCCACAACTGACCGTTCGACCTGCCATTTTGTGATGTGGACCTGAGTACAGGCACGAACACCATACACGTTCCCTATAATCAAATCGACCACTGGAGCCTCAAGAACACACGCCTGCACCCGACCAGAAATAAAGGGTGTATCCACCTCTATAATGGCTAGGGGTTAATATTCAACATTTCCCCCAAATGTCACGCATCCGACAGTCTTACCAATAAGGCACGATTCGTCAATACATGATCGGCGCACTCCTATCGTAGTGCATCCTGTGTCCCTCAACACAGACACCAACTGGTTCTGAACCATGCCCTGGTGTAACTCTAAGCTTCCGCTCCCATCAAGAGAAGAGAGGCAAGGCAGAGTATGACCACAAATTAATAATGGTCTGCCATCAGGTTCAAACAAAGGCCTACATCCTTCGCAATCTTCGTTATTAAAGGTTTTCAGAACGCATGCAGCATTAGCCTTTTCTGAATTGTTTGGACAGACTCTTGCAGCATGTCCCCTTCCGTCACACGCACCACATCGAAGCTGACCACCATCATCTTTTGTAGGACTACCCTTTGGTGAATTGGGATGTTCTTGCTCCCGTTTGTCACCCCTATCATTCCTTTTACTCGGACCACTTCTTCTATACCAGCGATGATCGGGATCGCTAGTAGTGTCTATTCGGACCTGCCTCCGAGTAGACCTGTCATGTCTATCTCCCGTGTATCTAAACGGAGATCTATCCTGACGGTAGAACGATTGTTTTTTCGGAGATCTGTATCCCTTAAAATTATCATAGTTCCCATGAGATCCATGCCCACTAGAGTATTGCCGATCAAACCTTCTCCTGGCAAACCTGTCCGCACTCTTGGACCGATGCTGCCGGAAAGGTTTCCCAATAACCTTGCCAACACATGTAGCGAAAGGCTCAGGGACAAATGACTTGTGAATTGTCTTACCAGGGTGAGCGGTAACGTACTGCCGCCCCAACTCTGACATAGCAGTAATGTCTCTGGGTTTGCGTTCTTGAAAAAATGCAACCATGTCAGAACAACATGAGGACAACACCTTGTCCCGCAACATGAGATCAAAGAGTCCATCAAAATCCCTAGTTATTCCCTCCAGCTCTGTCCATCTATTAAGGAGAAGTTTAATTTTGGTGACAAAAGAGCCGAAATCTTGGTCGGCACTAGGCATCGCATCTCTGAAACGAGAGCGATACCCTTCAGCTGTCAGCTCAAATTCTCTCAGCAATGTTGCCTTTACGGTATCATAATTAGTTCTGTCAGCCACAGGCAAACTATATACGGTGTTTAAAGCAGAGCCGGAAAGCAATGCAGATAAAAGTGAAGGCCATTCCTCCTTCCTTGCCCTCCAGGCAAGAGCCTCTGATTCAAATCTCTCCAAAAAGAAGTCCATGATATCTACTTCCTCCCGAAAATTCGGTAATCGTAGCCTATAAGGGCAAGCTGGCTCCCTAGAAGTCGAACTAGGATTGCCAGCATCAAGCTCCAACTTTTTTTTAGCAATTTCCTTGTCCGCCTCAATCTTCATTTTTTCTAACTCCATCCGTCTTAGATCTGCCTCAATTTTTTTATTTTCTGTATCTGCTTGAATCTGTCTCAGTTCTTTATCTGCTTCAATCTGTTTCAGTTCTCTATCTGCTTCAATCTGTTTCAGTTCTTTATCTGCTTCAATCTGTTTCAGTTCTTTATCTGCTTCAATCTTCAATTTTTGTAGTTGGCGCTCCTCATAGCGTTCTCGTCTGTCATCTTCTTGTTTTTTCTGTAACTCATACTCTTTGTGTTCGGCCTTTGCCCACTCAAGCAAAGAATCCCCCCGACTTTCCTGTCTTCTCTCCAATTTCTATAAAATCCTTAAGGCTAGACATAGTATAGATCTATGTGCAATACAAATGCGGTGGCAAGCTAAGAAATAAGTAAAGGTATGAAGGTTCCCAATTCCTCAAATTGTACCCATACCACTACAAAATTAATAATAAATATATTGTTGCACAAGACCAATATATATTTGCAGACGATGGGTACGATGTACCTGCAGTCACGAATACACCTGATTAAAAAAACAAGCAGGTGAAAATACAGTATGACAAGACAGTTCCAAATAAGGGATCCGATGAAATGAATCCTTGCTTGTCTATACCCAATCAATGTCAAGATACAATGACATAAATCTCAAGCTCACACAGTGGTAGCTTTAGACAAGGACATCTGCATAATGGCCAAAAAAATGATGTCCGTCTCTTATTTCACCAATGCGTGATTTTACAAATACATATCATATACAAAGGAAATCCAAAAATTCATATACTATGAACAGTACATACAATGATGAGACATGAACTCACTTGACAAACAAACACCAACAGTACGATAAGAAAGTGATGACAGATATGAGATAGAAACACATAAGTATATACAAACCGTACTGTTAACAAACGAGAACAAGTAGATTGTCAATATAACTTATGTACAAGATAGCAAGAAGAAAACAGGAGAATACGACAGCAAAACATGACGAAAAAGAATACTTGCAAAAATATGACACTATGCATACAAACAAGACAATCACCGCTAAAACACTGAAAATGTGGACGGTCAGTTATGCTGGACAGTCAACAGGGTCAACTCTCTGTGCCTGTACCCCACTGCAACACTGACAGTGTTACTGCCTAAAGAAATCAGTTCAACATAATCCCTTTCCCATAAGGAAAAAAAAATATGTTAAACACGCCACCAATACTACACTTAAAACCAATGCATTACAATAGTAAGACAACAAAGACGGCACGAAAACCAGTAGTGGACGGTGAAGCGACGAGGTCTGTAGCAAGGCAATATCAAAAGGCAGAAAGAAGTCACACAAATAATTGAAATATGTAAAACAAATGAAATTGCAAATGAAAGTATCAGAGACAATGAAAAGAACAGATAATAAAATAGTAACAGAAAAGCATCATTGCAAATACCAGCATATGGAGAAATGAAATGAGCTACGAAAAAAAAAAATTCAAATGGATGAGCAGAGTAGACCAGTAATTAAAAAAACAAGACGATAAGGGAAACACATAAAATAAAATGACGTCAAAAAAGAAAGTAGAACAGCAAGAGAAAAGAAAACAAGAAATATAACTAAATTTATGACTGTCTTTCTGTAAACTGAATCCTCAAATTTCCAATCCCAGCTCCTCAATCGAATGATGATAATGAATCACGAGACAAAAGCACGAATAGTATCAACAAATGTTAGTGCTACAATCAGTTACGCTTAGTGCACTCTGCACTGTCCGGTTGCGGCAAAATGTTCTGAACAAATTCAAAACCAAGATCCACAATCGGCGTCAGTTATTCTCGTAGCTGAAGCCTTGAAACCACCAATGGATGTAGTAATAAGAAAATACATCAATGTTCAGTATTTCCCATTCCGTTCCGCTCTCAAAAATCCACACCAATGTAACTGGCCTTCTCATGTCTGTGTCCAAGAAAGGCTATACCAGCATAATAAATGATAACTGATAAACTCAGCGACGTCCAGAAATTATCATTCGTTATTGAACCATAGCTGCAGGAAGAAACGACATAAAGTCCATCAGCAAGACGTCACGTCTTTTATCAGCTGCGTAACATAGACCATTGCATCAGAAAAGTGTCATGGTCGTATCCACCATTCACGTACAATTAATCAGTACGACTACAATGTTCTGTCTTATCCAACGATATATATCAGCATCAGCATTCACGAATAATGCTGCTCGGCAAATCACGTATAGTTCCTCATCACGAACAGTTTCTCAGCACGACAATGATAGTCGGTAGTATTCATAAACGAGTTAAATTTTCATGCGGACAAAAGGTCACTGCAGCAGCGTCGCGCAATAAGCATGCACAGGCAAGGCAACGTATTCACGGTAGAGGCGAGCTGTAAGATGTGTACTGGCAAGTACACACGTGTAGTATCCACATAATTTGTTGTACCACAAATCTCAAAGTAGGCGACGTCTTCGTGCTCTCAGCAGGTAGGCCACCAATGGACAACCGATAATCCAAAAATCAGCAGGCAACTGCAACGACCGACAAATTTAAAACATCTTCGCCTACGCCTGGAAGGAACTAAAACCTCCTATTTTCCACCACAATTACGATAGACCCACAATTAGCTCTCCAAATCACTGACAATGGAACTAATCCAACAATAAGACGGCGTCGTCGTCGCCCCAGCCAGACAGGAACTCCTTAAACATTAGCTTTATAGTCTTCAAACTGCGCAATGAGTCCATGCACGAAATTGTAGCTTGTTTTCGCCGACAACAAACCCATTGCAAAATGTCCTCATCAGAAAAAACAATCGCACATATAATGGGATGCAACCCAATCGCCAACAAAAGCCTCGACAGCTGTAAACTTGCTATGAGGGAGCCCGTAATAAGGTCAATACTACAAATATCCAGGTACAAGCAGTCACTAACAAAGTCGAACGCTAAAATACACCTGTATAGAGGACCACAGCCCCCAAAAATATGTCACAGTATAATATCTACACTTTCATGACATTGTCCTCTAAGCTCGTATCAAACTGCGAGAGGTCACACAATCAACATACTTGTAAACGCCATTCACAAAGCGTACACGAAGGCGTGCTGACAATCTCCCTTTTTAATAATAACAATGAAACACGTAGGAATTCAATAATAATAGCAATACATTGTCAGCAATAACCATATGGTTGGATTACAAGTCCTACTACCCCTGGACTATACAACAAGGCTGTACAAAAGCCAGCAACCATAAAGAGAGCACGATTAATATGCAATGCGGCTTCTAAAGCCGGCCAACTGACATCTTTCTCTGTCAGGCTTCCTGTTCACTCCATTCCATTGCACCCCTTTGCACCATTTTCTTTGAAAGCTGATGTGCGCACCAAAATATATGTTTATTCCACCAAAGTCCATGTGCGCAACAAAAGATATTATGTGACAATTACAATCGTCTCGTTCTCGAAACCGAAAGTAAAGCGTGTTAGATTTTTACGGCGGGTCATTTTCTTAGCATTCCCACTGCACAAAAGGCATCGCCCTACTGGCGTTGAAGATGAAACCAGTCAGACACCTGAGGGCTGGTGTATTTATTCATCATAGGACTAAAATCTTACTGAAATAAGCGATTATCTCACAGATTTCGCTACAGTGACTACCGACAATGGGGGAATCATAGAGGCATATTTCTGCTTAGTGTCCCTGGTAAAATTTACTCTATAATATTAGAGCAGAGTCTCAGACGCCTAGCTGAGCCTTAAATGGGTGAGGATCAGCGTGGTTTCCGAGCAGACAGAAGTACATATCTTCACACTCAGGCAGCTGAATGAAAAGGTCCCTGAGTATAAAGGTGAGTTGCATATTTGTTTCTTGGAGCTGGAGAAGGCATTTAGCAAGGTCCACTGAAACAAACTTTGGGACTGCTTGGCAAGGAAGAACAATTAAGCACCTCTGATCTATGTTATACAGAGCTTCTACAAGACTTGCAGAAATTATGTGAGGACAGCAAACCATAAGTCGGAAGAGTTCAGGACCACAACTGGTGTAAGACAGGGTGATATTCTATCACCTTATCTAATCTAACTCCTCATGGAAGGTGTCATCAAAGCATGTAAGGAAAGAACCAAAATGTATTCAGTGTGATACTAAAGGATGAGATAGGTCTGCATTTCAGATCTGACATTTGCCGACGATGTTGCCCTGATTGCTAAATAAATGTCACATCTTCAATTCAACCTGCAAGTCTGGAAGGAAGAACTGGAGAAGAGAGGGATGGTTATCAGCAGCTCCATACAAAAACCATAGTGATCTCAAGAGAAGGGACAAGGCACCATATTATGCTGGGAGTATTGATCCTGGAACAGGTCAACCACTTTAAATACCTTGGAGCAATCACAGACTGGAAGGAAGGCATCAAAGAAGAGTTGGCCACTCGAAAAGCAGCAGCTGGGAGACCTTTTCGGGCATAGGATTCCTCACACAATAGAGATTGGCAAGAGGACGAAGATGGCTGTATACTGCTCCACCTATTTCCCAGTCTTGAGATATGGATGCGAGTCATGGACAATGACTACTACCCACAAAAGCCAGCTCCAAACCTCAAAAATGAGGTATCTGAAGAAGGTGGTTAAAGCTCCTGCAGACCCAAGTAGAACAGTCTCAACTACGATGGTTTGGCCATGTCTGCAGAATCAAAGAAGATCGGATACCACGAAAAATATGGGAAACCAAGAGCCAGGGATCCAGACCTCCTGGTCGACCCTGACTTCGCTGAGAGGACACCATTGTACAATCTTTGAAGAACCGAGGACTCGATTTGAACCAGGCCAGGAGGAAGAACACCGATTAGACAGTATGGCTTTCTCTCTGGCAAACCTCTACCCCCCAGGGTTGAAAATGAATGAGTAAGTATATTAGTATATTATGTTTAAACAGTATGTAAACTTATGTTACCCACACCTTCTCTATTGCCCAATATATATATATATATATATATATATATATATATATATATATATATATATATATATATATATATATATATATATATATATATATATACATATATACACATATATATACACACATATACATATATATATATATATATATATATATATATATATATATATATATATATATATATATATATATATATATATATATATATATATATATATATATATATATATATATATATATATATATATTTATTTTTTTTAATTTATTAAAAAAATATTTTCGCTATGACACAGTATTACTGCGTCATTTCAAAGCACCTCAAGTCTGTTATGAAATCGACCTTTTTAGTTTTCGTAGCTGCAAACACTGCAGTTAGATAATATCAGGCCATTTTTGACGTTAATAGTACCTTGACAGAGAAATGGGTCAGCATAGTCAAAATCGCGTGACGCAAACCTACTCTGTAACATTTATAACCCCCAACTGTAATAAATTAACGCACACGTGACACACATTTGGACAACGAAATCGTTAACATATCTATGTGCGTCGTCTGCATTAAGGGTGGAACCATTAAATGAATGAAGAAATAAGTTAAATATTTGTTCTCACAAAAATGAATTCTTTCAAAACTCTAATCTTTTTAAACGAATCAATATTGTTCTTGTTGTGGGATATAATGGCGGACAAACGTAGTTGATAGATTCATACGCTGTTTTTCTTTTCCTTTATATCATTAAAAAAAAAAGAAAAAAAAGAATAGGATCCATGATTCCTCAGGTAAGTCGTAGAAGGTTGTGTATAAGCCTGGCAATCTCATTATCTAAAAGTAATAGCTACAGAAACCACAACTGGCAGTTTATGTGAATGCTTGGTACCGGTTACATGTAAAGCGCCCAGCTAGAGTGGTGGATGTATGCTCAGTGGCGTAACTGCCGACCTAGTCGGCCGGCCACGGTCCTGGCGTACGATCATCGAATGACCACTGGAGAAGTAGTTGTCGGAAGGCCCCCTCGCCATTATATAAATATCCTTTTAAAGTTCGTTTGTTCCTGTGCTTAAACATCATATTATGTCCCAGTTTCTGGAGGAAGAAATGAAGTGGAGAAAGAAGACATGGAAAAATATTAAGGAACAACACAGACCAAGAGGACCGGGTACAACACCATCGTCCTTGGGAAGCTGAAATATGGCGACAACAACGACGATGATGATGAAGTAAGCAGTTCTATTTTTTAATTACAGATATTAATAATAATTATTGACCCATTATGTAAAAAGAGCCCCACTTAATATGTGCCCGACGGCCCTTTATACTATAATTACGCCACTGTCCATACTCCATAAAAAGCAAAAGGAAAAATAATAAATAATAATAAAGTTATATTTATTCAACATCGCCAACTCGTAACAAGCTTCACATATTCTATATTTGTAGTTTATTTCTTGTCCTTGTTGTTTGTGTATGTGATGTTTACCAACAAAACACAGACTTAACAGGCTTCTGATTGCTACAATTCTCCAAACAAAGACATACTTATATTAAATGTAGCACGATATATCTAAGTCACGCACTATACCATTTTCTGACTTCCTGCAGCTCGTGTGCAATTATAGATAATAACACCAGTCTTGGTACCAGCGTTCGTTGTCTTAGTCATGGCCGTCAAATCGTGTGCATTCGTTCTATAATTATCCCGTACTAATTTTAACAGAAGTACTTCTAGACTACCATCACGTTAAAACTTCACAAGTTCAAAGATTGGTTCTCGCAGACCGTGACTCATTCGAGAAAAATCCCGGCTATTGGACGTTCCGAGTCACGTGATGACTACAGTTAGCGCCACCTGCTGGTCTAGTAATGACAATAGAGAAACACTCAGATATTAGAAGATAAAGCAAAGCCATTCCCCGAGAAGTAGTTTATAATTTATACGCGGCTGAAAACCACACAACAACAAAGAAACAATAAAGGGATAATAGGTCCTTCCGAGATTCAAAAATAAAAAAAAATAAAAAATGTTAACGTTTTCACAAGACACATTGTATGTAAAACACATCGGGCGAATGTCCAAATATAAAATACCCCTACTGTTCATATTAACTAGACGATAAGAAGACATTCATTGCTTGTTGAAAGGTTCGTGCTAACAATTTGACTAGTAGAGCACGTGTTCTAGACAATCTACTGTTTCAGTTCTTTCATTGCTAACTTTTAGCTTCCTAAAGAGCAAAGGCCTGCAACAAACTGATGACAAGCCTTGTCCCGTGCCGTCAACTCAAGATCTGTCCATGTCTTATCCCTTTCACTTTGGCCTCCAGTTTCTTTTCCCTGTGCGTTTTTTTGGTCAACCCCTACCCTTCTTACCCTGGGGATTCCAGAACAAGACTGCCTTGTAATGATACCATCAGGTTTCCTCGATGTATGTGTTTTCCATCGCCAGCGTCTTCTTCTCTTCTCTCGTCCCACTGGCACTTGTCTGGTTTCTTTTCATCAGTTCCACATTGGTGATCTTGTTACTGTGACAGAATTGGGCGACCTCTTCTCGATCTCTGTTTCAATACGGCTGTATCAGTTACATTTGTTGTACTGACTTTATTGCGTGCTTTTCAATGATCGCACGTTTTTTCTTTCAGATATTTTATTTCTACATTCTTTCACTCCTCTCAAGGATAAGTCGTCATGTCTGTTTGTTACCCATTTCTCCCTGCTTTGCAAGGAACGGCTGAGAAAATTGATCGACAACAATGTTGGTTAATATCGGGTCCGGCCGACATCAGACTTCGGTTTAACACTAAATAGCCCCAGCGTATTTGTTTAAGCGCTGATAAGGCAAGACTGCGCTAGTCACCAAGCGGGTAATACGGGAAGACACCTTATGTTCAGACAGGACTGACAAGATTACTTTAGATAAAGTAATAAGATTTTACATCTTACACACATTGTTGAGAGAGTTTACCGGTGTGTTTGTGAGTTTGTACACAAGGCATCGGATGTTTCACTGCCTTATATGGGAGACGTGACCATTGCATCACGCGCAAAATTATTCTATGTCGGAATATTTTGAAATACCTCCCCCACACACGTATGTTTGAAATGATTGGAGCCCTAAGTAGCTTCATAACAAACAGATGCGGGGGTAGGACAGGCCATTTAACCGGGCGTTTGTTCAAGTCTAACTTCACTGTGAGAATCGCTTGCCAAAAGACCACCCCAGACTTGCCAGAAGTTAGAATTCAGAATTTTCATTTATTAAACCGGACTTTGTGGAACAATCTTGAAGGACTTACTGAGCCCAGGAAAACCATTTTAATAAAGAAGGCTAAGGAAACTGAAACACACGGAGTCATAGAGGGGATTATCTTGTAAAAGTAACGACCCCCCAAGAACACACACAAGAAAGAGGCCTAATCAAGTGCCTTAATTTCATTCAACTGAGCAAAACGTCTGTGAGCCAGGAGTGTCGTAAGTTATCATTTTACAGTCTATATTTTTCATTACTAACATGTGAACTAATATGTATAAATTACCATGCGAATATTAATATGTCAAAATAGCTAGTGGATGACCAAGTCATTTTAGGCTGGCAACCTCAGCGTATAGAATGATGATTTCATGAACCACCACTGCAAGGACTGGTGACTGCTTTTTTGTTAGTTTCTTAAAGAGAACTACACGTATAAATAGTGCCAGGTTCCATATGGAGCATGGAGGGAAAGATGAAAGAAATAATGTACATTCTAATTATAATACTTACAGTTTCAAACCAGTGTAAATGTCTATGTAAACATATTCACTTTAAAATTAATTAAAGTTTCAAACTTTTCAATCAGTGTAAATGTAAATGAAAACATATTCAATGTATATTGTGAACACTTTTCAAACAGTGGAGATGTAAATGTAAACATTTTCTATCTGTACTATTAACCTTTCATTTAAATGTAAAATAACTATAAAGCTATGCAATTTAAATTTAAAGAAAGTTTTCTCTCGAGCGATTAAGTTTAATTCTCAGAGTGTAAATGCTGATGGTAGACGGGATGGTGGAATAAGAGAAAAGAGGCAAATAATCATGTGTTGGAAAACGCAATACTCATGATAGCGTTTCGTTTCTATTCTTTTACCATAGTTGGGGGTGGTACCATTTGAGGGTACTATCTCTGGAACAAGAAGGGAAAAGTGGCCTGAGCTTTAACACAAGGGACCAGCTTCTTAGACACTCCCTGACACTTCTAGGAACGTGCTACATCCTACAAACTTGACTAGGGACGAGCGTGATCAGTCTACCAGGAACCAAACCATTAGAAGGAACAGAACCGTCACTGACAGCTAAGTAGTTCTATAAGCTGCCATGTGACTTCTTAACTAAACATTCTACCATCCTCCAAGGAAGAACATTTTCTTTTAAACTATTCAATTTTTTAAACTGTTAAAACTGAAGTGATTATTAAATTTTGTTATTTGTAATTATACAAATTTAACTTCGATTTAATCATTTTAGATGTACTGTATGTTTGTCTCAGTCAGTTTACTAAATACACTTTGAACAGAGCTATACCATAATAATAAGAATTCCACTGAGTACATCAAGGGTGGGGGCTTAAACATCTTCTTCTTCCTTCTTCCTCGTTCGTCCTGAAAAGGACGGTGGTTGCGTTGTGTCTGTTTACGCCTAAGCTGTGATATCTGCACCTTTCGGTCGACACATCCGACTTCTGCACGGCATTTTTTGGGACCGGGTTTGCCTTCCCTCTTCGATCCGTGCTCGCTCGGCCAGACTGCACTGCTGCAGACTGTTTCCAGGACCACCACGTGGAGGTGGAGCACGGTCTTGACCAGCTCTGGTTCGCTGGTCCTGACGCAGGCAGTCAAGCTATGAGTCGCTGACTGCATTCACTATTGCTGCATCTTGAGGTCCCGGGGGCTTAAACGAGCTTACATTAATCATTGCTTAATTCTTCACAAAAGTTGTCGGCAGATCCTAGAGTTAGCGTGCTCAGCCAATGCAGCATTGTTCTCGTTTTTCTGAATATCTTGTGAACTCTCCCTTCAGATAGAAGCGTCATTATCCTTCTATCTACAAATCTGCCAAGAGTAATCTTGTGCAAAGGCAGACACTTTTGAAGACCCATATTAGATACTCTTGAGTTTTGGCCACTGTTGGACCACTATTGCAAAGCAGGAGAGGCAATCCGTGACAGTTACAATCATTCAATCCTTTTATTGTACGCAAATGTTCCTTCAGATAGAAGCGTCATTATCCTTCTATCTAAAAATCTGCCAAGAGTAATGTTGTGCAAAGGCAGACACTTTTGAAGACCCATATTAGATACTCTTGAGTTTTGGCCACTGTTGGACCACTACTGCAAAGCAGGAGAAGCAATCCGTGACAGTTACAATCATTCAATCCTTTTATTGTACGCAAATGTTCCGTGCAATTTCCGGGGGGCTTCGGTGACACAAAGAACGCAATGTGCCTACTGTCCTTCACGCATGTCGTACAAGGCGAGTGATATGAGGTTAGGCTTAGGGCTGGTAACTGATATGAGGTTATGCATCAGGTTGGAAATCCCATGATGTAACACAAATTGTTGTAGAAACTATCGCTACGACAGCATGTAAATGGTTTGATGCAGGCTTCCTGCAAGGAGACCAGCTGTAGTGGTGGTTCTAGGCTCCATCAGAAGGGGACAGGAAAATGATGATGATGATTCTACGCTAGCACCCATCTATGAAAGTCTGTAATGTCTTGGTTGTTGGTACTATTCTCCGTGTTTCACAGCCATACAATGGAATTGACTTGACAGCCTGACCAAATGCTTCAACAAGTGCACAGTGCAGTGGATACCAGTCCATTGCAAATTTCCAGGCAACGAAGAGGCAGGTAAACTTGCTAAAAAGGAGGAGCGCTGCAACAGAACGATATAAAGACAACTTATGAAATGGCTTTAAAAAAAAAACTATAAAAGCCATATTCAAGGCCAAATGGGACAGAGAACACCCAGGTCGCATAAAAGATTATGCATATCACCAGCTATTTAGGCGAGATCAGGTCATCATTTTCCGCTTATGTACTTGTCATAATTGGTTGAGGTACCATCTATTTCACAAGTACAGGATTGATCCAAGACATCTCAGCTCCTGTGGCACCAGCCGAACATCTGCTCCAGTCCTGCCCACCTTACAGCAGTGAACGCAGTGGCATATCGCAACAACCTACTTCACTCAACGAAAAACTGTTGAGAGATGTCAGGAACCTTGAGCTGACTTTATTAGAGTCATTAATGTACTTTTTTAAAAATACAATGTTGCCTCGTTTAGGCGTACTTTGTGATGGAGGAACCACACTGCCAAGAATGGCAGATAGAAAATGACATAGATCACTACCTGATCCACTGTTAAAAAAAATAGAGCAACAGAGGCTAGAATTAAAAACATACTTTAGAAATCACAATATAGACATGACAGGTGATAAGGTTTTAAGTATAGATGCCCCAGGGGAAGCCCAAACAATACTTAAACGATATGTACATAAAACAAAGGAAAACATATAAGGTTAATAACAGTGACAATACTGGTAATAATAATAACAATACTTCAGAATAGAAATTTAACCAAATAGAAATTAATCACCAAAAACTAACAAATCATTCATAAAAAATTTAAAAAAAAAACAACAGAAACATTTCCAAACTTACAAACTACTCATAGGACAAGGAAAGACAACGAGGTTAAAAAAAAACACCAAATCAAAAAGAACAAATACTAATACAAATTAAAACCAAGTGCAAAGGACAATAGTTATCTATATACAATACAAAACTGAAAATAAAATGACAAATACTAATATAAATTAAAACCAGCAACTGCAAAAGACAATAGTTATTTAAATTTAATACAAAATTAGTAAATAAAATGACACTAAATACCCCAATTAGAACCAATTTTCAGGTTGAACAGGGTAGACCAAGATGGAACGAGAAGAGGCAATAATGGTCATCTGTTAAGTGCCCGCTCTCCACCCATCACCTTTTCAAAACAACAACAACAGCGAGGCGCGTCCCGTTCAGCCTAGTCGGTTATATTAGGGCGCATGCCCAAATATAAAAGACCTTCAGGTCTTGAAATATTTTAAGATTCGTCATTAATGTAGAAGTCTTGTCATTAATGTAGAAGTCTTGTCATTAATGTAGAAGTCTTGTCATTAATGTAGAAGTCTTGTCATTAATGAAGAAGTCTTGTCATTAATGAAGAAGTCTTGTCATTAATGTAGAAGTCTTGTCATTAATGAAGAAGTCTTGTCATTAATGTAGAAGTCGTGTCATTAATGTAGAAGTCTTGTCATTAATGTAGAAGTCTTGTCATTAATGTAGAAGTCTTGTCATTAATGTGGAAGTCTTGTCATTAATGTAGAAGTCGTGTCATTAATGTAGAAGTCGTGTCATTAATGTAGAAGTCGTGTCATTAATGTAGAAGTCGTGTCATTAATGTAGAAGTCTTGTCATTAATGTAGAAGTCTTGTCATTAATGTAGAAGTCTTGTCATTAATGTAGAAGTCTTGTCATTAATGTAGAAGTCTTGTCATTAATGTAGAAGTCGTGTCATTAATGTAGAAGTCTTGTCATTAATGTAGAAGTCTTGTCATTAATGTAGAAGTCTTATCATTAATGTAGAAGTCTTGTCATTAATGAAGAAGTCTGGTCATTAATGTAGAAGTCTTGTCATTAATGTAGAAGTCGTGTCATTAATGTAGAAGTCGTGTCATTAATGTAGAAGTCTTGTCATTAATGTAGAAGTCTTGTCATTAATGTAGAAGTCTTGTCATTAATGTAGAAGTCTTGTCATTAATGAAGAAGTCTTGTCATTAATGTAGAAGTCTTGTCATTAATGAAGAAGTCTTGTCATTAATGTAGAAGTCGTGTCATTAATGTAGAAGTCTTGTCATTAATGTAGAAGTCGTGTCATTAATGTAGAAGTCGTGTCATTAATGTAGAAGTCTTGTCATTAATGTAGAAGTCTTGTCATTAATGAAGAAGTCTTGTCATTAATGTAGAAGTCGTGTCATTAATGTAGAAGTCGTGTCATTAATGTAGAAGTCTTGTCATTAATGTAGAAGTCTTGTCATTAATGAAGAAGTCTTGTCATTAATGTAGAAGTCTTGTCATTAATGAAGAAGTCTGAATGCGAACGTACAAGAAGACAGAAGAACTGACTTGACATTTGAGCTGAAGATTCTTATTTTTGTGATTGTGACGGTATTGCCTCCCCTGCTTTGATCAATAGTATCTAATATGTGCCTTCAAAGGTGTCTACCTTCGCATAAGATTACTTTTGGCAGAGATGTAGATAGAATTGTAATGACACTTCTATCTCAAGGGAGTGTTCACAGCGGAAACAATGCTGCTTTGGCTGAGCACGTTAATTCTAGAATCTGCCGACAACATTTTTGAAGAAGTAAGCAATGATTTATTTTAGCTCGTTAAACCCCCACCTCTGATTTCTTCTTCTTCTTCGATCCTTAGCCACCAACCGTCAAAGCAGTCAGTGGCCATCGCGCCTAGTGGCGTCTTGTAGGGCAACAACAAATTGATTCCACTTTGCACGGTCGGTGGCCATCCTTCTTACAGTGCCCCAACTCTGGTTCATTCTTTGCATCTCAGCCTCCACAGTCCTCCGCCAAGTTGTTTTTGGTCGGCCTCTCTTTCGCTTTCCTTCAGGGGTCCAAAGCATAGCTGTTCTTGTGATGGCATCGGGGTCTCTTCTGAGGAATTCTTATTATTCTGGTATAGCTCTGTTTAGAGTGTGTGTAGTAAATTTACTGAGACAAACATGCAGTACATTTAAAAGGATTAAATCGAAGTTAAATTTGTAAAATGAGAAAGAACAAAATTTAATAATCACTTACGTTTTAACAGTTTGAAAATAATTTGAGTAGTTCAACAGAAAGGATTCATCATTGATTGATGAGAGAATTCTTATGAAGTAAGTTCACTTTGGCAGCTTATATATTGAACTTAGCTGCCAATGACGGTTCTGCTCCTTCTGATTGATTGGTTCTTTTTACACTGCTCACGCTCGTCGCTGGTCAGGGTTGTCGGGTGTAGCTCGTTTCCCAGAAATATCAGGGAGAATCTACAAAGTTGGTCCCTCGTCTTAAAGCTTAGGCCACTGTATATATATATATATATATATATATATATATATATATATATATATATATATATATATATATATATATATATATATATATATATATATATATATATATATATATATATATATATATATATATAACCATATGAACTTTAATATGTGAAAATAGCTAGTTGTGGTAAAGTGGGATGTTATAAATATTTATAGGGGACTTAGTGTACTGACTGAGATCAGCTGTGAAGGTATCTGTATCTAATAGGTGTAGTGTTTTACAGATAACCTTACTTGCTACCACATTTATACCTCAGTCAGAATTATTCTGGAATATTGTGATGACTACGTTGAATGTCTAGGGTTATGGAAATGATGAAGTGTAAGTCACAACAACAACAGACAGATAAACAATTTAATTTATTCCACCACACTTGACAACACTGTGACACTCACACACATTTAACACTCTATAAGACTATCTTAAATGAGTCAATGGTAAAGTTTCAAATATAAATATGTATTAATTACTTTCACTAATATATATGTCCTGATTCAACTACAAAGTGAACCAGGAATCACAATCAATTGTAATCACAATTTATATGTACAGAATTTATCAATATGAACCTTGTAGTGACATATTTTATTAATATTATCCTATGTGTGTCAGTTGTGTAGTAGTACTATGAGGTAATACTGGTTTTGTTTTTTCAAGCTATGTTGTTATTTGTCATCATGACTTCAAGTGTTTGTTTATCTTGGAAATAGTATGGGGAAAATTTCACAGTTCCTATCAATTTAAACAATGTATTTTCCCTCTGTTTTATTATAAAGTCAATTTTTGAGGGGGGGGGGGATAATGTTGAGCTCCTCTGGCCACAGACGCTTATCTTTCGTGATGGCGGCAGGAAAAGACTCCTCTGCTCGATGGCCTCCCTGTGTTCTGGAGACACCTCACTGGTCACTATCTGGACCCAGGAGTATGCTGTCAGCCTCTAGATTCAGCAAAGCTCAGACCAGGTGCTGCTCAATAACTTTAGGACCACGGTCCCCGAAACAAGAAGGCCGCACCTCCTACCTCAGAACCAATTTATAATAAATTTCCAGACTGAACACAACACACAACAAACACTGAGTTCAGAGCGGCAGGCCAACTGCTATCCCCATCTGAAACAATCCCCACCAGTATACTCCTCCCCAATGGTTACTACGCCTCCGCAATCCCAGCATCAGTTCCTTCCAATCAATAAGATAGGTGTCAGTGTACCGTTTGGCAATTCCATGCAGTTTTACCCCTCTCCGACACCTTCTGTTCAGGTTGGAGCACTATACAGGCCTTGCCTCATGTTCGCCACCGAACCACACACACATACAGACATAAACTATCAATTCACACTTACCTTCATCAAAAAGACATTGAATATATCAAGCTTACCACAACCCATGGAATAACACACAGTTACGTTGACTGGCAATGAATATAGCACAATCTCGATCTGCCGATGTCCCAGACCTTCACTTAGAAAAATATGCACTGGCGCTCAACGCACTGGTTCTCCAGTAAGTTCATTTGAAAATGTGGGGCTGAACTAACGCTCCCAAATGCCTATATCGGCGGGTCTAACCAATCGAGCCATGTTTACACAAGCGTTTGAAAAAAAGTACCCTTCCTTCCGTCTCCCCTAACAACAAAAGATAGTATTTGTAGCCCGACTAATCGTGTTTAGCCTTACATTTACTGCGCTCCAATCAAATAGGATTTAACATGGGGACCTATTTCCCGTACAATGGTGGTTTTAAAATCTGCCACTGAGCGATTCTGATTTTGGTGTTGTCTGACACCCTCACTATTTCTTTTGGCTATAATTTGTTAATTCCTAGACTATTTGCGTAACACTTAACATATTCTTTGTCAGCAAGTCCCAAGGAACCCAAATATATAAATTTAATGGGGCTAAGGGGCTGCGTTCAAAATATGTATTTTCTTCTACCTCCCGTTCACTTCGATCGATGTGGTGTCTGGGTACTGTAATGTTTTCAAACGTAAACCAGTATAATGTCATGTTTCCTAATAAGCGTTTTTCAGGTTTTTAAAACCTAACTCTCGTATGGGTAGTGTTTTTTATCACTGTCGATTTGAAAAAAAGTTAGTGCTTGTGGCCTTACACGCGTGATGACTTTAATTGTATAGCGAGACGCGTGTTTAGTGTTGCATGCGTTCCGGCTTTCAGCCCTCCCTTCTCTCTATCCTAATTCCATCTGTCTTTCGTTTATGGTAACTTAGTGTATAAAATGACATGAATGGAATATTAAATATAGGTCAGCTTGCGTATCTCAAGGTTTTTCTTAGAAATGCAGTACACGTTTTATCGTAGAAAGCATGTATGCTGCAGTAGGCTTTTACTATCAACGTGAAACGTTACAATTTGCAGACGAAGGAGAAAACAAGGGGGATTTCGAGTACAGTCATTGTGACAGCACTGTTCTTTACCATTCTTCTTTCCTTTTATTAAATTTATGTGTTAGGCTTTACATTTACCTGATAATTTATATATGTGGATTTGAATTTCTCACGACAAATTCTCCCCACTTAAAACAGACGTTATATGTCAGTCTATAATTCTATATACACATAGAGAAATTTATTATTTTTCATGGAGTTTAGGGTGATTCTCATCACACGGATGGCGGCTTAAAAAATCCGCTCCCAGATTTGTTTTTCCACTTATATACTCTATGCTAAACTCAAATGGTGGCATCAGTAATGACCAACGGAGTAATCTAGAGTTTTCATGTCTAGCCTGCGCTAGAAACGACAAGGGTTTGTGATCCGTTTGCAACTTAAATGCCTTCCCATACAGATAAATATTGAATTTCTTTATCGCCCATATTACTGCAAGACATTCCTTTTCGCTAGTTGAGTAATTGGTTTCAGCTTTATTCAACTTTCTGCTAGCATATGCCACTGGGCTTAATTCCCCATCCAATGCATCTGATTTCTGTAGCAGAGTCGCACCTAACCCAATATTACTGGCATCTGTTCTTACTACGAATTCTTGACTTAAGTCAGGTAATTTCAAAATAGGTTTGCTTGTAAGTTTTTCCTTCAATTCTTGGTAAGCCATTTCACATTGTGGTGTCCATGTAATTCGATCTGGATTTCCTTTACGTGTCAAATCAGTTAACGGTGCACATATGGAATTAAAGTTTTTGATATACTTTTGGTAGAAACCACATAATGAGACAAAGGATCTCACGTCTTTCTTAGTTTGTGATCTCGGGGCTTTCTTTAGTTTCTCTAAATTCTTGGGGTCAGGGGTCATGTTTCCCTGATAAACTGTGTGTCCCAAAAATTCTAATTCTTTACATCCAACACAACATTTGGTTGGTCGGGCTGTCAAATTCGCGTCTCTAAGTCGATTAAACAGCATGTTCAGAGAGTCAATGTGTTCCTCAAATGTTTCTGTTGCTATAAGGATATCATCCATGAAATTTGTGATACATGAATTATTCAGAGGGTCCAATAATTTTCTCATCATTCTAGAGAAGACACTAGGTGCATTCTTCAATCCAAATGGCAATCTGTTAAACTCATAGTGTCCCTCTGAGGTACTAAACGCTAGGTATGGTCTAACCTCAGGCTTTACTGGAATCTGATAGTATCCTTTACTCAGATCCACTTTTGAGAAATATTTAGCTTTATTTAGTCTGGCAAACAACTGATTTGCATCCGGCAATGGATCCACCTGTCCTTCTGTAATAGCATTCAGTCTCCTGTAATCTATACAGAGTCTATGTTCTCCAGAGGGTTTCCTTAAAAGTACAACACTGGAACTATACGAAGATTCACTGTGTGAAATAATTCCTTCCTTCAATAAATAGTCTATCTCTTCCTTCAAAGCTTTCTCCTTAGCAAAAGGAATCGAATAGGGTTTCATACAGACAGGTGTGGGGTCTATCAGTTTCATATCATATTCCAATAAGTTTGTATGCCCCGGTCGGTCTGTTAACACCTCTGCATGATTATCTAGAACCTGTTGTACTCTCTTCTTTTGCTCTTTCGTTAAGTGTGTACTGATTTTCACCTGTGCCGCTGTCTCACAGGGATGTAATGGATATTCAAATGATGAAAGTGGTTCCTTTTTCATCTCCATGGCAATGGACAAGGTTAACAAGTGTGTCTCTTCCTGATTTTCTCTTTCCAAATATTTCTTCAGGAGATTCACATGATAGATTTTTTCTTTCCCCTTCTTATCTATCTTATAATTGGTTCTAGACCCCTTCTCTAGAACTGTATATGGACCTTGCCATCCAATTTGTAACTTATTCTGACTACCGGGCAGAAGAAGCAGTACCTTCTCTCCCACAGCCAAATCTCTGTCTTTAGCTTTCCTGTTATAGTAAGCAGCATGTTTTTTTTCTGGTTTGTCTCAAATTTTCGTTGGCAAGTTTCCAGCCAGTTTTTAAACGAGTGGTCAGCTCATTCACATATTGGTATGAGGATGTAATGTTTTCCTCTGCCTTTTCATCAGTCCACGTTCTTAACAGCGCTTCCAGTGGACCTTTTATTGGCCTTCCAAATAATAATGTTGCCGGGGCCATTCCGGTTGAACTATGGGGTACCTCCCGATAAGCAAAGAGCGCGTCGTGAAGGTACTGACCCCATGTATCTGGTTTTTCGTGTGCCAACTTTCTCAGGATCGACATCAACGTGCCATTAAATCTTTCCACTTGGCCGTTCCCTTGGGGGTGGTACACACTACAATGGAAGTGTTTGGCCTGGAAGATCCTGAAAACTTCTTTTGTTAGTTTCCACTTGAACTGAGAGCCATTATCAGTCAAGATTTGATTGGGAAAGCCTAACCTTGTGAAAATTGTGAGCAATGCCTCTGCCACATGTTTAGAATCAATCGATGACAGGGCTACCGCCTCTCCCCACATAGAACAAGTGTCCACCAGAGTCAGAATGTAGCTGTTCCTTCTCTTGGCTCGGGTGAGAGGTCCCACGAGATCCACGGCAACTCTCTCAAAGGGTGTTCCCACTATGGGCATTTCCCCCAGAGTTGCTGGTGCAGTCCAATGGTTAGGTGCTACTCGTTGGCACTCTGGACAGGATTTTACATATCGTTTGATATCTTCAGTTATCCCTGGCCAGAAATAGTGACAAGCTATTCGCTGTCCTGTTGCGCTGATCCCCATATGACCACTGAAGGGAATCGCATGCCCTAGTTCCAACACTTTAGTCCTATATGAAGTGGGAAGGACCAGCTGTCCATGACCATTGGATTCAGATCCAGCCTTCCTATATATCAGCTTGTTCTTCATATAAAACTCTCCCTTGCCTGGAGGTGTATGGGTTTTGGGCAACTTCTTGAAACACGGCTTGAGTGTTGTGTCCTCAGCCTGTGCCTTCCTCATCTCATCTGGATGAGTATTTATTGGATTATCCTCCTCCTCTTTAGACTGTGATCTGGTCTGCACTGTTGCCAATATCACAGGTCTCTTGGGATTCCCCAAGAAGACATATCTACACCCCAATATCAGAGGGTAGATTGGCTCATTTATCACTGCTGCTTTTATGATTCCTTCCACATATCGCGTTTTCACCTTTATTCGGGCGACGGGAAGTGTCATGGTAGCTACATCCTTGGTTGCAGTTTGAATCTCCACTGTTTCTGTGGTGTATTGATCTGCCTGCACCAGGTGAGAACTCACAACGGAATCGTAATCTAAACCGGTATCATATAAACACCTTATAGTGACACCATTACAGATGACATCTTCACACACTGGGGGGTGGTATGGTTCCTGTAGTTCTGCAGGTTTGACCTTTTTTCCTTTTTCCCAGATGTCATAGCAGCACAATGAGGAGGTTTCCTTCTACAATGGTCAGTGTCATGATTGTTCATCTTACAATTTTTACACCACCTTTTCCCTTGGTTGAAAGATTTTCTTTCATCATATTTCCTTTCATCGAATTGTGGGGTTTTATTTTTATTGTCATACCGTGGCCTATCAAACTGGTGCTTACCTTTGTTTTGATCTCTAGGATCAAATTTATTAAAGTTCTGTGGTGCCCTAAAATTATCCACCTGTTTCTTTTTATTGCCTGATACCTCTGCCTGAGCTGCTTGATACCTTTCAGCAACATTTAGCAACCCACCCAGCCTCTCTGCACCTTGTTCCATGAGAAACTTTCTCAGGTCTGGAGCCATGGACTCTCTTAATTGTTCTATAAGGACCATTTCCTTAAGATCTTGGGTTTTCCCCAGAGAAGTCCATTTCTCCAAGTATGTCTCTAACCGTGCAGAGAACTGGTGATAGGTTTCACCTGACAGTAGTTTAGCATTCCTAAATTTTTTCCTATAAAATTCTGCGTTCTTTTCATATCTTAACAAAAGAGCCTGCTTTAGCATGTCATAATTTTCTTGATCACCTCTGTTCATTTTGGCAAAAACTTCATAAGCTGCCCCACGAAGCCCTTGAGATAACTTTAAGCTCCACCTTTCTCTCTCTAACCCATACGTGGTAGCTAATAGTTCATATCTATTTAGATAGCTCTCAATATCATCTTCCTTCTCAACAAAATGATCTAAATGAAAATTCATAGCTGAGGTTGAGGCTCCCTGACTAGCAGTAGCATCGGAGGTAAAGGGACTGGCACCATTTTCAGGAGCATGGCCTTGAAACTCAAACTCCCTTAGTCGTAACTCATGTTCCCTTTGTAATCTTTTATCTTCTGCTTCCCTTTCTGCAGTCAATCTTCTTTCCTCTCTTTCTGCAGCTAATCGCTTCTCTTCTCTTTCTGCAGCTAATCCTTTTTCCTCGGCTTCCAATTTCTTAGCCTCAGACTCAATCTGCAGCCTCTTAGTCTCAGCCTCAGCCTGCAGCCTCTTAGTCTCAGCCTCAGCCTCAAATTGTAACTTCTTAATTTCCTTTTCAGCCTCTAACTTTCTTTCGGCCTCTTTTTCTAATCTTCTTTCTTCCCGTTCAATATATTTGTCACATTCAGCAGTGACATAAGCAATCATAATTTGTCCGTCCATTCCTAACTCTTTTGCAGTCTGCACAGCAGCAGATCGAAATTTTGCCAAGTCGGCCATTTTCTAACAGGTAAATGTATGTAATGTCTAACTAAACAATACAATCTATAATTACTTATCCAAAGACACCACAGGCACTGAGAGCTCAACGTTATTTAATTCCACCCAAGGATACCTTTTAATTCTTATTATTCCCAATATATATAATAGGAGAAAGTTCAATATCCCGGGAGCGAGACCCCAATATATGTGGTAAAGTGGGATGTTATAAATATTTATAGGGGACTTAGTGTACTGACTGAGATCAGCTGTGAAGGTATCTGTATCTAATAGGTGTAGTGTTTTACAGATAACCTTACTTGCTACCACATTTATACCTCAGTCAGAATTATTCTGGAATATTGTGATGACTACGTTGAATGTCTAGGGGTATGTAAATGATGAAGTGTAAGTCACAACAACAACAGACAGATAAACAATTTAATTTATTCCACCACACTTGACAACACTGTGACACTCACACACATTTAACACTCTATAAGACTATCTTAAATGAGTCACTGGTAAAGTTTCAAATATAAATATGTATTAATTACTTTCACTAATATATATGTCCTGATTCAACTACAAAGTGAACCAGGAATCACAATCAATTGTAATCACAATTTATATGTACAGAATTTATCAATATGAACCTTGTAGTGACATATTTTATTAATATTATCCTATGTGTGTCAGTTGTGTAGTAGTACTATGAGGTAATACTGGTTTTGTTTTTTCAAGCTATGTTGTTATTTGTCATCATGACTTCAAGTGTTTGTTTATCTTGGAAATAGTATGGGGAAAAGTTCACAGTTCCTATCAATTTAAACAATGTATTTTCCCTCTGTTTTATTATAAAGTCAATTTTTGAGGGGGGCATAATGTTGAGCTCCTCTGGCCACAGACGCTTATCTTTCGTGATGGCGGCAGGAAAAGACTCCTCTGCTCGATAGCCTCCCTGTGTTCTGGAGACACCTCACTGGTCACTATCTGGACCCAGGAGTATGCTGTCAGCCTCTAGATTCAGCAAAGCTCAGACCAGGTGCTGCTCAATAACTTTAGGACCACGGTCCCCGAAACAAGAAGGCCGCACCTCCTACCTCAGAACCAATTTATAATAAATTTCCAGACTGAACACAACACACAACAAACACTGAGTTCAGAGCGGCAGGCCAACTGCTATCCCCATCTGAAACAATCCCCACCAGTATACTCCTCCCCAATGGTTACTACGCCTCCGCAATCCCAGCATCAGTTCCTTCCAATCAATAAGATAGGTGTCAGTGTACCGTTTGGCAATTCCATGCAGTTTTACCCCTCTCCGACACCTTCTGTTCAGGTTGGAGCACTATACAGGCCTTGCCTCATGTTCGCCACCGAACCACACACACATACAGACATAAACTATCAATTCACACTCAACCTTCATCAAAAAGACATTGAATATATCAAGCTTACCACAACCCATGGAATAACACACAGTTACGTTGACTGGCAATGAATATAGCACAATCTCGATCTGCCGATGTCCCAGACCTTCACTTAGAAAAATATGCACTGGCGCTCAACGCACTGGTTCTCCAGTAAGTTCATTTGAAAATGTGGGGCTGAACTAACGCTCCCAAATGCCTATATCGGCGGGTCTAACCAATCGAGCCATGTTTACACAAGCGTTTGAAAAAAAGTACCCTTCCTTCCGTCTCCCCTAACAACAAAAGATAGTATTTGTAGCCCGACTAATCGTGTTTAGCCTTACATTTACTGCGCTCCAATCAAATAGGATTTAACATGGGGACCTATTTCCCGTACAATGGTGGTTTTAAAATCTGCCACTGAGCGATTCTGATTTTGGTGTTGTCTGACACCCTCACTATTTCTTTTGGCTATAATTTGTTAATTCCTAGACTATTTGCGTAACACTTAACATATTCTTTGTCAGCAAGTCCTAAGGAACCCAAATATATAAATTTAATGGGGCTAAGGGGCTGCGTTCAAAATATGTATTTTCTTCTACCTCCCGTTCACTTCGATCGATGTGGTGTCTGGGTACTGTAATGTTTTCAAACGTAAATCAGTATAATGTCATGTTTCCTAATAAGCGTTTTTCAGGTTTTTAAAACCTAACTCTCGTATGGGTAGTGTTTTTTATCACTGTCGATTTGAAAAAAAGTTAGTGCTTGTGGCCTTACACGCGTGATGACTTTAATTGTATAGCGAGACGCGTGTTTAGTGTTGCATGCGTTCCGGCTTTCAGCCCTCCCTTCTCTCTATCCTAATTCCATCTGTCTTTCGTTTATGGTAACTTAGTGTATAAAATGACATGAATGGAATATTAAATATAGGTCAGCTTGCGTATCTCAAGGTTTTTCTTAGAAATGCAGTACACGTTTTATCGTAGAAAGCGTGTATGCTGCAGTAGGCTTTTACTATCAACGTAAAACGTTACAATTTGCAGACGAAGGAGAAAACAAGGGGGATTTCGAGTACAGTCATTGTGACAGCACTGTTCTTTACCATTCTTCTTTCCTTTTATTAAATTTATGTGTTGGGCTTTACATTTACCTGATAATTTGTATATGTGGATTTGAATTTCTCACGACACTAGTGGATGTCCAAGTCATTTGAGGCTGGCAACCTCAGCATATAGAATGATGATTTCTTGAACTGCCACTGCCAAATGCTGGTGATCGCTTTATTGCTAGATATGTGTATATATACACATATCTAGCAATAAAGCAATCACCAGCATTTGGCAGTGGCAGTTCAAGAAATCATCATTCTATATGCTGAGGTTGCCAGCCTCAAATGACTTGGACATCCACTAGCTATTTTCACATATTAAAGTTCATATGGTTATATATATATATATATATATATATATATATATATATATATATATATATATATATATATATATATATATGTATGTATGTATGTATGTATGTATGTATGTATGTATGTATGTATGTATGTATATATATATATATATATATATATATATATATATATATATATATATATATATATATATATATATATATATATATATATATATATATATACAGTGGCCTAAACTTTAAGACGAGGGACCAACTTTGTAGATTCTCCCTGATATTTCTGGGAAACGAGCTACACCCGACAACCCTGACCAGCGACGAGTGTGAGCAGTGTAAAAAGAACCAATCAATCAGAAGGACAATAGTTATCTATATACAATACAAAACTGAAAATAAAATGACAAATACTAATATAAATTAAAACCAGCAACTGCAAAAGATAATAGTTATTTAAATTTAATACAAAATTAGTAAATAAAATGACACTAAATACCCCAATTAGAACCAATTTTCAAGTTGAACAGGGTAGACCAAGATGGAACGAGAAGAGGCAATAATGGTTATCTGTTAAGTGCCCGCTCTCCACCCATCACCTTTTCAAAACAACAACAACAGCGAGGCGCGTCCCGTTCAGCCTAGTCGGTTATATCATACACCATACACTAGAGCCACAAGAGTGACCGTGTGAGATCTAGGGAGGTAGCGTTAGGTACTCTGCACATAATTCATCATCATCATCTTTTAGAGTCAGGGGCCTACATGTGCTTGACCTCACACGGTTTATGCAGACACCGATTTAATTCTTTGTTAGGATACCATCATAACCTCCCTGATAAAACTGAAGGAAAAACACGGAGTCAGAGAAGGAATTAAAGTTAAAATTAACGACCCCAAGTACACGTGAAATAAGGCATCTGCCAGTGCCTTTTATTCCTCTGAGCAAAAAAAGTCTGTGAGCCAGGATTGGCGTATGTTGTCATTTTACATTCTATATTTTCATTACTAACGTGAACTAACATATATATATATATATATATATATATATATATATATATATATATATATATATATATATATATATATATATATATATATATATATATATATATATATATATATATATATATATATCTGCAAGTCTTGGCTGCAAAGTGTATGCAGCAGATCTGGTAAAATGTTAGTAGTACGTTTTCGAAACCGAAACTAAAACGCGTGTTAGATTTTTTTCGTGGAATCGTTCTATAGAATTTAGCACTGCACAAAAGGCAGCGTTGCTGGCGTGTGAGAGCATCACCGTCAGACACAATAGGGCTGGTTTTATTTATTATCATTTTATGACTAAAATCTTACTGAAATGAGCGATTATTCTCGCAGATTTTACTACACAACTCCCATCCTAAAACATGCAATCATTAGCAGGTTATAATCTGCGAGATAACTTAGCTCCATGAAGTCTTACGCATTTTTCTGATCTTCATCATAAAGATGTCTGCTCAAAAAGTCTGCACCTACGTTCCGAGAATGTATTCTATCAGAAATGAGTATGGCTGCTATAACAAGGACCATCTCAATAATCTGGAATTTTCATGCTTGGCCTGTGACAGGAATACGAGTGGTGAATGATCCGTTTGGACCACAAATGTCCTGCCATATAAATAAATCTGGAATTTCTTTATAGCCCATATCAAAGCCAGACATTCTTTTTCACTTGTTGAATAATAATTTTTTTCCGCCTTGTTCAACTTGCGGCTTGCGTAAGCGACTGGGTTCAATTCCCCATCCTGTGAGGAGGACCTTTGCAACAATGTAGCGCCTAGGCCCACATTGCTTGCGTCACTTCTCACAATAAATTCTTGATTCAAGTCAGGCAATTGCAATACTGGTCTGCTTGTAAGTTTCTCTTTTAGCTCCTGGTAAGCCAATTCACACAGTGCTGACCAATTTATTGTATCTGGTTGACCTTTGCGAGTTAAATCCGTCAGAGGAGCACATATTGAGTTAAAATTGTTGATGTACTTTTGGTAGAAACCACACAACGACACGAAAGATCGCACATCTGTCTTTGTTTGTGGCCTGGGGGCTCTGTTCAGTTTCTCCAGATTCTTGGGATCAGGGGTCATGCTACCCTGGTGTACAGTGTGTCCCAAGAATTCCAACTCTTTACAACCAATACAACATTTTGTTGGCCTAGCGGTTAAGTTAGCCTCTCTGAGTCTACCAAACAGCATATTCAAAGAGGTAACTTACTTACTTACTTAGTCGTTCCCTTTCTACCGTGAGGTGTAGAGGTTTGGAAGAGAGAGCGCCAGACCATTCTATCAGCTGTCTTCTTCCTGGCCTGGTTCCATTCTAGTCCTCGGTCCTTCAAAGATTGTCTAATGTTGTCCTCCCAGCGGACTCTGGGTCGTCCTGGAGGTCTGGATCCCTGGCTCTTTGTTTCCCATGCTTGTCGTGGTAGCCGATCTTCTCCCATTCTGCAGACATGGCCAAACCATCTTAGTTGGGACTGTTCTATTTGGGTCTGCAGCGGATGGGATTTTAGGCCTTGACGGATCGTCTGGTTGCGGACCATGTCTCTTCTTGTTACTTCAACCACTTTCCTCAGATACCTCATTTCAGAGGTTTGGATCTGGCTTTTGTGGGTTGTAGTCATTGTCCACGACTCGCATCCATATGTCAAGACTGGGACATAGGTGGAGCGGTATACAGCCATCTTCGTTTTCTTACCAACCTCTTTCTTGCTGAGGAATCCACGATTTATGGCCTGAAAAAGTCTCCCAGCCGCTGCTTTTCGAGTGGCCAACTCTTCTTTGATGCCTCCCTTTCGGTCTATAATAGCTCCGAGATATTTAAAGTGGTCGACCTGCTCCAGGCAAAGAGGTAACGTGTTCCTCAAATGTTTCCGTAGCAATGAGGATATCGTCCATAAAATTCGAAATACATGGATTTTTCAGGGGATCCAATAATTTTCGCATCATCCTTGAAAACACACTCGGGGAATTTTTCAACCCAAACGGTAACATGTTGAACTCATAATGACCTTCCAAAGTGCTAAATGCTAAATAAGGTCGAACCTCAGGCTTTACTTGAATTTGGTAATAGCCTTTGCTAAGATCCACCTTAGAAAAATACTTTGCCTTGTTCAGCCTGACAAATAGTTGAGTAGTATCAGGTAATGGATCCACCTGACCTTCTGTGACAGCATTCAGTTTCCTGTAATCTATGCACAGTCTATGTTCTCCCGATGGTTTCCGCAACAAAACCACACAGGAACTATAAGGAGACTCACTGTGAGAAATAATCCCTTCTTGTAACAAATAATCAGTCTCCTCTTTTAAAGCTTTTCCTTAGCGGAAGGAATAGAATAGGGCCTCATACAGATAGGTGCTGGGTCTAGTAGTTCCATATCATATTCCAACAAATTGGAGTGCCCCGGTTTATCCGTTAACACATCTGTATGTTTCTCAAGGACCTGTTGAACCTTCTCCCTCTGTCCTTTTGTCAGGTGATTACTGATCTTCACCTGGGCAAACGTTTCACTGGGTTTCAGTGGATATTCGAATGAGGAGAGAGGGTCATTTTTCATTTCGGTTGCAATAGACAAGGCCAATAGGTGTGTTCCTTCCTGGATTTGTCTGTCCAGATATTTCTTCAAAAGGTTCACATGATAGACTTTTTCCTTTCCCTTTTTGTCTATCTTATAATTTGTTCTGGATCCCTTTTCCAAAACTGTATATGGCCCTTGCCATCCGATCTGAAGTTTATTGTTGCTGCCAGGCAATAGAAGAAGTACCTTCTCCCCTACAGCAAGTTCCCTATCGTTAGCTTTCTTATTATAGTAAGCCGCATGCTTTTTCCTGGCTTGTCTCAAATTATCATTTGCCAGTTTCCAACTAGTTTTTAAACGAGTGGTCAGTTCGTTCACATATTGATAAGATGAGGTAACAATCTCCTCTGCATTCTCATCTGTCCAGGTCCTTAACAAGTTACATGTGGACTTTTATTTTTTCTGACATATTATTCAGGGCACCTGTCAGGTCCTTTACATTAGAAGCCTTGTTTTGCGGACGTTTCTTCCTTGTATCATCCCACAGGAATCTACCACTACCGATTCTTTTCGTGGGGTTTTCTCCCCACTTTGAGTTCATTGTGAGAGATCTTCTCTCTCTTTTATCTTCCTCCAGTTTACATAAGTCCGACCGAGGGATCATCGGCTTATTCTGGGGTATAACAGTTCTTTGTACTCGCTGCATAGGGGCCATTGTAAAACATTCGAGTGAAGACTGTCTGTGAAAAGGGGGTTCCCATTCCCCTTGGTCCACATTATTATAATTATTTTTCTTTCCAGGCCAAAGTTTGCCCCGTGGCGTGTCTAGGTCCTGATTCATTTTCCCACGTGTGGGTGTTCCCTCTTTATTTTCTGGCCCAGGTTTGCCATAATGCTTTTCTTGCATTTGGTTATTATTTTTCCACCCTGTGGAATTTTTCTTGCTGCACTGTTCGCAGTCCTCGACAAATTTTTTTATGTCTTCAACTTCTCCGGGCCAGAAATATCCAACAGATGTTCTTTGGCATGTGGTACCCATCTTCTGGTGTTCACCATCTAGAACATGTGTTTGTCTCATAACTCGTGCCCTATATTTCGATGGCACTACTACCTGTCCACATCCGGATAATCCTGCTTTATCCGCCCTGCAAAGCAGTCCATCGACCAAATAAAAGTCTCCTTTCCTAGGAGGGTATGGAGTTTTTGGAGTTTCTCAAAACACGGCTTCAGTGACCTATCTTCAGCCTGTGCCTTTCTCCACTGTTTACGAGACATTGTTTTTGGTGGTTCCTCTTCTTTTCTAGGAGTCGACCTGACCTGAAGCGTGGCCATTACTACAGGTTTCCTTCTACAATTTTCGGTGTTATGGTTGTCCATCCTACACCGGCTACAATATAATCTACTTTGATGAAAAGGTTTTCTTTCATCATTCCTTCTGTCATTGAAATGTGAGGTTTTATTTTTTAAATCATTTCGAGGCCTATCAAAGTTCTGCTTATTTCTGTTATCAAATTTATTATGGTTTTGAGGAGCCTTAAACTGATCTACTGGTTTCTTCTTGATACCAGCTACCTCTGCCTGGGCTGTCTGATACCTCTCAGCGACATTTATGATCACACCCAGCCTCTCCGCGCCCTATTCCATGAGAAATTTTCTCATGTCTGGAGCCATGGACTCTCTCATCTGTTCAATGAGTATCATCTCTTTGAGATCTTGGGTTTTCCCCAAAGAAGCCCATTTCTCCATATACGTCTCCAACCGGGCGGAGAACTGGTGATAGGTCTCACCCGACAGTAGCCTGGCATTCCTAAATTTCTTTCTATAAAACTCTCCGTTCTTTTCGTATCTTAACAGAAGAGCCTGCTTCAACATGTCATAGTTGTCTTGGTCATCCCTGCTCATTTTAGAAAACACTTCATAAGCTGTTCCCCGAAGGCCCTGAGACAACTTTACACCCCATTTTTTCTTTTTCTAACCCATAAGTAGTGGCTAATATTTCGTATCTGCTTAAATACGACTCAATGTCATCATCCTTTTCCACAAAGTAATCTAAATGGAACCCCATAGCTGATGAGGAGGCCCCCTGGCTTGCAGCTGAGTTGGAAGTGGATGGGCTAGTTCCATTCTCAGGAGCATGGCTTTGCAGCTCTAACTCCCTTAGTCGTATCTCATGTTCTCTTTGTAATCTTTTATCTTCCCTTTCCGCCTCCAATCTCCTTTCTTCTTTCTCTCGTTCCGCCTCCAATCTCCTTTCTTCTTTCTCTCGTTCCGCCTCAAGTTTCTTTGCCTCAGCCTCAAGTTTCTTTTCCTCCAACTGCAGCCTCTTAATCTCAGCCTCCCTATCAGCCTCTAATTTCTTAGTCTCCCTAGCATCTTCTAATTGCATTTTCCTTTCCTTAGCTAACCTATGTTCTTCCCTAGTAATAAATTTATCACATTCTGAGGTGACATAGTCAATTAAGATTTGACCCTCCATATTCATTTCTTTTGCAGTCTGAACAGCCGCAGATCGAAACTTGGCCAGATCTGCCATTCTGATAAATGCATATGCTCTAACAAAGTTTCTAAATAAGTATAATTTTTCTCTAATTAAAACTGGGTTCTGACAGTTTTTTGACTTCCCAAATCTTAGGCAATAATGATTATGGGGATTCCCTAGCACAATAGAACGTTGTTTATGCTAAGACCCAGACCCCAATGTATGTAGTACTAGGAGACATTCAAATGCCCGGACAAGCCTACCAATTTATGTAGCAAAGTTAGATTTTGCTTGGGAGGTTATGATGGTATCCTAACAAAGAATAATGTTCACAGCTTAAATTTATTCTCCTAAGAGAGAGAGTCACTGTGTATGAGGGGCTGTAATGTCATCATACCCCACAAAAGACAGAGTATGACTTGAATTACCAAGGTTTATTTTAAACCGAAACTGTCAGATGTACCAAGGTCCTTAACATATCACCTGGGGTTTCTTGTTGAAAGATAGGATATTGTGTAGTTGCAGAAATATCGATATCACGTCACACACCCAAGCTCCTGCTGTTATCTCTTGACAGCATATGTAAAGTGTAGGAGACTTCTTGGCGTAATCGTCACTCCTCAGGTTTCCTGTCACCAGCTGGCAACAGGAAACGAAACCTCACAAATCAAGAAATATTAAAAAAATGACGCTGACTTTGCAAAGAAATGGCCTCAGTTTCCTCTGCTCCGTCCAGACTGTGAAATACTCATATAGTTATTTACTTTACTTTTAAATTTAACACAGCTGTTTTCAGCGTATCTGAATCAAAAATACAGTTCAACTGACAATGAATAGTGAAAGCTTTTTGCTAATATTTAGTAGCACTGGCCAATCGAAAGCTTGCGTCTACCAGAATTCAAAAGCAGTTTTTTTGAAAAACCAAAATAATTCCAAACATACTCTGCGTCTGGTAGTCGATTGACCAGCCTGCTTTAGTTATGCCAATGCAAAACGATGTTAGTTTTTGGTAACAATTTTCCTACCGCTCCCCTCTCCTTATATACTCTTGTTACCCAAGCTAATTTGAATTTCCTCAATGCCTCTCTTCTAAGCCGGTGTCCCCACTAACGTTAAGAAAAAACAAAGCAGGAACAACAGTCTGTCTATTCGTGCGTTCGTAGACATTTAGTATTTTCTCAACAATTTGGGTAATACTGGGACTATCATATTATTTAAAACATATTCTTGCTCAGTGAATTCTAAGCTATACCACCATATATTTTTTATGTTCAGTTTTATTATGGTTTTAGATTATCAATTTTGTCACCGGTCATCGTCAAATAAATATTTTACACAAGACGGCCATCTTCCCCTCTCGCTATCTCGCCAGCATGTATTTTTCAAATAACTAACTTGTTTTTGTGACGTCAGAAACATTACCGCGAGGAGGCAATAACATTGTCTGCGTGTTTTGCTTTGGCTGGCTTTTCCGCAGCGTGTGTATATGCATGGCAGAATGTGTCAGGCTAGGCGGGGTTGTGCATGGCGGGTTAAGAATTGGCGTTAATAATTTGTATGGTATCGTGTAACACTACCAAAAAATGTAAGGATTACTACTAAATTTGCGTTAAAGTTGACAGAATACGTTAATTCAGATAGTTATTTTGCGGCACATTTCCTCCAAATCGTTAATTATAAGTCTTGGCTGCAAAGCGTATGCAGCAGATCTGGTAAAATGTTAGTAGTACGTTTTCGAAACCGAAACTAAAACGCGTGTTAGATTTTTTTTTCGTGCAATCGTTCTATAGGCTTTAGCACTGCACAAAAGGCAGCGTTGCTGGCGTGTGAGAGCATCACCGTCAGTCACAATAGGGCTGGTTTTATTTATTATCATTTTATGACTAAAATCTTACTGAAATGAGCGATTATTCTCGCAGATTTTACTACAATCAGCGCTAAGTAAACTCGCTTGGCCATCTACGTGCGAAAACTGTCGCACCCTCTTGGTACAATAGGATTTCTATCGGTCAACCTTGCATCATCGTCTACTCTATCCGCAGGGATAGACAGGTAAACACACAGACTATCGCTGAGAGGAGTGTACGAATATTAAAAAATGAGACAGTATCTGCTACACATAGCAGCGAAAGAAAAAAAAATGCGCCAATACAAAGCACGCAATAAAATCAGTACAAAAATGTGACTGATACTGCCGTAGTGAAACAGAGATCGAGAGGGGTCGCCCCGTTCTGTCACAGTAATATTTCAATGTGGTGTTACCGTGGTTCAATAGGGGAGCAAAGAATACTAACACTGTTCCCAGCCATGCATGTCGTAAACAGCGACTATGGGGGTTTGGGCACTGAGCATGTTACCACATCCTGTAAAAAATGTTAAACCAGGAAAACTTCAACAAACAACATTGACACATCAACTAAAGTTAATATTTCAATGTTATAATAATTTTATTAATGGTCGGGTGTTATTAGTGTACTAACTTCAGACCAGGGTTGGGGAGTCGGCCAAATAATTTTCCGACTGCTGAAATGTTAGAAGTCCGTCTCCCGACTACGGCTATAGTTTTTTGTATTAGTCATCTTTCATAAAAATTACGCACTTTTACGAAGTTACATTTATAAGTATGGTATATGTGTGAATAAATGAATACGTTGTAACCTGCTGAGTAGAGGCCCCTAAATCTCCTAATCGCTTCCGCATAACTGTGTTGTTAACAGAATGTCATCTTCTGTTGGGGGTTTGTTTGGCTTAATTGTTTGATCTATTGCGGTGAACTTTATCTTGATTTGATTTTTTTTTAAAGCTGGCTCGTTGACACTAACAATTAACCTCAACATTTTGGTTTGGTTTGGTTTGGTTTGAAGGATTATCTTCATTGCACACGGACTACTCCATCAGTGCTCCGGTCTCCTCCCTTAGATCACACAAGGAGGATCTCAGCACAGTGCACGAACTCTGTAGCACCGGCGAGAATCCCAATGTGTATATATAGGAATCACACATTCTATAAATATTTTTGTGGTGGGTAGGTTTCTAATTTTTAAATTTTGCCAGGACAGCGGCCTGATAGGCCTACTCTTTACGATTTCCAACTGCCGATGGATTTTTATCGTGCGCATCTTGCACACGGGACCTTCTATTTTTTCGCCCATATCCAAGAAGGCTGGACATCTGATCTAATTACCCAGGAAACCAGGGGGGAGTATGACATCATTAGGACCACAGGTTCTGATAAAAATCTCCATAAATTATATTCCCTGAACTGTGGAATCGAACCCGATACCTCTAGAACTCGAAGTGGACGCCATACCTCTTAGCCACTCTGATCCCCACCTCAACATTATAACGTTGAACCCAAATCTGCAAACACGTCCCAGTAATAAGTCAAATGGGGTAAATAAATATTAGACAAACATAAAGGTATGTTTTCAGGCACTCGTAAGAATTAAAGAAGTAGAAAACTAGACAACAGAAAAACAACAGACGTGAGTGGCTTACCCAGGACTCGCACCCAGGACCTTCCGTGCGACAACCCCGCCTAGCTATGCACGCGAATCACACTATCCTCCCTGCCATTTAAGCATCACCAAAAAAAATGATGCTTCGTAGAGAATTGCCTTATTGATAACGTTATTCACATCTTTTCCCACCAAAGTTGCACTCTTTTTCCTGGCGTTCAAGCCGAGGAACTTAAATTACGTGCCTGATGAAACAATGCGCATTTCTACCATGATAGACAGAAAATAGAAAAACAATTAGTTAGACTACTCCTGGGCGTCCGAGTGGCTGAGTAGTTAAAGAGCTTGCGGCTCGTCGCAAAGTTACCAGGTTAGTGGATCGAAACCTTACAGCGTCACGATCCAGCTATAAATGGGTACCTGAGTCTGCTTGTATGTTGGGGAAGGCATAGACAGCAAGGAATGGAACTGGTCACTCCACAAAGCTGGACCTATTATAGTAAAGTCTCTAACACGTCGCTTCCCTGCGGCAGTAACTGCTATGAGACTACCTTTACAATTACCCCTGGCAAAATTCTGAATCAACAACATTACTTTTACTTTTAATTTTTCAATCCACTGTTGCCGTGAAGTTTGCGTTCATGGGTCAAGTGCGTCGCATTGTCCGATGTGCGTCCGTGTTGTTGTAGGATGTACATGATGTTGTATATCAGAGGTTTTCAAACTTTTTTGGTCCGCGGCTCCCTTGACCTATGCATAAATCACCGCGGCTCCTCTCTATACTTTCACTGGCCAAAACTTTAAAACAAATGACACACTGTGGGCGTTCTTCATTTCCCACAGTAGTGCACGGAAACCCGTAGTGCAGGTAACTGTCGTCTTACTTCCGATGTTTTCGTCTCCGTTCGTCTTTAGAACTGCACGACGCCTCATAAATATCTCGTTTTGCACACTTAATTAAAAATGTATCCATACTGTCTGAAAAACAGAGACAATTACACAACACAATTTAAAACAAACTGCATTGGACAAAACTACGTCCAAACTACAAAACAGCAAGACCAGACTGATTTTAATTATTGTGACACGTGGTACGACTCGACTGCCATCTACCAAAACAGTAGTAATAACAAGCCAGCCTGCTAGAGGTCACTAGCGCACAGCTCATAAACAGAGTCGGCTTGGACGATCGCTGTTGGGTCATCTCATCTCTTAACACCAGCATCCGCCATGATGACATCAGAGTTAGTGATCAGCTGTTCGTAACATAGACCTGCTCTGGAGTTTTATGGTGCATTTGTCAATAACTTCTAGTACCTAATGACACGTATTGGTACATGTAATAATACCTCGGCGCAAACATGTCGTCCTACGAAGATCTATATTTATTGATGGACCTTGGCTCATAATATCGAGCCCAACACCAAGCCACCGCCACGCCCTTAGCCGAGGGCCGCGACGCCCTTGGGAGCCGCGACGCACAGTTTGAAAACCTATGTTGTATATCCAGCTTCCTCGTGGTCTTCCTAGAGCCCTGAAACCAGATCTTTTACAGCGGTATCAACAGCGTTATTTCTTATTATTTTTCACCCGGATGTAGACAATAAAGCTCAACAGCACGCGCAGAATGGACGCCTTTGATTTTATCTGAATCAAATTTAGATTACAGTGTCAACAGTTCATTTCGCGGGCTAATGTAAAAATAATAAGGCTTGACTCACTTGCTGAACCAAACTATTAAATGTCGCTACTCGAGACTCTCCTGGTCAACAATGAAAGCGTTTAACAGACTTTGACACCGCGACGTGGTATGGAAGACAATTTTTTTCTGCCCCATTAGCCTCCAAGCTCATCCCGCATTTGAAATAAAATTCCCCAGGGAGTGCGGAAGCTGTAAATTCTTTGACTTCAGCCCTGAATCAGCTGAAAGAAGGTTGGGAGGTCAACGTGTGTTTACCCTTGTCGGCAGTTTGACAACTCGACCTCTCGAGATGTGATAAGCTGGACAAGTGAACAATGAAATCTAACAGACGAGATTGAGCTCCGTGCGTCCCGTGTCCGCCTGGAATTCAGTTGGGGATTGTAGCACCAGATCAGGAGGTCAGAGGTGACAGTTGTCAACTTCCGCTTCAGCGTGTGGTTGCCAGATTGTCACCAACTGGACTTTTGTTATACCCGATCGATTTAATTATGGTCAAAGTTCGAAAATAATGAGTGGGAGGGGCTGATGAAGATTCTGATAACACAATGATAATAAGAATATTTTTCTAACTTCAGTAAAGTTACCTTGTTGATCCCACTTTACTCTCTGTGGTGATAAATGCAACTGCGCAAATTATTTTGAAAGTGGCTATTGAATTCCTATTTTAAATGGCTTTCAAATCGTAAATCTCACTTTAAGACGCTCAAATGGTAACAGGTTAGGGTAATCCTATCGCAAATACTGCTGTTGGGGAGTGAAGGGTTAGAGACTTCCCTATACTAGTCTCAGCTTTATAAGGTAGGGAGACCAGCACCCTTCCTCGCTACCTTTACCTTCCCTAACTTATGAGCAGAAGGCAGGTACCCACTCACAGGTGGGTAGACTGGGGTGTGACGCTACCACGTTTCAATCCCGCCAACTAAAACTCTAGAAGCAAGAGCTTTAACTAGCCAGCCGCTCTGCGGTCTGCGTAGATGGTAGAGTTATTTATTACCGCACACACCTATATTACGATTTATTTCACTCATGCCACTAAGAGTTGTACGGAGGTGATTTTCTTTCAAGGCGTCTTACCTTTTCTACAGCCTGACTGTTTTTCTTCATGATTCCTTAAGTACCGTCTTATCCATCACTATCAGTCTTCCTTCCTTGCAGCCAAGCCTGATTTTCTAGCGTTAAAACCTTGTGACAGCGTTCAGAGGTGTCCCTAAAGTATTTAGCACCCGAAGCGGATCCTATCTTTGGCATCCCCCTTCCCTAATAAAGAAACACGCTTGAAAATATATTTTTAACAGTATGTACTATCAAAATAGTGTCCCATGACTCCTCCTACGGGCCGCCCCCTCACACATCTCTTAGGCCGCTTACACACGAGCGTTTCTTGACGCGCGTTTCTCATGCGTGATGAATGAAGGAGTAAGGGATTTACAGGCTGCTCAGCCGAGCGAGACTGTCTGTAAATCCGTACTCTTTCATTCGTCACGCGTAAGAAACGCGCGTCAAGAAACGCTCGTGTGTAAGCGGCCTTAGAACGCCGATGATAATGTCTGGCTAGACTGCATCCTATACACGTGTTCATTCATTCATGAATTATCCTTTAGATCCCCAATGAGCAAAGACCTTCAACAATTTACGCCAAGTTATTCTGCCCTGAACCACCCGTTCAAGGTTAAGTCACTCTGCCCTGAACCACCTATACTACTGGACAAAAGTTAAGGGCCACCATTCAGTTTAGACAAGGTTTATATAATTCTTCGTGAGCAGGGTCGATTTTCCAAATGTCCGGTAGCTTGAAATCTCTCAAGAAGTCTCTGAATGGTAGAGTGGGACACTGCTAAACGTCTTGCAACATGACGAACAGATTGACCATCCTGAATCCATGCCATGGCTCCACCACGGTCTACGGTGCTGAGACTTCTCCTTGGTGGCATGGCTAATGCAGTGATCATTTCGACCACTTGTCATACTGATTTATTGCATACCAACGGTGAACACTCTTTACCGACGATCATTTTCCACGTGCATTCAAATTCAACTCACTTTTTCACCTTTTGAACTAGTGGGGCGTGTTGCAAAAACCACGAGTTTTTGCAGCAACAATGGCAATTTTCACGTGCGGGTTAAAGTGACCCAGTTTTTGGACATTTAAAAAAAAATTAACCTAGTGCACACAGAAATGTATACACATTTCTCTGAGCTCAGTTTTAATGACATTTTCACTTGTCTTTACAGTTTGCCAATCAATTATATAAACCTTGTCTAAACTGAATGGCGGCCCTTAACTTTTGTCCAGTATAGTCCGTTCGGAAATTAGTGCCCACAGAAAGTGTCAATTTTCTCCAAAACTGTTTGTTGTATGGACATGAATTTTTGCATGCAGTCTTAGATTTTCCATGCAGTTATTAATATATTTTTTGCCCTTACAAAACTCATGTCATGTTCGAATTTTCTTCTTTACGTTATATAAAAAACTCTTACTGTTGTCTGGGTTAATTTTTGAACGGATCTTGTAACTTTCCTGTAAAACTACTAAAAATTAACCCAGACAACAGTAAGAGTTTTTTATATAACGTAAAGAAAAAAATTCGAACATGACATGAGTTTTGTAAGGGCAAAAAAATATATTAATAACTGCATGGAAAATCTAAGACTGCATGCACAAATTCATGTCCATACAACAAACAGTTTTGGAGAACATTGACGCTTTCTGTGGGCACGAATTTCCGAACGGACTATAGTATATTTTTCCATAATCAACAGGTTTCTTCGAACATGAACCCATCATCATTTCCCGTTTTGTCCCTTGTGGAGCATAAGGCTGCAATTGCAGCTGCTACCCTGGTAGGGAAACCTGCTCTAAAACATTCATGTGCTCTTACAGAGGTGGCATCTGCAGCAATTTAGTATCCAGTAGGTAGAGCAGTGGTTAGTGCACTGGCTTCCTAGCTCGGTGGTCCATGGTTCGATCCCCAGTTGAGGTGGGATTTTTTAGACTGCAAACGGCTCCGTGGTCGACCCAGCCTCATGAATTGGGTACCAGAACAACTCTGGGAAGGTTAAGGCGTCCGGCGTGATGCTGACCACATCACCCCTAGTGTGCCGATGGTCAAGAAAATACGGGCCTAACACCGTATTCCCAATATGCCTCAATGGGCGTGTAACGGGATCCTTTACCTTTATCTACCTTAGGAGGTTGGCACTTCTTATAAAACCTCATTTTATATGCCTCTGAGCGAGTATTAGTCCCTAGTATTTTTGGGGGGTCTCCTCTGAGACCCCCGGGAAGTACTTAAGGCCTTAACATAAACTACCAAAATATTATAAATCTGCATGCAACGGATACCTGGCCACATAGACATCATATTGAATAAGGCAGCTGATAAACTGGCAAAGAATGGAGCGCAAATACTACATATTGACCAATCAATGAGTTTGCATAAAGAAAAAATAAACAAATAATCAAACCAAATGTAAAGAAGATTGGCTGAACACGTGGGCACAAGCTCAAACAGGAAGAAGACTCTTCATTAACCTAACAACCCAAAATAAGGAAGATGCTATCAACCATATTGAATGGAAATATCAAACCAAAATCTTCAGGTTAAGAACAGGCCAGTCTACACTAAATGGTCACAGAAACAGAACTTGCTCTAAAATATAGGGACATGTAGACACTGTCCACACCCGTTAGAGACAGCCATGCACTGCAGGGAATGAGACAACTCCCTGTGCCACACAACCCATCCATAGACAATACACTTTATGGTAGCCCAAAACAGCTTATACGAACTGCGCAATGCCACGTAATGGCATCAAGGTCACCAAGAGCTAGGAGGTATGGCGTCCGCCTCGAGTTCTATAGGTACCGGGTTCGATTCCCAGTTGAGGGAATATAAGTTATGGACATTTTTTTTCAGAACCAGTGGTCCTAATGATGTCATACTACCCATTGGTCTCCTGGTAGTGAAATCCGACGCCTAGCCTTCTCGGATAATGGCGAAAAAAATAGGAGGTCCCGTGTGAGTTGTGCACGTTAAAAATCCCACGGCAGTTGGAAATCGTAAAGAGTAGACCTATCGGGCCGCTGCCCTGGCAAAATTAAAAAATTAGAAACCTATCCACAACAAAAATATTTATAGAATGTGTGATTCCTGTATACACACACTGAGATTCTTGCCGGTGCTACGGAGTTCGTGCACTATGCTGAAATCCTCCTTGTGTGATCTAAGGGAGGAGATCGGAGCACTGATGGAGTTGTCCGTGTGTAATGTAGATAATCCTTCAATCCAAACCAAACCAAAGGAGGACAACAGACAAATTACAAGAAATAAAAGTGATAGGCTTACTGGGAAGTGAACCGACGACCATCCAAACGGCGACATCTCCTTGCTGTGAAAGTAAATCGTGAAAGGATGCACAGCTGCAGGGACCTGACACATCTGAAAGCAAAAAATTAACAAAAAAAAAACAAATCCACAGAAAATGTTAAAACCTTTATTAACACCTAGTGTAAAAGCAAGGGGGGCACCACAGAATTTTCCCTCTAGCTTAGGGTGGCCATATTGTTCAACACAAAAAGGAGGACAAATGCCTTTTTTTTGGTCCTAAAAAGGAGGACAAGGGAGGACAATATTTTTAAAAAGTAGGACGCAAAGTAGGACACCTTTATTCAATAACTACAAGACGCTGAAACATATTTTTTTTTAACATTCAAGCAATAAGCTAATAAAATCACATTGATTTTGTGCCTACTTATATTTTTCTGATGATAAAATCTTCTTCAACAAAGTTGGGCTACGTTTTAAATATGCATAGATATCAGAGAATGAAAGCTCCTTGAAATTGTACTGCACAAGTAGAGTGCCTTTAATGGAATCTACACTCAAAATGTTCCTTTCTTTTGTCCATTGACCCTGCATAAGTGAAAAAAGTCTCTCAACATTGGCGTTGTGCCCAGGAATTGCAAAAATAAATTGTGCAAGTCTTACAAATTCTAAAATCCAGTTCAACATTTCTCGATTGTTCAAAATATTTAGTCAATTTCTGATGAGCCAGTAGCTGACTGAATTCTTCGTGACTGATATGACTTTCCACAAATTTGTTTTTAAATTGTTCAGTTGGTCGAAGCATTTTGTGTCATCAATGAGAATGCCTTTATCATTTAGATATTGCAATGAGGCTTCCACATCTTTCCATACAGGTACTCCATGCAAGGTCATCCAGGAAAAAATTGCAAAATCTTCTAATGGCTTTGTCCATTTGTCTAAATATTTAATACAACTGGAATAAAGGAGCTTCACATCTTTATGAAAACTGTTACACAAATGATCAAGCTCCACTCTGCTTCATACTCTTGTCGACCACTGGAAAAGCGCTGACATTTTTTTTTTCAATTCATCCGTGAACACACACTTCCGTTTTGGCATTTTGAGCGGGTATCTGTGACATAAATATAAAATACGTATAATGCCATTAATCAATGGTACGGTACATTCGACGTTAAAGTTAAAATTATTTGTAAAATGCAACAGACGAGGTTTTAATTTTAACAAATCCATTACTATACTAGTAACTACTCGTGTATTTTTTCATAATAAACAAATTGCAATAAATATAAAAGCAGTACGAACTAAGGTTAATATTATTTGTAATTTGCAACAGACAACGAAGTTATAATTGACTAAATCCAGTTCCAAGTTCTTATTCATGCCGTTTTGTCTGTTATATTTTCCCCTAACAAATCCAATAAACATAAACAGCGTTTAACCTAGGTTAAAATATAATAGTAATCTATCATAAACTATCGAACAACATGACAACTTACGGTAGTGTTGTTGACAATTTGAGCGATCCGTCGATTTTGCGGAGATAAAAATTCTTAATTCTGACAGAATTTCTGTATTCAGAAATTGGATTCCAATAAAGATTTTTCAAAATGGTGTCTTTCACGTGAGTAATTTAGACAATCACAAAATAGCCGGATATTTCAACATTTTAACAAAAATCTGGCCGGACGCTCAGTTTGGGCGCGAAAAGCCGGGCAAATCCGGCCAAATACGGACGTCTGGCCACCCTACTCTAGCTATCATGCCCTTAACTCGTTTCTCTTTCACTGGCCACAGTCGTCTTTAGTCGAATTTTGTGTAATTTTCAATATCTGCCGTGTTCGACTTTAATCCGAATTGTTTTTAAAAAAAAATGTTTTCTTTGGTATGGTGAGTGACTGAAAGTGTCAGATATAAACCTAGAGTTCAGTATGTTTGTCTGTCTTACCAACGTTTTTCTGCATGAATTTCAGTGGAGTCTGGCCAGGAAGAAAATTGCATTTTCAGTCTCTTCAGCATTTATTGAGTCTTAATGTCTTGTCAGTTAAGCAATGGAAGCGCCCGGGGGGCGACATTAGGGGTTTGTGCTTAGGGCATCAGTTGGCCTTAATACGCTGACATCCGCTGAGAATGTTCAAACTTTTATTGCGATGAACTAAAAAGAGAAACAAACAAACAGAACAAAAAACGACGAGAGAAAATTGAAATAGACATTCCAGTTTGTGAAATTGGGTTCCTGCCTAGGGAAAAAAAAAGGGGGGGGGGGGAAGAGAGAAGAGAATCAGTTGAAGGTGTGAGTTCATGCTCCGTAGGGAACAATAAGGAAAATGAGTACAATCAAGATATTTGAGCAGAAGAGGGAGAATAATTCTAACTCTTTGATGACCCATCGTTAATCACTTCGAGTTTGTATTAGTCCCAAAATTAATGTCACTCCGGTCAGAGGATATTAAAGGGAGCAAAGGTCATGGGTTAATCTTAGGATACCGTCCTGGGGTAGATCTTAAGTGGTGAAGTTTTATTGATTTCCGGGCCCATTGAACCTTCCACCAGCGGTCCGGATCACCGAAAGCTATTCATTACAATGAGCACGTGTGCACCTCTTTATTAAAAATGGTAACTTTACAATTATATATATATATATATATATATATATATATATATATATATATATATATATATATATATATATATATATATATAATTTTTCTGGCCTTTAACTCTATTTGTTCCTGGCAATTTGTAAGTTTTACCCAAGCATTAAATTGATGCCAGATTTTCTTTTATTTTTTTTTTTTTTTTTTGCTACGGGCCAAAATATTATTGGCTGCAAAACTTTGACGTGTTAGAAGTCGTAAATCCAACAATTAATATAATTTTATATCAAGTAAAACCTCTTCATGTAAAACAAATTGCCACATAAACCATCGCAGCAACAGCAAGTGAATGCTTTGTGCAGGCATCCTGCAAGTAGGCCAGATGCAAATGTGGTTCTGTGCTCTGTACAGGGCACAGATTACAATTATTATGATGATATCGAGTAATGTTTATATTTGATTAAACCAGACTATAACCAAATAGGCGCACTAGGCGGCCGTCGTGAGAATAATGTGCAGATAAGATTAGACCAGACTATATCCACATGGGCGCACCAGGCGGCCGTCGTGAGAATAATGTGCAGAAATGATTAAACCAGACTATAACCAAATGGGCGCACCATGCGGCCGTCGTGAGAATAATGTGCAGATATGATTAAACCAGACTATAAACCAAATGGGCGCACCAGGCGGCCGTCGTGAGCATAATGTGCAGATATGATTAAACCAGACTATAACCAAATGGGCGCACCATGCGGCCGTCGTGAGCATAATGTGCAGATATGATTAAACCAGACTATAACCAAATGGGCGCACTAGGCGGCCGTCGTGAGCATAATGTGCAGATATGATTAAACCAGACTATAACCAAATGGGCGCATTAGGCGGCCTCGTGAGCATAATGTGCAGATATGATTAAACCAGACTATAACCAAATGGGCGCACTAGGCGGCCGTCGTGAGAATAATGTGCAGATATGATTAAACCAGACTATAACCAAATGGGCGCACCATGCGGCCGTCGTGAGCATAATGTGCAGATATGATTAAACCAGACTATAACCAAATGGGCGCACTAGGCGGCCGTCGTGAGAATAATGTGCAGATATGATTAAACCAGACTATAACCAAATGGGCGCACCATGCGGCCGTCGTGAGCATAATGTGCAGATATGATTAAACCAGACTATAACCAAATGGGCGCACTAGGCGGCCGTCGTGAGCATAATGTGCAGATATGATTAAACCAGATTATAACCAAACGGGCGCACCATTCGGCCATCGTGAGACTAATGCACCACAGCTGTTTTCAACCTGTGTGGTAGAGTTACCCCCCTCCCTTCTCCCCCTGGAGGGTCGGCCAGGTCCTTATTCATTCATTCCTCACCTTTCAATCTCTCCTCAACATAGGACTTCAACAAACTTATGCCAAATCTTCCTGTCCTGTGCCATCAGCTCAAGGTCTATCCATGTCTTTTTCATCCCCTTCATGTCTGTCTCCAGTTCTCTTCTCCATGTGTTCTTTTGTCTTTCTCTACCTCTCTTCTTATGTGGATTCCAGAAAAAGGACTGCCTTGTAATGCTATCAGGAGGATTCCTCAATGTGTACATCTCCAGTGTCTTCTTCTCATCTCTTGCTCAAATAGCGTGTGTCTAGTTCTTGTCATCAGTTCTACATTAGTGATCATGTCATACAACGTTCTGTCTTCTAAACAAGCACCCATTTATGAAGGTGTGTGTGTGTTTTTTTGTTGTTGTTTTTTTTTTTGTTATTGTTGTTGTTTTCCATGTTTCATTGCCATACAATAGGACTGACAGGATCTTAGGTACTTCCCTAAGATTATCGTAGGCGTAGAATGCTTGGAAAGGAGTGTTTTTTTGTTGTTGTTTTTTTTTTTTCATGAATGTACTTATTATAGTGGATCTGATGAGAGACTTTTCAAGACATCTTCTCAACAGACAAGGTTTCATATGGTTATTGATGAGTTTCTGTTCACACATCAAATTTAGCGACGCAATAAATATATTTTTGTTTAATCCACGTCATAATGATCAGGTGCCATCTTCACAACAAAAGCCGCCTACAATGGATCCCAAAACGTCTTCTGTCTCTTGTCTTGATGGTACACTCTGATAGACTCTTTCCTGTCCATCTCTTGACGTTATCGTCCCACTTATAGCACTGTCTTTCTCTTGCATGTTATTCTTCAACTCTGACTTCTGTTATGGTCTACAGTAATGTGTTATGTCTTTTTACATGGCTAAAAAGTTTTAGCTGTCTGATTTTGATCTTCATTAATAGTTTTGTTAGCTGAAAGTGAACAAGAGTTGCAAGAACTAGTGAAGCAAGTAAACAGCATAAATCATGAATATGGATTGGATATAAACACTGACAACAAGAAAACTATGACAATTAGCAAAGCAGGCGATAAGCCAACACTAAAGATACGAATAAATGGGAAAATCCTGGAACAAGTCAGGAGTTTCTCCTATCTCTGTCATAGAATATGGCAGATGTGAAACAGAAACCAAGAAGAGAATAGGACTGGACAAAGCTACATGAGACACATACTAACATCTAAACAACTAACTCACAGATTCGAACTTAGAATCATCAAATGATGTACATATTCTTCATTAATGTAAGCTGTAGAAACATGAACAATGAACAAGCAATTAGAAGAAAGAATTGAGGCCCTTGAGATATGGATATATAGAAGAATGGAACACATCTCAGGGAAAGAGAAGAAAATAAATAAAGAGGTCCTAGAAAATATACATAATCCAGCTGAGTACTTAATTCAATGGTTTTCAACCGTTAGCCGAGGTACAATCCTTTTGACTTTAAGAGTTTTAAGCAAGAGATGTCAGAAAAGTTACCACAGGGATAACTGGCTTATGGCAGCCAAGCGTTCAATAGCGACGTTGCTTTTTGATTCTTCGATGTCGGCTCTTCCTATCATTGCGAAGCAGGACAGGTCGTTGCTACTGGTGTCAGACTATAACGGCCAGTCCGTTCCACTGACTATGCTAGCAGGGGCATGCTGCATGGGCAACAGCTTGACCTTTTTATCCAAGTGCCCAACCTCGTGCCACAGAGACTTGTTTCAGGGGGTACGCTCCTATAGTCAGAAATGACTGAAAGGGAAGATAGAAAGAACTTGAAGAAGCTTCCGATTTTAAGAGAGGGTTACCTGTACACCTGCAATTGTCAGTGTCTTCATTCGTCTTCATTTTCCTTTACGTTCCTGATGGAGCATGGAGCTACAATTGTAGCTTTTCCTCTTACAGGAAGCCTGCACCAAGCCTTCACGTGCTCCTGTGGCAGTGGTTTCTGTGGCAACTTGTTTGACATGATGACGTTGCTAGCGCAATGTAAAACCTCATGTTAGTAGCCTTGTACGACATGCCTGAGGGGGCAGTGAGCCTATTCTTTCGCTGTCTCTTCAGTGACCACCTGGAACCAGTGACGTCACTAGGGTTGGTGTCGAACAGTGCGGTAACTCATGGTATCACCCCCATGGACCTCCTCCCGTACCAGACCATCACAGAATCCTTAGTAATATTTTTTGTACTAATGTTACTCTTAAATGGTAATTACGGTATATCGCTGAATGTAATAGCAATAGTAGTGACATAAACAACTAGCAAAATTAAAATTACATCTTTAAATTACAATCATACGCACAGCCTAAATGTATTTACATTACATAGTTTTATGTGGTTAAAGTGAAAATTCGGTAAGAAAACAATAGAATTCGAAGTAAAAACGTAGGTAAATTGATAAGGTACATGTAAGTTGGGCTTACGAAAAATGTTTTTGTGGTTATAACTAATTGCAGGGGTATTTTTTATTAAAAAATATAAATTTCTGCTGAAACATTGCACACAAATTTTATAGACAGTCATTTTGGTATCACCCCCTCTGATAGTGTCACCCGGTGCGGTCCGCACACCCCCTCCCCTAGTAACGCCACTGTATGGAACTACACGAGGTAGTGTCTGTATTACAGGACAATATTCTTCAGAAGAGATCGTCAGCTGTGTGAGGTGATCTCTTATTAAGTACATAAAAATTCGCCATTTGGATGCAACGCTAGAGGTATCCCCTGGTATGTCTTGACGGACCCCAATGGGTTGAAAAGAAGGATTGAAGTGGTATTACAAGATCAATAATGTAGAACTGATGACAAGAGCCAGACACGTGACAGTGGATCAAGAAATGACAAAGAAGACGCCGGAGGTGGATAGGACACCCATTGAGAAACCTGTTGATAGCATTAGCAGACAGTCCTTATTATGGAATGCACAGGGTAAGAGAGGTAGAGAGAGAGCAAGGAAAACGTTAGAAAGAGAAGTGGAGACAGACGTGAAGAGCGTGAAGAAGACATAAGAAAAACCTTGAGCTGATGGCACGTGACAGGAAGACTTGGTATACGTTTGTTGAAGGCCTATGCTCCTTAGGAAGCTGAAGGGTGATGAATGAATGAACGAATGAATGAACACCCGAATGGAAGCATACCCCTGGTTTAGAACTATAGCATTAATTCTAACAGTTAAGGGTAGACAACAAAATTATTTCAATTGCGATAAAACGACCACAGTGGATTATCTATAAAATATGATTTACTTTTTTTTTTTTTTTTTTTAACCAGCGGCACTTGGGCTGTCAGCCCTTCGGCCCCATGACATGGCATTGCGAGGCTGGGGAGCCTGTGGACTTTCCTTCCAACCCGGTCAGGAGCTTCGCTCCTTCCCATCCACAGAGGGTTTATCTCAGGAGCCGTTTAGGTTATTCAGTCAAAATCCCGGTCGTTGACACTTTTTCAAATGCTGACGTCCGGGCTTGAACCTTGAACACCTGATCGCCAGCGCAACGTTGTAACCATTACACCAGCGCTGCTCCCGATTTACTAGTTAAAACCAAGGTATAGTCCCGTGTAGTTCCATTTTTTTTTTTTTTTAAGCTCGCATGAGTCGCTTTTTTTTTTTAACTCGCATGAGTCGCAGTGGAGCAGCATGAGTCGCAGTGGAGCACGCCTGACCCCGGCCTGGCCAAAACACATTGATCTTAGCCAAGGCCGGATATTAGGGCGCATGTCCAAATATAAAAGACCCTTATGTCTGAAGGTTCCTTTAGGAGAATATATTCAACGTATAGTTCTAATGGGTCTCAGATAACAATTGAAAGAAAGATCTATTGATTTCTCAGGCAATGGACCAACAAAAACGGAAGAGAAAGAAAATGAGAATTAAGTATAAAAACTTTAAAAGATTCCTCTCACCCAAATAATAAAGCCATGTGAAACTCACTTCGTTCCCCCTGCTTCAACTGACAAACAAGATACAAACTCTGTCACTTAAACAAGGGATGTAAGACTCATCTTAACACACCCATCCCCTCTTCCTCCCTTCCCCCCTCCCATCTATATTTCTTTTTATTACTTCCCTTAGTTCCCTTCATTATTACTTCCCTCTACGGTAGACAATCATTCAACTCGTCGCATTGCATCACGCGCCAAGTAATGGGTCTGGTCCGTTTCACCAATGTTGAGCCCGCTGAATTAGGAAAACCCTCTGCGTTTGCCGGAAAACCCCAGTGGCGTATCCTGGTAATGCGAGCTAGGTGTGCTGCTACTTAAAATGAATATGTACGCCTACTATTTAACTTCTTCCCCTCTTAATTTAAAAACCAACTATATTCAATTACGCAACGATAGTTATTAGGGGTATATGTCAACTATCTCCGAAATACTAATTAACTTACAACTTGAAACTCACTGTCACTGTAATAATCTGCATTCCCGGCAACTAACAAACATTAATCACAAAAAACACTGGACGGACACAGCCGATTTTTACAACTCCAGAGCTGCAGGACCACCGCACGCATGTTCGCATTGTATTTACGTATCTGGCCATGACCCCGATCCAATCAAACCAGTGTTCAGACGTGAATCCGAAACGTGCCGCACGCATTGTGACGGAATTACCCGAGAAACTTCGGGCGATTGCTACCAACCAATAAAAAAACTGCACTATAAAAAGCGTCTGGGGAAACTGAAACTAGATTATACTCGTAGATTCTATGCGGGAAAATCCGTTATCCTGGTGCGTGCTGTCGGAAAGCAGAACATTAGAAGAGAAATATTTTATAGAATAATAAATTAAATTTTTATTTTCCTTCGGGCATAGGTGTGCGCAGCACGCACAGCACACATAGAGAATACGCCACTGGAAAACCCACCCTAAATACAAAAGGGTAAAGAGTAAAAACTTAAATCCCTGGGATAGAAAGAAGCAGAAGCAAAAATAAAATAAAAATACTTAAAAAGGAATTAAAATTATACGATAAGAAAGTGGAAATATCCGAAGTCGATGCCATCGAAATCCAACTCTAAAGAAGGCCTTATGGTGGCCGTAACGTAGAATATTCTCTTTGTCCTAGATAGAAGCGGGTGACAGCCAGCCCGGGGGAGGGAGGTGCCATCGGATACTATTCTGACAGTAGTGTGCTGTTTACAAATCTACTTGCAAGCACAGTATATTTTTCGGTATGTTTATTTATGGCAAAAAGGGGGCAGGAGCTGTTGTGCCAAAGGAAGTACGCCCTTGACTACATGCACATATGTTTTTCCTTCGATTTTTTTTTTTTTTATGGTTTCATCCTACATTGTTCCTTTTGGCGTGTGTGTTGTATGTTTTTACTGGCGATGATTTTTCCATTTACACAACCAACTGTTTCCTTAGTGTAGCACCTTTGAGAGCCCGGTGTGGTTGCTGTGGTTCTTTGAAGAGATAGAGAAAAATAGGACTACTGCCCCCTTCCGGCACTTCGAAAGATGCTACACTTAGAAAAACTAAATCCGTTCTCTTGAGGCATTTTGTTCCCCCCTTTTTTGTTCCCCCCTTTCCACAACAGGTAAAGAAGAGATAAGTTGTTGTGTTATTTTTACGTTTTGCAAAATGTTTGTCGAAGTAGCGAAAAACTAACTTCGAGACTATTCGTAAAACCCTTAAATGAAATCTGGTATAAAAATATTTGCGCTGAAATTGTGAAATATAACCATAACATGAATAATAATAATATATACCTGTAACCGGGAAGACTTTGCGGCAAACGGGAAATGATAGAAGTCCTATTTCAATAATGGTCTAAGGGAAGTAATAAATAGAAATATAGATGGGAGTTAAGATGAGTCTTCACCCGTGTGTTACCGGGGCCCGAAAGAGGAGCAAAGAATAGTAACACTGTTCCCTGCCAAGCATGTCGTAGAAAGCGACTAAGGAGGGTTGGGCATGGGGCTGTTACTCCATCCTGTAAAAAAATTAAACCACAAAAAACTTCAACAAATATGGACAAGTCAATTAAGGAAAATAAAACACAGCCATCCAAGACAGGGGAAGGTCCTCTCGCAGGGAGGCGTATGATGCAACACAGAGAAAGCCAAAAGGAGTCTGTGTTACTGACTAACCTTCTTTCTTCTAGGAGAGCTTCCAGATTAGGCACCTGGAATGTTCGGACATTAAGGGGGCATATACACCCAGAAAAAGACAAAAAAGGTTATTTTTGATTTTCATATAATAATTGTGTTTTAAATATTTGTAAGCCTTTTTACTTTGATATTCTTTTTGAATTATGTATTTATCTGTAATAGTTTATGAGTTATCAATGTTCAAAGAGAATCAGATAAGTGTTTTAACATTTTAAAAACTAAACTTTAACGAAAACAGGGCTTGCGATTCACAGTTCCGGTGATATTTTCTACAATTTTAAAGCTATAGCCTTCAAATTTTGCACACTTACAGCCCATGTTATCCTTTATGGCATGAACCTCCACTTTTTTCTTACATGGTATAGAAACAGAGATATTGCTATACAAAGTTCTAAATTTGTGCTATTTAAAAAGGTCATTGCAAGAGCCATATCTACAAAACTCATTGGGGGTAGAATTTTTGGGTGGTTCACGCCATAGGTTTAATGCAATCATCTGGTTTGGCATTCTTTGCATTTTATGTGAGTGAAATTCATTCCCAGGTGCAGCCTTTCTTTTTTTTTTATACTTCTGTTAATTAATTATTTTCACATAAAACATTAAAAATTTAAAATTTATAAAGTAAACTTTTGTTCATCATAAAATATAATATCTCGTGTAAACTCAACAATCAGAAAGCACTCATAGAATAGGAAGCCGTTGGACCCAGAATAATAACAGCTACTTTTAAAACAGCTAAAAAGAAAATAAATGTAAATGTCATCCAATGGTATGCACCAACTAATGACAAAGAAGAGTCTGTGAAAGAAGCATTTTATACTAGACTACAGGAAATTATGGAACAAGTAAAAAGAAGAGACATCACAATTTTGATGGGTGACATGAATGCAAAGATAGGTATAGTCAACACCGGCTTTGAAGAAGTCATGGGAAAACATAGGTTAGGAATAATGAATGATAATGGGGAACTATTCTAAAACTTCTGTGCTTCAAATCAACTGGCTATAGGAGGAAGCATGTTTCCACATAAGAGAATACACAAGGCAACATGGATATCACCAGACCATAGAACAGAAAATCAGATTAATCATATATGCATAAACAAGAAGTTTAGATCATCATTGCATGATGTAAAGGTATATAGAGGAGCAGATGTGGCATCAGATCACCACCTTCTGATAGCCAAAGTAAAAATGAAACTCAAGAGATATGCAACAATGCAAAATTATAGACAACAATTTAATGTAGGACATCTAATAAATCAAGAAACACGAGACAAATTTGCGGTCACAATATCCAACAAATTCCAAGTTCTCCAACAGCTGGAAGATGTAGAGAATACAGAAGACTATTGGCAGGAAATCAAAACGGTATGGAATGAGACATGTGAAGAAATACTGGGGAAAAGGGAACGACAACAAAAACCATGGATAACAACAGAAACCATCAATAAGATAAAAGACAGAAAAAACAAGAAAGCAGATTTAAACACAAACAAAACCAGAAGGTCCAAAGCCAAGGCTCAAGAAGTGTACACAGAAGCAAACAAAGAAGTAAAAAGAAGTAGCAAAAGAGACAAGAGAAAGTATATTGAGGAGTTGGCAAGAGAGGCAGAAGATACTGCAGCCAAAGTAAATATGAGAGAACTGTATAACAGCACAAAGAAGCTAACAGGGAAATACAAGCAAACAAGTTGCCTCATAAAAGACAAGAATGGAAAACTGCTCAGCAATATACAAGAGCAAATGAAGAGGTGGGCAGAATATTTTCAGGACCTTCTCAATAGACCAGCTCCACAAAACCCCCCGGACATCCAGCCAGCAGAAGAAGAGCTACAAATTAACGGTGAAAGACCAACGAAGGAAGAAATAAAGAAAGCCATAAAGCTTCTAAGAGATGGAAAAGCGTCTGGACCTGATGGCATTCCAGCAGAGGTCATCAAAGCAGATATCGACACGGCTAAAGAGATGTTATATAAATTACTTGGTAAAGTCTGGGAAAAGGAAGAGATACCAGCAGAATGGAAAGAAGGATATCTGGTTAAGTTGCCTAAGAAGGGAAATTTACAAGAGTGCACAAATTATAGAGGAATAATGTTATTATCAGTGCCAGGAAAAGTATTAAACAGGATTATCCTCGAGAGATTAAAAGAGTCCATAGACAAGAAACTAAGATGAACAAGCGGGTTTTCGACAAAACAGATCCTGTACAGACCAGATAGCCACTTTGAGAATAATAGTTGAACAAAGTCTGAAATGTAATTCACCACTATACATCGGGTTTGTGGACTACGAAAAGGCATTTGACAGTGTAGACAGAGAATCACTTTGGAAATTGATGAGGCATTATGGAGTTCCCCTGAAGATCATTAATTTAATAAAGAATACATATGAAGACATGACATGCAGAGTTCTTCATGAAGGACAGCTTACAGAACCGTTTGGGATAAGAACAAGAGTGCGACAGGGATACCTCTTGTCTCCATTTCTTTTCTTACTAGCAATAGACTGGGTTATGAGAACATCAACAACACACAACAGAAATAGAATCCAGTGGACTCTGACTAAGCAGTTGGATGATCTGGATTTTGCTGATGACTTGGCTCTTCTGTCCCATAACCGTAATCAGATGCAGGACAAATTGAAAACACTCGATGAGAGGTCACAGCAATTGGGTCTGAAAATACACAGGGAAAAGACAAAGATAAGGAGAATAAATGCAGGTAATGATAACAGGGTTGAACTTGAAGAAACACCAATACAAGATGTAGAATCGTACACATTTCTTGGCAGCAATATAGACAAAGTTGGAGGGACAGACAGTGATATCAAAATAAGAATACAAAAAGCAAGAGGAGCTTTCATTGCATTGGGAAATATATGGCGATCAAGAGAAATCGGATCCAAACGAAAATAAGAATCTTCATCTCAAATGTGAAGTCAGTCCTATTGTATGGCCCTGAGACACGGAGAACAACAAAGACCATTACAAGGCAGTCCGTGTTCTGGAATCCCCAGGGCAAGAGAGGCAGAGGTAGACCAAGAAGCACATGGAGAAGGGAGCTGGAAACAGAGGTGAAAATGATGAGGAGAACGTGGAAAGAACTTGAGATGATGGCACGTGACAGGAGGACTTGGCATGTGTTTGTTGAAGGCCTATGCTCCTTTGGGAGTGGAGGGTTATGAATGAAGATGAGTCGTACATCCCTTGTTTAAGTGACAGAGTTTGTATCTTGTTTGTCTGTTGAAGCGGGGTGAACGAATTGAGTTTCACGTGGCTTTAGTGTTTGTGTGAGTTGTTTGTAAGCGAAGGTTCTGTTCTGGATGGTTCGAAAATAGTTGTAGTAGTAAATCGTGGTTTTAGATAAAGTTAGTTGGTTCTGAGTCTTGACGGAGTGAGCATTTGTCCGCAGAGAGTTCACGCATAGTATGATATAGCCCAAGGTATCTGGGTTGACCTGCGGTTTGCAGAAGATACACTATCATCACGAACTTCACTCTGCATTCCACTCTGGTCGAAGGACATTGTTATATTTTTGTGTGATGACAAGATGTCAGTATATATTTCATAAGGAAGGACTGTGTTCTGTTCGTAAGACCAGGAACTTTTAAAGTTATGAACCTTTTTAGTTGTAGTGAAGTACAGTAGACAGGCAGACAGCCGAGTAAGCAAAATGAGCTTGGTAAACGTACATCGCTGGAGGTAGGCCAGTTTTCTTAACATAGATACATCAAGAAAGCTGCAGATGACTGTCGTGAAACGACTTCTCTCGGACTTTTCTTCTGTCTTTTATTTTATTCCTCTACAAATTTCTCCTATCATTTGACAAGAAACCAAAAGTCTCTCTCTCTCGCTAGTCTTAGATTTCACTATTCGCTAGCGGATTCACATGGCCAAGGTTAATAAATTATTCCCCCACCAGCGAAAGTCGAAGGTGAAAAAACACGGTGCAACGTCCGGAAGTTGACTTGTGTTGGGTTCACGAAGGAAACGCATGTAAAAACACGTACACAGAGGGGATGCTAGGGACAGTTTAAATGAAGTTAACTTGATATCCCTGTGACAAAGATGAATGTGCACCAATGCCACCCAAGACACAGCCCACCCCTGCCCGGGAACCTCATCCTGGAATTTGGAGGGAAATGTTTAAGCCACCAAACAGAACCGGAATTTAAGCGGGATCCTCGAAGCGCACAATTCTCGAAGCGCAGGATTCACAAAGCATCAGCGGAGACTGGCAGACCGGCTGGAATGGTTGCTCCCAAGAAATACAGAGAGGAGCCCGGTCATTCTAAAACACAACAGTAGTGGTTCATTGAGCGCAGTATTGTTATATGAATAACATGAATTAATCATATGTTTATCTACAACATATCATGTCAGTATCTTTTGTTTTTCACTGTGACAGAAATTAATTTCCTTGATTTTGTACAGGAGACAACAACATTATGTATACTGAAAGTTTCATCTATGAACTACCCTTGTCCTGTTTTATATTGAATGATTTCTACTAATTCTACTGTATGATTTCAGCCATGATTATCCTTGTCATGTTTTAATCCTGAACTGATTTCTGCAAATATCCTATTATATTTTAATGTGTTAATGTGCATGTATCCTGTGTTATGATGGTATTATCATGGTATATGAATGCCTATCACATAAACATAGAACTATGTAATGATGTGCAACAGCACTGTAGCCAATTTTATGAATGAATATGTTGACTGACTTGTAATTCAGTGGTTCTCAAACCTTGGCAGCAATGACACCCCAACATGTTACAGCAGAATAGAAAACTATTACCCAGTGGTTCTCAAACCATTGTTGACAGTGACCCCACAAACCATTTGATGACCACTGCCCCAAACTTCACAGTTGGTGAAGCTAACAGCCCATATGCTGGAAATCACTGCGGTAAACAAGCTGGAAGCCAGATATAGGTTTAGATCCACCTGTTTGCTTATAACATCAGTTATGCTATAGTATTTCATAGATAATAGATAGCACCTTGTTACTGATGTTAACTATGAATGTTCGTTAGATTTCTGATGGACGATTAGCGTCCAGCAGATATGGGAAATGACTTCTCTGGCAAGATTACTAATGGAGCTTCAATTGTTTGTCAATCCAGAATCCTACCAGGTGATCCTACCAGGTTGTCATACCAGTTGTCCTAAGCATATGCAGTGTTCTCAAGGGCAGACATACTCCATCCCAGTTGGTGATGAGCCCTGTGTCAAGACGGAGAAAGCAACTTGCCATCCTCTGAAACCCTAAAAAGAACTTGCTGGACCTGGAGTGCTGGGCCATATTGAACCCCTGGCAACAAGACTACATAAATTCAGCACCTAAGATGAGCATCTGAACATGCCAGCAGAACCACTACAGAATATTCCCATTGTCCTATGATGACAAATTAATTCTGACATGGTTCAGAACCATTCATAGATTAGGGAACATATAGTTGTATATTTGAATATATGTGAGATTCTATCTTCATTTTTGTAAACTTTACATAACAGAGTCTGTTGTTATTTTCTGTGTAATATTTAAATGGGTTGTATAGTTTTAGTAACATCAATCTACACCCTGGGGGCAGAGCCATAATTAATAAACACTATTGGGTCGGGATATTTTTAATGTGGCTGGGCACCAAATCTCTTATCCAAATATATGTCCTATACATATTCCTTTGTAGGATCTCGGATCAAGAATTTATCGCCTAGAGAATATCCTGTTAGTTTCACCAGAATTCTCTTTTTTAAGAAAGTTTTCTAGTGGACTAATTCCCGAGGAGAGACAGTGCATTCAACCTGCAGTCTGGAAGATTTTCCTCTAGATATTATCTTTTAATTCTTCCATCAAGTCTGTCATACTTACACTTTCTCCCTCAAAACAAACCATTTTGCTACAATGACTATAACTGAACATTGAGATAAACAGTTTCAAGTAGGGAGATATTGACAGTATAGCAACAACATTGAAATAAACAGTTTCAGGTAGGGAGATATTGACAGTATAGCAACAACATTGAGATAAACATTTTCAAGTAGGGAGATATTGGCAGTATAGCAACTGTAGTGAAATTGACAGAGATACAACGGTAAAATCCCTCCAAAGATAACATTTAAGGATAAAAACATAATGCGTAGGCTGCGAATAGTACATGATCGCCTAGACCGCGGGTCATCATCCTCCATAATAACTGACTTGCTAGACAGGAGGGGAACGGCGGATCAAAAAGGAAAAAAATATGACTGGAAAGATTGCGTGAGACTAGAAAGGCTAAGGAGACGCAATTGGGGGGGAACGGAGAAAAGTCACGTTTCCCAAGTTGACATAAAAAGTAAGCAACTCGACAGAAGGGACCATAGATATAATACGCCACAGTCATTTATTGGACGCTTTTGCGCGATACCAAGCCCTTGATTTGAATTCAGCGGCTAAACGCAGATGTTAGGAATATTACAAAAATTAAAAAGTACTTTTTTCTTAATATTAATGTTAGGAATATAAAAATTAGCTGGCCGGATGGCCTATTCTGAGCAGTGAACTAATATGTTCTTAATTTTACAAACGGATAGATAATATTGAAGATAATGACAAAAGACAGTGTTGTTCACATCATCGACAGACTGTATGGAATCTAAAAGTGTCGCTAATTGCAAAAAAAAAACACGACCTCGAAACGCAGGTGTTCAAATCTACGTAGTATGGAAGAGAAGGGATATTTGTGGTGGCTGTGTCTAAAAATAACTTTTAACGACAAAATTTTGGAGGGGAGAGAAAGGTTGGTTCAAAAATCGAGTACATTTTGTAGAAACACAAGTAGAGACGGACAGACTAACAGATAACCATCCATACTTGACTGAAGCATGACTGAAATGACTTTAGTGGAGGAAATTTGAAATTTAAAATAAACCTAGGCAGTGATTGGCCACAGACAATCATATCATTAGCGCTCAGACGCGAAAGTGGGGCCATTCTTCAATAGTTGTTCAGTGATAGACACAGATTTTAAAGTGTGGTGATTTCCATATGAAAGAAAGTGTAATAAATTTAGGGACGCCATACTATAGCCAGCAGCTCAGCTGAGTTTTGCTAGCAATTCTGTGTTATTTATTCATAATCTGGTAAGATTGAAATTATTTCCTTATATATTTTGAATATTGTTTCATGTTCGAGTGATTTGATACTGCCATATCGAAATCTAGCCTTACAAACAAGTAGGGATTTGCTCTAGACCCCCCGCCCAAGTCAGGGTCTAGGGACCAACAATGTACATAAACTCCAGCCAGAGTTAGGCAAGACAGATCAAGTGTTGAGAATAATGAAACATATTACCTATCCTCTTTTAGGGCAGACAACTAATAAATATTTTTCAGAATCTATAGTCTGGGAGGATCTATCTGATGTAAAACCACCATGGTAAATGTGCTGTTTGGTCAGAGAGATCTGACCTGTCTGTATGATGTGGTTGTTGTGTCAGTGTTGTGTCCAGACGTGGGTAGAGAATAGATTTTGACACATGGCCCATACTTTGATTGCAGAGCTGCGAGTTTCTGTTGTCAACCAAGCAGTGTCTATTCAGTTGGTGACTTACTCGAGTGTATCTGTGCAGTACTTGTGACAGAGACCACCATTATTGCCCGCCAGCACGGAGAGGTGGGATCATCAGTTTTCAGCACCAGAGCTGCAACGACAAGATGAGTGAGCCTCTGGTCTGCTGGACATTCACCAACCCCGTTTAGTTACTAATACCCTCATAAAAATTCCCACCATTTTCTGGACACTGTGTAGTCAATATAGACAGGTGTGATGAGGCCACCACAACAGCACAAACATTAATTATCCTCCCAAGTAGATGACTACTAGAACATTTTAATAAAACTAACTAGTATAGTACATATATATGTACACTATTGCATTTATGATATAATATTCCATGCATTTCTTTCATAATCTCTAAATCCTTTTAAGTTCTGGTCAACCTAAAAAATTGATCCAGAACAAAATAAATGTAATTCTATCAAAAAAATTTTACACACGTGAGTTAGTTCAGTGTATTTTAACATTTATTAATATTATTAGTCTTGTTAAATATCTGTGGGTATATCTATAACCTATTACACCACACTACATATCATAACCCTAGACACTTTACGTAGCCACATTCATTAAAAAAAATTAAGTGTGAGGTCATAGTGGTAGCAAGAAAGGCCTTCTGACAATTCTCAACTACATTTTATCTCAGGAGCCTTCACAGCTGGCCTCATACAATTACATTTAGTAATATCAACATCATACAATACCATCAACACCACTACATAAATTGGGGGCTCGTCCGGGATAATTAGCCCAACAGTAATATTAGGATCTCCTGGTGGGAGAAATAAAAGTAGGGAAATAAATTGTAAAATTCCCTTTAAAATTAAAAGTGTCCCTACAGATAAAAGTTGGTGAATCTTCACAGCCAGTAATAATTAATTAGTTAACTGGTTAGTTAGAATTGGTTAGACTATAGTCATAAGAAGTACTTAGTGTATTTACTGGTTAGAGATTTAGCTTGTATATTATTATATTGTCTAAAAAGTATGGCGGAGCTGGCAAAATTTAGATCAGCTGCTGTGCTCACCGCGAAGGAGATGGGAATGGATGGTCAAATTTTAATTCAATACGTAACGGCTGAATGTGATAAATATATTGAACGGGAAGAAAGGAGGTTAGCTGAAGAGAAGAGGTTAGAGGCTGATAGAGAAATTAAGAGGCTGCAGATTGAGGCAGAAGAAAAACGACAGCAAAGGGAGGCAGAAGAAAAACGACAGCAAAGGGAGGCAGAAGAAAAAAGATTGACTGCCGAAAGGGAGGCAGAAGATAGAAGGTTGCAAAGGGAGCACGAATTACGACTAAGGGAGCTGGAATTACAAGGCCAGGCTCCTGAAAATGGTGCCAGCCCTTTTGCCTCAGATGCTACGCCCGGTGAGGGAGCCTCAAACTCAGCTATGGGGTTTCATTTAGACCATTTTGTTGAGAAAGACGATGACATAGAGGGGTACCTAGGACGTTTTGAGTTATTAGCTACTACATATGGGTTAGAGAGAGAGAGGTGGAGCTTAAAGCTATCACAGGGATTGAGAGGTACTTCTTATGAAGTATTTGCCAAAATGAACAGGGAAGACCAAGACAATTATGACATGTTAAAGCAGGCTTTGTTATTAAGGTACGAGAAGAATGGTGAATTTTATCGTAAGAAATTTAGAAATGCCAAACTGTTGTCTCTGGAGACATACCACCAATTCTCTGCCAGACTAGATTCCTATTTGGAGAAATGGACGGCTCTGGGGAAGACCCAAGATCTTAAAGAAATGATCATGATTGAGCAATTGAGAGAGTCCATGGCTCCAGACATGAGAAAATTTCTCATGGAACAAGATGCAGAGAAGTTGGGGGAAATTTTAAATGTTGCTGAGAGGTATCAGGCAGCCCAGGCAGACGTAAGTGGTGCTAAGAAGAAGCACATAGACAATTTTAAAGCTCCACAGCAATTTAATAAATTTGATAATAGAGAGCAGGGAAATAAAGGTAGGACAAATTTTGAGCGGCCAAGAAATGACTATCGCGACAGAAACTCACAGTTCAATGACCAAAAGTTCAATGAAAGAAAACCGTTGAACCAAGGAAAAAGATGGTGTAAATGGTGCAAGAAGGATAACCATAACACCGAATTTTGTAGAAGGAAACCTTCAAACATTGCTGCAATGAAGTCGGGGACGCAAAGATTAAAGGTTAATCCTAAGGGACAACAGGAACCTTATCACCCCCAGTTTGTGAGGATGTTATTTGTAATGGGGTCACCATAAGGTGCCTTTATGATACAGGTTTGGATTATGATTCAGTTGTGAAGTCTAGCCTAGTGGACCCAAGTCAGTATACCACAGAAACAGTGGAAATACAAGGGGCGACTAAGGACATACCACTCATGACACTTCCCATCGCAAGGATAACGGTGAAAACTCGCTATGTGGAAGGAGAAATCAGAGCAGCAGTGATAGATGAACCAATCTACCCTCTGATATTGGGGTGTAGATACGTCTTCTTGGGGAATCCCGAGAAACCTGTGATCATGGCGACAGTGCAGACCAGGTCACAGGAGAAGGAGGAAGAAGGTGAACCTATAAATGCTCATCCAGAGGAGATGAGGAAGGCGCAGGCTGAGGATAGGACACTCAAGCCCTGTTTTAAAAAATTGCCCAAATGCCACACACCTCCGAGCAAGGGGGAATATTTCATGAAGAACAAACTATTATACAGGGAGACAGGAACTAGATCCACTGGCCACGGACAGTTAGTTCTTCCCAAGATATATAGGGCAAACTTAATAAGGAGCTTACATGTTGGAAAAGATGGTGACCATGAGAAAGTCGGTACCATCTGCCAAAAGATTGCTCGAAAATACTATTGGCCCGACGTAAATGTCGATGTTGAAAACTTTGTAGAAGCATGTGGCGTATTTCATGAGGGAACACCCACAAAGGGAAAATATGTGCAGGACCTAGAAACGCCACGGGGCAACTGTAGGCTTGAAAGGAAAACTAATTATACTCGGGTAGACAAAGTGGAATGGGAGCCCCCTTTTCACACCCAGTCTTCACTTGAATGGATTAACATGGCCACTATGCGAAGAGTACAAAGAAGAAATTTTACCCAGGATAGGATGACAATCCCTCGGTCAGACTTATATAAACTGGAAGAACAGACAAAAGAGCGAAGATCTCTCATAAGCAATCTAAAGTGAGGAGACAAACCCCAGAAAAAAATTGGTAGTGGTCGATTTGTGAGTGATGATTCTAGGAAGAAAAGTCCTCATTATAAAGCTTCTAATGGACGGGACCCGACGGGTTCCATGAAAAATAAGTATGATAAATTAAAGATCCAGATGTAACTTTATTAAGGACCTGGACAGATGAGAAGGCGGAAGAGACTGTTACCTCATCGTATCAATATGTGAACGAACTGACCACTCGTTTGAAAGCTGGATGGAAACTGGCAAATGATAATTTGAAGCAAGCCAGGAAGAAACATGCAGCATATTTTAATAGGAAGGCAAAGGACAGGGAACTGGCAGTCGGAGAGAAGGTGCTGCTTCTACTACCCGGAAGCCAGAATAAATTACAAATTGGTTGGCAAGGTCCATATACGGTTCTAGAGAAGGTGTCTAGAACAAACTATAAAATTGACAAAAAGGGGAAGGAAAAAGTTTATCATGTAAACCTGTTAAAGAAGTATCTGGACAGACCACTCCAGGAAAGCACCCCCTTATTGACCTTGGCTATTGCAACCCAGATGCAAAAAGAACCACTCACCTCACATGAATACCCATTACATCCTTGTGAAACAGCAGCACAGGTAAAAGTCAGTAAGCACCTGACTAAAAACCAGAGGGAGAGAGTTCAACAGGTTCTGGAGGAACATACAGATGTATTAACAGATAAACCAGGCCATACAAATTTGCTACAGTATGACATGAAACTGGTAGACTCAAACCCAATCTGTATGAGAGCCTATTCTATTCCGTTCGCGAAGGAGAAGGCATTGAAGGAAGAAATAGAGTATTTGTTGAAGGAGGGGATTATTTCGCACAGTGAATCATCTTTTAGTTCTAGTGTCGTTTTGTTGAGAAAACCGTCTGGGGAACACAGACTGTGCATAGATTACAGGAAACTGAATGCTGTCACAGAAGGACAAGTGGATCCATTACCAGACACAAAACAGTTATTTGCCAGACTGAACAAGGCAAAATACTTTTCAAAGGTGGATCTTAGTAAAGGCTATTACCAGATCCCAGTGAAGCCTGAAGTGAGACCTTATTTGGCTTTTAGCACTTCGGATGGACATTATGAATTCAATATGCTACCATTCGGACTGAAAAATGCTCCGAGTGTGTTTTCAAGGATGATGCGCAAATTGTTGCATCCCCTGAATAACCCATGTATCACAAATTTCATGGATGATATTCTCGTCGCCACAGAGACATTTGAAGAACACATTGAAGCTCTGGAGATGTTGTTTGATAGACTTCGGGAGGCGAACTTAACTGCTAGGCCAACAAAATGTTGTATTGGATGCAAAGAGTTGGAATTCTTGGGACACACTGTATATCAGGGTAATATGACCCCTGATCCTAAGAACTTGGAAAAACTGCAGAGAGCACCTAGGCCGCAAACAAAAAAGGACGTGCGATCATTTGTGTCGTTATGCGGATTTTATCAGAAATACATCAAGAATCTTAACGCTATTTGTGCTCCTCTGACTGATTTGACTCGCAAGGGACTTCCAGATAAAATTATTTGGACTGCACAATGTGAACTAGCGTTCCAAGAGTTAAAGGAAAAACTCACTAGCAAGCCTATTCTCAAACTGCCTGATTTGACACAGGACTTTGTCTTAAGAACCGATGCAAGTAATGTAGGACTCGGAGGGGCTTTGTTGCAAAGATCAGCTTCACCTGATGGGGAACTGAAACCAGTCGCTTATGCAAGCCGTAATTTGAATGTCGGTGCAGATTTCCTCAGTCGGCACCCCTGTGATCAAAATTAGAGTAGTGGCAGACGTGAGGAGTAATTTTACCTATGTGTATCGCTGGTTTTGGAACTTGCCATAGGCATGTTTTCAAGTGGGGAGATGTGTAGTGAAATTGACAGAGATACAACGGTAAAATCCCTCCAAAGATAACATTTAAGGATAAAAACATAATGCGTAGGCTGCGAATAGTACATGATCGCCTAGACCGCGGGTCATCATCCTCCATAATAACTGACTTGCTAGACAGGAGGGGAACGGCGGATCAAAAAGGAAAAAAATATGACTGGAAAGATTGCGTGAGACTAGAAAGGCTAAGGAGACGCAATTGGGGGGGAAACGGAGAAAAGTCACGTTTCCCAAGTTGACATAAAAAGTAAGCAACTCGACAGAAGGGACCATAGATATAATACGCCACAGTCATTTATTGGACGCTTTTGCGCGATACCAAGCCCTTGATTTGAATTCAGCGGCTAAAACGCAGATGTTAGGAATATTACAAAAAATTAAAAAGTACTTTTTTCTTAATATTAATGTTAGGAATATAAAAATTAGCTGGCCGGATGGCCTATTCTGAGCAGTGAACTAATATGTTCTTAATTTTACAAACGGATAGATAATATTGAAGATAATGACAAAAGACAGTGTTGTTCACATCATCGACAGACTGTATGGAATCTAAAAGTGTCGCTAATTGCAAAAAAACACGACCTCGAAACGCAGGTGTTCAAATCTACGTAGTATGGAAGAGAAGGGATATTTGTGGTGGCTGTGTCTAAAAATAACTTTTAACGACAAAATTTTGGAGGGGAGAGAAAGGTTGGTTCAAAAATCGAGTACATTTTGTAGAAACACAAGTAGAGACGGACAGACTAACAGATAACCATCCATACTTGACTGAAGCATGACTGAAATGACTTTAGTGGAGGAAATTTGAAATTTAAAATAAACCTAGGCAGTGATTGGCCACAGACAATCATATCATTAGCGCTCAGACGCGAAAGTGGGGCCATTCTTCAATAGTTGTTCAGTGATAGACACAGATTTTAAAGTGTGGTGATTTCCATATGAAAGAAAGTGTAATAAATTTAGGGACGCCATACTATAGCCAGCAGCTCAGCTGAGTTTTGCTAGCAATTCTGTGTTATTTATTCATAATCTGGTAAGATTGAAATTATTTCCTTATATATTTTTGAATATTGTTTCATGTTCGAGTGATTTGATACTGCCATATCGAAATCTAGCCTTACAAACAAGTAGGGATTTGCTCTAGACCCCCCGCCCAAGTCAGGGTCTAGGGACCAACAATGTACATAAACTCCAGCCAGAGTTAGGCAAGACAGATCAAGTGTTGAGAATAATGAAACATATTACCTATCCTCTTTTAGGGCAGACAACTAATAAATATTTTTCAGAATCTATAGTCTGGGAGGATCTATCTGATGTAAAACCACCATGGTAAATGTGCTGTTTGGTCAGAGAGATCTGACCTGTCTGTATGATGTGGTTGTTGTGTCAGTGTTATGTCCAGACGTGGGTAGAGAATAGATTTTGACACATGGCCCATACTTTGATTGCAGAGCTGCGAGTTTCTGTTGTCAACCAAGCAGTGTCTATTCAGTTGGTGACTTACTCGAGTGTATCTGTGCAGTACTTGTGACAGAGACCACCATTATTGCCCGCCAGCACGGAGAGGTGGGATCATCAGTTTTCAGCACCAGAGCTGCAACGACAAGATGAGTGAGCCTCTGGTCTGCTGGACATTCACCAACCCCGTTTAGTTACTAATACCCTCATAAAAATTCCCACCATTTTCTGGACACTGTGTAGTCAATATAGACAGGTGTGATGAGGCCACCCCAACAGCACAAACATTAATTATCCTCCCAAGTAGATGACTACTAGAACATTTTAATAAAACTAACTAGTATAGTACATATATATGTACACTATTGCATTTATGATATAATATTCCATGCATTTCTTTCATAATCTCTAAATCCTTTTAAGTTCTGGTCAACCTAAAAAAATTGATCCAGAACAAAATAAATGTAATTCTATCAAAAAAATTTTACACACGTGAGTTAGTTCAGTGTATTTTAACATTTATTAATATTATTAGTCTTGTTAAATATCTGTGGGTATATCTATAACCTATTACACCACACTACATATCATAACCCTAGACACTTTACGTAGCCACATTCATTAAAAAAAATTAAGTGTGAGGTCGTAGTGGTAGCAAGAAAGGCCTTCTGACAATTCTCAACTACATTTTATCTCAGGAGCCTTCACAGCTGGCCTCATACAATTACATTTAGTAATATCAACATCATACAATACCATCAACACCACTACAGCAACAACATTGAGATAAACAGTTTCAAGTAAGGAGATATTGACAGAATAGCAACAACAGTGGTTCTCAACTTGTGAACCCAATAGCCACTAGAGACAGTTTATACAGAGAGCGATAGAGAGTGAGGCAGAATGGTATATACTGAATTTCGTTGTACAAGTCGTCAGTCACATGAGGAAGGCTGGGCATGTTATTGGACTCTGTCAAGAGCCAGCACCCGGCATATTTTACATGTTTCTATGTAAATAAAGTTCTACCTGTTGAGTTATGAAGCCTCCTGTTATCATAGTTCATTTTGTCAACTGTTGTTCAGAACGAAGTCGTCGTATGTGAAGATTACTTACCAAGTACAAGTAATACATGCAGTCTACTGATCGGGCTGGGATACAAAACCTAACATACGATCAACATAAAGTAGAAGCACAAAACAATAGACAAGTCAGTCAACGGCCACATACCCACTCACATTGTCTCGCTCACACACGCACACAGACACTCTCACATGCACACACAGAGAGACGGCTCTTGGGCGGGGCGGTCGCAGCCTTGGGGAGGAGCCACAATTTGTTTGTATTTCGTTAACATATAAATATATTTGTATAGGTTATATCCTTGGATCTAGCCTTCTGGATTGAAGCTGGGTTTTTTTTAATGGAGTTTAAAGTTTGATTTATTTGTATGTTTACATTGAAATTTTATCCAACATTTACTTCTTTTTACGATTACTCTATGTCTATATTATTCTTTCATGTTTAGTGGTCAGGGTGTCCGTTTTCGTGTCAGTGGCTTCCTTGTCCTTACTTTCCAAAATCTCTTAGCAAAGCATGAACCAGACCTGGCACACCACACGAAGGATGGCTACCAACCTAGCTAGGTGGAGGGAGTTTGTTGCTGTCCTACAAGGCGCCACCAGGCGTGATGGGCACTGATTTGTCAGTCAGCGGCCAAGAACCAAAGAAGAAGATGAAGAGATATTATTCTTTTAAAACGGGTCAGTGTATTGGGCGCCCATCTGTAATTCAACAAGAATAAAGACAATAAGATTTGTTTTTAAAATAATTATTTGATTGTGTAAAATGCTACAGTGCGAACATTACAGCGTAATCCAAACTCAGTGGCATAAAACTGAGTATCGTGAGAGTGCAATTACAGAACGGCACGGGGGAAGGGGCGCCACAAACGCATACGAAAATAGCAGGGATGTGGAGTCGGAGTCATGATTCGGTCACTTTTTTAGTGGAGTCGATAAAAAAATGTCCCGACTCCGACTTCAAATTTCACGAGACTTAAGTCAAGGTAAATCCACGTTTGATCCATGCAAAGAGGGGAGTGGCTTAAAGAAATTTGAAATAACATTTTAAAGTAGTTAAGTTAGTTGCTTATCCTTTACAGGACGTGGCAATCAACCCCAGCTTTTATTGGCTGTTTTTGATTTTTCTAGGCAATTTTTTCATTCAGTAGTTTTGCCATTGCTTTCTGAACGGTACGGCGCTTATACCATTGTTAAAAATCCACACAAAGCGATCTGCTACCAAACCACCTGCAGCAGGTTTCGAACCTGGTATATCTGGATTATGAAACTGCGTTCATATCCATTAGGCCACAGACGCCGACCTTTAAAGTAGTAGAACTCCTAAAACCACTTTCATGTTAAAGTACGAGATTGTAGGAAAATTTCAGTTGCTCCTGATCATAAATACAGTTTTTATCACAATTGGAAATTTGTTGGCACATTTAGAAAAAAGCACACAAGAAATGAAACTAAACTTTACACATTGTCAATTTTCCCGTCATTGTTAAAATAAAACTATTTTGCCTCATGGTGTTTGGCAAAGCAGTCATTTGTGTGCAGGTGTGGATGATTTGTTATTTTGTATTAATGAATGAATGAATAGTTTAAAATATAGTCTACGGATGCCACGTATTCATTTATTCACACACATACCATACTTGTACATATAACTCCATATAAGTGCATAATTTTATGCCTATCACTAGTTTTTTTTTTTTTTTTTAAACTGTAGTCGGACTCGGACTTCTAAAATTTCCGAAGTCGGAAAATTTTTTGACCGACTTCACAACCCTGGAAAATAGTTTGGGTTATTAGATTCGACACTTTGTAATAAGGGAGATAAAATCTAACAAGACTAACAGAAAAATGCAAAGCATGCTTATGTCCCTTGGACAAACTGCATTTTCCCTTTTCTTTCCCACTTCGCCTCGCAGCCGTTAAGGTTCATTTTTCGTCGTCAGCTCATCATCATCGCCATTATCATCTTCTTCACTAGTTCAAGCCCTTAAGGCTCTCTGTTGCAAAAAATTGTTTTCCATTCCTCTATATCCTTTGCAAGTTGGTAGTGTATACTTGACCACAAGAGACTGAAGACACAGCTTATTTAAGATACTGGAAACTGTAGAAAATGAAAATACATAAGCCCATACGCTCGTCAGCATGGCACTCAGTAAAGTAATACAAAATAAATTATTTCCTCTATTTCGTTTGTGGATTTTGTTCTTTCTGTTACACTAGGAGTGGGGTAGTGGGGGGGGGGGGGGGGGGGGGGTGGGGGGGTCTATAACAAGTACAGCTTTGCAATTCTACAATTCTACTACGACTCAATAATTCTGTGCCTTCTAAAAATTACATCTGCAATGTTGTATGGTAAAATATGATCCCGTTTACACGCCCACTGAGGCATATTGGGAATATGGTGTTAGGCTCATGTTTTATTGACCATCGGCACACGAGGGGTGATGTGGTCAGCATCACGCAGGCCGCCTTAACCTTCCCAGAAGTTGCTCTGGTACCCAATTCATGAGGCTGGGTCGACCCTGGAGCCGTTTGCGGTCCAAAAAATCCCACCTCAACTGGGGATCGAACCATGGACCACCAAGCTAGGAAGTCACTGCACTAACCACTGATCTACCACAATGTTGTGCCATCCAAAAATTACCTCAGCAAGCTTATGACATCCAAAAAATCATTTCAACAAGCTCATGGTATCCAAATATTACCTCAGTGTTACGTGTCTTGATAATGTTAATATATAATGACAGGATGGTTCCTGTAGGCCAAGTTCACTTCTAGGGTAGCAAACATCTAGACACCGAAACCAGCCAACATCAATCACCCTTATTTGAACCACAATGGACTAAGTGGACAGTATACATTTTTACTCAAACGTCACGTTGCTCCAACTTAAAATATATTTCAATTCAATATACAAATGGCATATTATATGCAGTCGTCGATAAAACTTTAGGCAGTCCGTTCACGTCTGGAACGCTGTCCTTTTCATTTTCCACATTTTATTAATCATATTTTCACACTCAACATTGCGAATCAATACTCCCTTTAAATGAAGATAACTAGATACACCTCACAGAAGATCTTGATGTATTAGTGATGGAACAACATAGGTATGTACAAGATATATATTTCACATGCTAGTGGAACAAGAGCTGAGAAGAAGACGCTGGCGATGGATAGGACACACATTGTGGAGACGTGTTGATAGCATTACAAGGCAGTCCTTGTTCTGGAATCCACAGGGAAAGAGAGGCAGAGGTAAACCAAAAAAACACATGGAGAAGAGAACTGGATACAGAGGTGAAAATGATGAGGAAAACATGGAAAGAACTTGAGCGGATGGCACAGGGCAGGAAGGCTTGGCATGTGTTTGTTGAAGGCCCATGCTCCTCGGGGAGCTAAAGGGTATTGATTGATTGATTGAACTCTCGAGTCATCAAAACTTAAACTCAAAGATTTAATGCTATCTGAAAATTCCCTAATTAAGCTCATCTTCTTCTTCCTGGCTCCTTAGCCCCTGACTAACAAAGCGGTCAGTGGCCATCACGCCTAGTGGCGTTTTGTTGGGTAGCAAAAATCTGTCCCCATTTTGCTTGGTTAGTGGCCATCCTTTGTGCCGTGCCCCAACTCTGGTTCGTGCTTTGCATCTCAGCCTCCACTGTTCTCCGCCAGGTTGTCTTCGGTATATTGAGCTCATGACATCCTAAAATTACCAGAACAAGCTCATGTCATCCATAAATTACCTGCCCAAGCTCGTGCCATTCAAATAATATTTGCTCAAGCTTCTGCCATCCAACAATTACCTTAACAGTTGTGCCATCCAAAAATTACCTTAACTATTGTGCCGTCCAAAAATTACCTTACAGTTGTGCCATCCAAAAATGATCTCACAAAGCATGATCCATTAAACAATTACTTCGACAACAGTGTGTTAATAACAAAATGTAAACAAGAACATCCACAACAAACAAAATATGGTATTCTCAAATATTTATTAGGTGAAGATGATCTGACAAAATCTCCATTTGCACATTTTTTTGACAACCAAAAAAACAAACAAATTAACACAACATTTTGATATATGAATGTGCATAATGCATATCTGTATGAAAAGAAAGACATTATGAAAACAAATATTTCATCGATCAAGTTATCACTTTCCGGAACACAACATTCCTATGTTAATTAATATGATGTAAATATATTTCATAGATTGATGTGTGAAAGGGTTATGGATACACAAAGAACTGTTGCAAATATGACAGTGAAAAAGTATCAACAATATGTATATATCCAAGTGCACGGGAATGGCACTCTCACTATGTAAAAATAATTGTTACAGAAACTGCTGCTCCAATAGCATATAACTGGTGTCCTTGTCCTCCATAAACAGCAAAACAGGGAAATGATGACTATGGCGCTGATGATGATGATGATGATGATGACAATGATGATGATGATGACGATGTTGATGATGACGATGTTGATGATGACGATGACGATGATGACGACGACGATGATGACGGCGATGATGATGATGACGATGATGATGATGATGACGATGACGATGATGATGATCATGACGACGACTTATATCCAAGTGATATATGTTCTTTTCTGTATTATTAACGGGGACATCCGGACACACTTGGACCTGGCAGGCAGGTAAGATCTCTCGGGTTGGGAGATGAAGCTTGTAGAGCAGTTCAGTAAACACGATGAGGAGAAAGTCATGGCTATCGCATCATCCTGGCCAGATTTCTTGCTCATAAATTGGCTCTTACTACGTCCAGCTGCTTGTGAAATAGCATATTTAGAAATCAGTTGTGGTCTCACTCTGTTTACATTGTAACTGATTTGGCCTGAACTTTCACTGGGGGAAAAACCTGGATAACAGGTGTCAGGATAGGTGCGGCCATTTTCTCTGATATTAGATGTCGCTGAGCTAATAAAGCATGTTGTGAGATTTGCTGCCCCATTAGTCAGGTTTGATGAAGAAGTATTATGCCGTGTTCTGCCCGATGTGTCCAAAACCCCGTCTCTTGATGATGCTGTTAAGTTTTCAATATCTTCGTATTCTGAAGTCACGTTTTCATAATTTGGAGGTGAGTACTCTTTGTAAGGATTCTCCTCACTGTATGGTGGAAGAGTGGTCCCGCATGGAGGCTGGTACTCTTCTAAATCTAGTATTGAGGCTCCTCTAGCTAAGCGATGCTGAGACTGAAAAAAAAAATCACAATTAACAAAGGAACCATAAAAAAGAAAATGGACAAGGCATTTTTTAAAATAATAATAAATATAACAAAATAAACAGGAAATCATGGCACTCTCTCTGGCTAACCTCTACACACCAAAGTGGAAGAACTAAGTAAGTAAGTAAAATAAAACAAAAGAGAACAGCAGTTTAAAACCAAACAAATAAATAAATAACAAGTGTAACGATAAGAGCAAAAAAAGAATTTTTAAAAATTAATTTAAATAAAAGAAGATTCCACTGAATTTTAAATACATCATAAAATAGAGTCACCAAAATAGCATTCAGAAACCTGAAGATGTCACGCACAGCAAGTAAGCTCAAGGGAATCTTTGTTTTAAAAAAGAAAGAAAGAAAGAAAGATTATTTTCTCTTTTTTTTTCAAACATAATATGGGTCTCTGGGGAGACAAAAAAAAAGAATAGGCCTACTGATGCCCCTCAGACATATCTTATGAGGCCGACTAATATAATATTGTATATGGGGGCCTGTAACATCATCGTTTAAAACACAGGGCTTCAGAGGGTCCGAAGATGCAGCAACAGTGATAAATGCAGTCAGCGATCCATAGCTTGACTACTTGCGTCACGGTCAGCGAACCAGAGCTGAGAGAGTAGGGATCGAAGAGGGAAGGCTAACCCGGTCCCAAAAATGCCATGCTGAAACCGGATGTGTCGGGCCGAAAGGCGCAGATATCGCAGCTTTGCTGTAAACGGCGACACAACGTAACAAACGTCCTTTTCAGGACGAACGCAGCAGAAGAAGAAGACAGTGATACAGAAACCACTGATGCAAAAGCACATGGATGCAATGGTGCAGGCTGCCTACAAGGGGACCAGGGCAGTGGTGTCCACAATTCTCCATGTGTCCAAGAGAGTCATCAGAGTGAAATAAATCAATAAGAATTTTAAAATACTGTACATCATAAAATAGAGCCACAAAAATAGCATTCAGAAACCTGAAGATGTCAGGCACAGCAAGTAAATAAACTCAGCCGCCCACGTCTGGAAGGTGTCCATACATCCTGACCAGTTTCTGGTATACACTGTACCAGAGTTGCCACTCTGAATTTTGAATGGTGCATTAGTTTGTAAGATTGCTATGTCAAATGGTTTTACTTTCATTTTCAGTAACATTATTCTGTTACTGTGTGTCCAGTATCCAAGAATATACTTTTATAGTTCGTTCATTTTTAACATTCCTACTCCTCTTTCGTTTTTTTTTTTTGCCTCCTCCTCCTTAGTGTACAGGTGTATATTTTTTCTCTTTTTATGTAGCCTGTGTCTATTAATCTTGCCTCTGCTAAATTTTAGAATGTGTTTCTCACAAGTTACTCACACCTTTCTATAGTTAATAGAATCTTTTTAAAAGCCGATAACTTGCCTTGTTTTAAATTTTGACGTACGGAAGTAGGATGCCGATAGTTCGCAAATTAAATTTAACTCAAAAAAAATATTTTTTTTAAATTCATGAATATTAGAGGCAGATAGGGGGGAAAAAAAACTCGATTTTCACGAGGAAAAAAATCTAGACAATTTGACGGCACCAAACAACCTAGATCTCGGTGAAAAAACTTAGGAGTGGCAACGTTGCACCGTGCAGTTCATAGTTGTCTTCCCTTACGCATCCACTTTAACAGTTACTTCCCTTCGTTCGTGTATTTAAAAAAATAAACATAAAACAAAAGAGTGATTGCAGATGTCACGGACAAACAGTTCCCAATAACTAGAAGATGTCACGGATAAACAGTTGCCAATAACTAGAAGATGTCACGGACAAACAGTTCCCAATAACTAGAAGATGTCACGGACAAACAGTTCCCAATAACTAGAAGATGTCACGGACAAACAGTTCCCAATAACTAGAAGATGTCACGGACAAACAGTTCCCAATAACTAGAAGACAACTGCACCAGCTGACCGCGAATGTGAAGGAAATAAAGCTAAACCTCCAGGTCAAGAGTAGAAGCAGGCAAACTCAACAGAATCAAACTGAAAGAAGTGATAATATGATAGATCTACAGAGCGTTAGAAGTCTGATGAAGGATATGAAAACAATTCAGCAGCAAATAGAAGCAGATGTCAAGAAGCTGGCAGAACTGAAAGAGGAAAACGAAGAAGTCCTCAAAAAAATAGAAACTAAAAGAATGACCATTGAGGAGACTGCGTCTAAAAGCAAACAATAAAAAAGAACGACCAACCCAACGAAAAAGTTATCTCTGAAATGCTTAGAAGGCAAAGACTCAAACGAAGTAATTTTGTAGAATCAACCAAACCACAAATGAGAGCAGTATCTGTGGTAAAGTGGGATGATATAAATATTTATAGGGACTTAGTGTACTGACTGAGATCAGCTGTGAAGGTATCTGTATCTAATATGTGTAGTGTTTTACAGATAACCTTACTTACTGCCACATATTTATATCTCAGTCAGAATTATTCTGGAATATTGTGTTGGCAACGTTATATGTCTAGGGTTATGCAAATGATGAAGTGTAAGTCACCACAACAACAACAGATAAACAATTTAATTATTCCACCACACTTGACAATACTGTGACACTCACAAACAGTCAACACTCTAGAAGACTATCTTAAAAGATTCAATGATAAATTTCAGATATGTACATATGTATTGATTTTCTCTACAATAGTGATCCTGATTCAACTACACAGTGAACCAGGCAATATAATAACATGTAATTTCAAATATTATGTACACAGATATAAATGTGGTCTTTGCATTGACATACAATATTAGTATTCTATGTGTGTGAGTTGTGATGTGGTAATATGAAGTAATACTGGTTTTGTTCTTCAAGATAGATTCTTATTAGACATCATGACTGCATGTGCTTGTGTATGTTTGGAACTAGTATTGGAGATGGTCTCAGTTCCGAACATTAAAACAATTAATTGCCCCTCTTTAATTAAGTTAGTGTCATTTACGAGGGGTACATAGTGTTGAGCTCTTTTGGCCACAGTGGGCTTAACTTTCGTGATGGCGGCAGGCAAGGACTCCTCTGCTCGACTATTCACTGTTTCTGAAGACACCTCACTGGTTACTATAGGGACCCAAGAGTATGTTGTAGCCTCTGGATTCAGCAAACGCTCAGACCAGGTGCGGCTTCAATAACTAGGACCACAGTCCCAAAATTCAAGGAAATAAACACAGATACGTTGACTAGCACTGAATGTAGGCACAAATACTGGCACAAATTCCCATCTGCTTATGTTCCAGGCTTTTATTTAGCAAAAATATGAGCTGGCTTCAACGCACTGTTGCTTTATCAAGCTTATTTGAACTAGTGGTCTCGAACTAACGCTATCAATTAACTATATTAACAGACCTAACCAATCAGGCCATCTCTACCCAATCGTTTGAAAAAAAGTACTCTTACTTCCGTCTCCCTTGACAACAAAAGATAGCATTTATAGTCCGACTAATCGTGTTTAGCCTTACATATCATTCCATCCAATCAATTCAAATGTAACTTTCCAGCAAGCCCTAAGGAATCCAAATATCTCAATCTAAGGGAGCTAGGTGGCTGCGTTCAAAATGTGCATTTTCTACCACCTCCTGTTCACTTCAAGCCCCATGTGGTGTCTGGGTACTGTCATGTTTTCAAACGTAAACCCATCTAATGTCATCTTTCCTAATAAGCGTTTTCCAGGTTTTTTTAAAACCTAACTCTGGGAAGGGTAGTGTTTTTATCACTGTCCGTCTGAAAAAAAGTTAGTGCATGTGGCCTTACACGCGTGATAGTAGTAATTGTATATCGCGTTACGCTTGTTGGGGGTGGCATTAATAGCGAGACGCGTGTTTAGTGTTGCATGCGTTCCTGATTTTCAGCCCTCCCTTCTTTCCATCCTACATCCATCTGTCCATTCGTAGTGTAATTAATTTAGGTCATACGCAGTGTGCCTCTCAATGTTTTTTCTTAGAAATGCAATACCCGTTTTAATGTGTTGTGGAAACGCTTGTATTATGCAGTGGCTTGTATTTAACGTGGAAACGTTACAATTTGCAGACAAAGCATAAACAAAGGGGATTTCGAGTACTGTCATTGTGACAGCACTGTTCTTTACCATTCTTCTTCCTTTTATAGAATTTATTTGTTAGGCTTTACATTTACTTTTTAATTTATATATGTGGATTAGAATATTTCACGACATCTCCCCTCTTAAAACAGACATCATATGTCAGTCCTTTATTCTATATACACATAGATAAATGTAAGTCAACTTGACTTTACTCTGCTGTTGTTCTATCATGGTTTTATGTAGTTGGGTCCATTCAGATTAGGCACTGCTCATTAAATCTGTCTCAGACTTCTACAACCAATAATATATTTCGGTTATGTTACTGAACAGCCGCAAGTATGACTGCTTGTCTTAATGCTGCTTCGCAACCCGTATTCACCATTTCTCTTCTCTGAGTCTGCGCAATGACATGTCCAGAGAACATTATATTTCCCTCAAAATGTACGTTATGAGGAGATAACATATATCTGGTGATAGCAGAGTTTTCGTAGTGGATCCCATAATCCTCTTATTAGCCTGTATGAAACATTCGGAATATCCTCAATCAAAGAGGCAACTCGGGGATTCATTACGTTCCTCCGAAATGTTTACATCCAACAATTTTGTCTGATCTCAGGTTTTTCTGGAATCTGATAGTATCCTTTACTCAGATCCACTTTTGAGAAATATTTAGCTTTATTTAGCCTGGCAAACAACTGATTTGTATCCGGCAATGGATCCACCTGTCCTTCTGTAATAGCATTCAGTCTCCTGTAATCTATACAGAGTCTATGTTCTCCAGAGGGTTTCCTTAAAAGTACAACACTGGAAATATAGGAAGATTCACTGTGTGAAATAATTCCTTCCTTCAACAAATAGTCTATCTCTTCCTTCAAAGCTTTCTCCTTAGCAAAAGGAATCGAATAAGGCTTCATACAGACAGGTGTGGGGTCTATCAGTTTCATATCATATTCCAATAAGTTTGTATGCCCCGGTCGGTCTGTTAACACCTCTGTATGATTATCTAGAACCTGTTGCACTCTCTCTTTCTGATTTTTCGTTAAATGCGTACTGATTTTCACCTGTGCCGCTGTCTCACAGGGGTGTAATGGATATTCAAATGATGAAAGTGGTTCCTTCTTCATCTCCATTGCAATGGACAAGGTTAGCAAGTGTGTCTCTTCCTGATGTTCTCTTTCCAAATATTTCTTCAGGAGATTCACATGATAGATTTTTTCTTTCCCCTTCTTATCTATCTTATAATTGGTTCTAGACACCTTCTCTACAACTGTATATGGACCTTGACATCCAATTTGTAACTTATTCTGATTTCCGGGTAAAAGAAGCAGTACCTTCTCTCCCACAGCCAAATCTCTGTCTTTTGCCTTCCTGTTATAATAAGCAGCATGTTTCTTCCTGGCTTGTTTCAAATTTTCATTGGCAAGTTTCCAGCCAGTTTTTAAACGAGTGGTCAGCTCATTTACATATTGGTATGAGGATGTAATATTTTCCTCTGCTTTTTCATCCGTCCACGTTCTTAACAGTGTTACATGTGGAGCTTTAATTTTGTGGACCTATTTGTCCATGCACCGGTATGGTCTCTTCCACTTGAAGCGCTATAGTGATGATTTTTCTTCCCAGAATTTTCATGCACAAAACGACCGCTACCAATTTTCCTCTTGGGGCTTTCTCCCCACTTAAAATTCTTGATGAGAGATTTCCTCTCTCCATCTCCTTCCTCCAGTTTGTTTAAGTCCGATTGAGGGATTTTCGGCTTATCCTGGGGTAAGACATCTTTTTGCACTCTCCGCATAGTGGCCATTGTAAAACAGTTAGTTAAGTGAAGCTTGTCCGTGAAAAGGGGCTTCCCATTCCCTTTGGTCCACTTTATCAAATTTATTTTTCTTTTTATTATCAGGCCTAATTTTTTTCCGTGGCGTGTCCAGGTCCTGATCCATGTTCCCACTTGTGAGTGTTCCCTCATGTGCTATGCTACACCTTTCTACAAAATTCTCAATGTCCCATCTTGCCTTGGGCCAATAATAATTGTAAGCCACCTTTTGGATGATGGTACCTATTTTCTCATAGTCCCCATCTGGTTTCACATGTAGGCTCCTTATTAATTCTGTCCTATATCTCTTTGGAAGAACCAGCTGTCCGTGACCATGGGATCTAGTTCCGGCCTTCCTATACATCAACTTGTTTTTCATGTAAAAATCTCCCTTGCCTGGAGTTGTATGACAAGTTGACAATTTCCTGAAACAAGGCTTGAGGGTCTTATCCCCAGCCTGTGCCTTCCTCATCTCTTCTGGAGTGGTATCTAACAGAATATCCTCCTCCTTTCTTGAGGTCGACCTGACCTGAAGGGTTGCCATAACTATAGGGTTCCTTCTGCAACGGTCAGTATCATGATTGTTCATCTTACAATTTTTACACCACCTTTTTCCTTGGTTGTAAGATTTTCTTTCATCATATTTCCTTTCTTCGAATTGTGGGTTTTTATTTTTATTGTCATACCGTGGCCTATCAAATTGGTGCTTACCTTTGTTTTGATCCCTATGATCAAATTTATTAAAGTTCTGTGGTGCCCTAAAATTATCCACCTGTTTCTTTTTATTACCTGATACTTCTGCTTGGGCCGCTTGATACCTTTCTGCAACATTTAGCAACTCACCCAGTCTCTCTGCACCTTGTTCCATGAGAAACTTTCTCAGGTCTGGAGCCATGGACTCTCTTAATTGTTCTATAAGGACCATTTCCTTAAGATCTTGGGTTTTCCCCAGAGAAGTCCATTTCTCCAAGTATGTCTCTATCCGTGCAGAGAACTGGTGATAGGTTTCACCTGACAGTAGTTTAGCATTCCTAAATTTTTTTCTGTAAAATTCTGCGCTCTTCTCATATCTTAACAAAAGAGCCTGCTTTAGCATGTCATAATTTTCCTGATCATCTCTGTGCATTTTGGCAAAAACTTCATAAGCTGCCCCACGAAGTCCTTGAGATAACTTTAAGCTCCACCTTTCTCTCTCTAACCCATATGTGGTAGCTAATAATTCGTATCTATTTATATAGCTCTCAATATCATCGTCTTTCTCAACAAAATGATCTAAATGAAAGTTCATAGCTGAGGTTGAGGCTCCCTGAGTAGCAGTAGCATCAGAGGCAAAGGGACTGGCACCATTTTCAGGAGCATGGCCCTGAAACTCAAACTCCCTTAGTCGTAGCTCATGTTCCCTTTGTAATCTCTTCTCCTCCTTTTCTGCTTCCCTTTCTGCAGCTAATCTCTTCTCTTCCCTTTCTGCAGCTAATCTCTTCTCTTCTCTTCCCTTTCTGCAGCTAATCTCTTCTCTTCCCTTTCTGCCTTTTGTTCTTCTACTTGGAGCCTCTTAATCTCCCTATCAGCCTCCAATGCTTTAGCCTCTTTGTCAGCCTCAATCTGCAACCTCTTAATTTCTTTTTCAGCCTCTAACCGTCTTTCGGCCTCAAACCTTCTTTCTTCGCGTTCAATAAATTTGTCACATTCAGTAGTGACATAGGTAATCATAACTTGCCCATCTAATCCCAACTCTTTTGCAGTCTGTACAGCCGCAGATCGAAATTTGGCCAGGTCCGCCATTTTATATCAGGTAATTAAATAAAATATCTAACTAAACAATATAATCTGTAATTATATATCCAATGGACAAAACAGGCACCAAGAGCTCAACCTTATTTAATTCCACCCAAGGATACCTTTTAACTTTTTATATTCCCTGAAGTGAATTACCCCCAATATTTATACTAGTAAAGGATTCAATATCCCGGACCGGACCCCAATATATGTGGTAAAGTGGGATGATATAAATATTTATAGGGACTTAGTGTACTGACTGAGATCAGCTGTGAAGGTATCTGTATCTAATATGTGTAGTGTTTTACAGATAACCTTACTTACTGCCACATATTTATATCTCAGTCAGAATTATTCTGGAATATTGTGTTGGCAACGTTATATGTCTAGGGTTATGCAAATGATGAAGTGTAAGTCACCACAACAACAACAGATAAACAATTTAATTATTCCACCACACTTGACAATACTGTGACACTCACAAACAGTCAACACTCTAGAAGACTATCTTAAAAGATTCAATGATAAATTTCAGATATGTACATATGTATTGATTTTCTCTACAATAGTGATCCTGATTCAACTACACAGTGAACCAGGCAATATAATAACATGTAATTTCAAATATTATGTACACAGATATAAATGTGGTCTTTGCATTGACATACAATATTAGTATTCTATGTGTGTGAGTTGTGATGTGGTAATATGAGGTAATACTGGTTTTGTTCTTCAAGATAGATTCTTATTAGACATCACGACTGCATGTGCTTGTGTATGTTTGGAACTAGTATTGGAGATGGTCTCAGTTCCGAACATTAAAACAATTAATTGCCCCTCTTTAATTAAGTTAGTGTCATTTACGAGGGGTACATAGTGTTGAGCTCTTTTGGCCACAGTGGGCTTAACTTTCGTGATGGCGGCAGGCAAGGACTCCTCTGCTCGACTACTCACTGTTTCTGAAGACACCTCACTGGTTACTATAGGGACCCAAGAGTATGTTGTAGCCTCTAGATTCAGCAAACGCTCAGACCAGGTGCGGCTTCAATAACTAGGACCACAGTCCCAAAATTCAAGGAAATAAACACAGATACGTTGACTAGCACTGAATGTAGGCACAAATACTGGCACAAATTCCCATCTGCTTATGTTCCAGGCTTTTATTTAGCAAAAATATGAGCTGGCTTCAACGCACTGTTGCTTTATCAAGCTTATTTGAACTAGTGGTCTCGAACTAACGCTATCAATTAACTATATTAACAGACCTAACCAATCAGGCCATCTCTACCCAATCGTTTGAAAAAAAGTACTCTTACTTCCGTCTCCCTTGACAACAAAAGATAGCATTTATAGTCCGACTAATCGTGTTTAGCCTTACATATCATTCCATCCAATCAATTCAAATGTAACTTGTGGCCTATTTCCGTACAATGGTGGTTTAAAATTCTGCCACTGAGCGACTCCGAGTTTTTAGGTTGTCTGACACCCTCATTATTTTCTTTTGCCTATAATTTATTAATTCCTGGACTATTTGCGTAACACTTAACATATTCTGTGTCAGCAAGCCCTAAGGAATCCAAATATCTCAATCTAAGGGAGCTAGGTGGCTGCGTTCAAAATGTGCATTTTCTACCACCTCCTGTTCACTTCAATCCCCATGTGGTGTCTGGGTACTGTCATGTTTTCAAACGTATACCCATCTAATGTCATCTTTCCTAATAAGCGTTTTCCAGGTTTTTTTAAAACCTAACTCTGGGAAGGGTAGTGTTTTTATCACTGTCCGTCTGAAAAAAAGTTAGTGCATGTGGCCTTACACGCGTGATAGTAGTAATTGTATATCGCGTTACGCTTGTTGGGGGTGGCATTAATAGCGAGACGCGTGTTTAGTGTTGCATGCGTTCCTGATTTTCAGCCCTCCCTTCTTTCCATCCTACATCCATCTGTCCATTCGTAGTGTAATTAATTTAGGTCATACGCAGTGTGCCTCTCAATGTTTTTTCTTAGAAATGCAATACCCGTTTTAATGTGTTGTGGAAACGCTTGTATTATGCAGTGGCTTGTATTTAACGTGGAAACGTTACAATTTGCAGACAAAGCATAAACAAAGGGGATTTCGAGTACTGTCATTGTGACAGCACTGTTCTTTACCATTCTTCTTCCTTTTATAGAATTTATTTGTTAGGCTTTACATTTACTTTTTAATTTATATATGTGGATTAGAATATTTCACGACAGTATCCATAGATGAAATATCCACTGTTAAATCCATCTACACTGCACACAAGCTTCCAGTTTGGAAACAAAATCGTTTCCCTAAAATGATAGAAAACATTCCTGGAATTGAAAGTAAAAAAGAGCCAAACTGCAACAGATAGAAAATCCATAGCGACAAAATACATAGAGAAACATTATCCATGCAACACCTGGACCCATGCATACACAGATGGATCAGCAACAAATGCAACAGAAAATGGAGGTGGGGGTGTCTTTCTGACCTTAAGCACTGGTGCAGAAAAAAGGCTGTCAGTGGCGACAGGACGATTCTCCAGCAATTTCAGAGCAGAGACAGAGGCCTTGAAAACTGCAGCAGAGGTTATATTGACAGAAGAAACGGCAGAGAGACAAGTTGCTTTCTTTACTGATGCACAGTCAGTAATTCAACGTTGAAAAGCCAAAATAATACAGACCTGGATGATCTCAGAGTAGTAATCCACAAACTTTGTCAACGATTCAAAAGTGTTGTGATCCAATGGATCCCATCTCATTGTAATATCACCGGCAGTGAAGAGGCTGACAGAATGGCAAAAGAAGGTTCACATCTACCTCAGCCTGATGCAAGCATAACTTTTGAGGAAGCAAAGAGTTTTATCAGAATCAGTTACAGAAACAAATGGAATGTAGAACATCCAGGGCACACACAGAATGATGCTTACTACCAGCTCCACAGAAGAGAACAAATGGTAATCTTCAGACTCCGCACTGGCCACAACAGATTGAGATACCATCTATTCAACAAGCTTAAGATAGGAACTACCGATCAGTGTAACTGTGGCACTGATAAAATGACTGCTGAACATCTGCTTCAAAGTTGCCCCTTATATGTGGTACAGAGAAAGTGCATATGGCCGACGCCAGTTGCTTTCGTGGAAAAGCTTTACGGGGATTCAAATAGCCTCAAACTGACTACTGCTTTCTTTGAGAACATTCAAGTGGACGTCTGAGAGTGTACGAAGAAGAAGAAATGCTAGAACGGTTACTCCCAACAATAATCGAAGAAGCGATATACCAGTTACAGGAGAAAAAGACGACACACACAACAGAAACGAAGAGGTTAAAAACACACAAGACTCCACAAGCCGGCTAGTAGTCCTTTTTTTTAGGACTAGTCCTTCTCAGGGCTGCCACCGAACTAGCGAGGCAGGATGTGAAATACACTATTGAACACGCCATGATACGGTACTACGAACAGACTAACGACGAGAGGAATCAAGACAGTCAGCTAGTGGTCGTTTTTAGGACCAGTCCTTTTCAGGACTAGCAACTGGCTAGCACCGAAGAACCTAACGCACAATATACCCCAAATATAACAGTTTTGTTGAACAGAGTATAACTGCAATATAGTTGACGTAAGTTAAAAAAAATATATGTTTTGTTTGGTATGTTACCAAGTAACCAGATAACTGAGGGAAATACTAATTACTATGTTAAGAGTAAAATTACCACATATACCAATGGTTTATTGATTAGAACATTTGCATCCCAAGCAAACGTTTTGCGTTTTTTTCCCTGTGATAGGTTTTAATAAATAATTTTTGACTTTTAATTCAGTCATTTGTCTCCAGTTGTTGTTACTGTGTTTTTGTTAATTATATTTCCAAGTGTTGATATTGACTGGTTTACTTGCTCGGTGGAAGGTGCAAGCCAATGGAAATGAAGAAATTGAACAGAGGAGAAATAGTGATATTCTAAGGACATGAGACTGAAATCGCACACCATAATTATTTTTCGTCATGTCTTGACGGGTTATATCCAAGTAAATAAAATAGAAACTCGATAAATAGTAACAAAAAAAGTTGCCATTAATTTCTTTCACAAATCATCGTTAGCTGCCACCCCCACAACAAAAGTCGGCTGTAACAGATCGTCAACGTCTTCTGTCTCTTGTCTTGGTGGTGTACTCTCATAGACTCTTTCATGTCCATCCCTTGATGTTATCTTCCCACATTTAGCGCTGTCTTCCTCTTGCACGTTTGCCTTCGACTCTTCCATCGGATTATAGTCTTCAGTAAGGTGTTATGTTTTTTTTTTAGATGGCCAAAATATTTTAGCTGTCTAATTTTGATCCTTAATTCTCTTTTCATAGTTTGGCCATGTCTGCAGAATGGGAGAAGACCGGCTACCACGACAAGCACCGATAGGATAGTCTGGCGCTCTCTCTTCCAAACCTCTACACCTCACGGTAGAAGGGGAACGACTAAGTAAGTAAGTAATTCTCTTTTCATCCTTAGGTTTTCTGGGACCTCTTTATTTGTTGTCTTCTCTTTCCGTGAGATGCGCCCCATTTTTCTATATATCCATATCTCCAGAGCCTTAAGCTTTTTCTTTAATCGCTTGTTCATTGTCCATGTTTCGACCCATACAGTAATGAAGAATATATTTAACATACAGTCTTGCGTTGTTGGATTGGTGCTTTTTCGATATAACGCTGTTTCTATTTTATGCCATGTGCCCGTTATACCCTTGAAAAATTCCGCCTCTTTGCGCGAAATTGCATTGTAGACAGGAATATAATTTTCAAGTTCATTCAGGGTCCTGGAATGGGGTCAAGAAGTATTGTCACTGCAAGTATAACGAAGCATGACTCTAAAATGGGTGCAATTTTATGGTAATCTGTAACATAGAACAAGATCTTCATTGATACAATGGGCTTCTTGAATAGAAAAAAAGGTGGCAAAGCAAAGCAAGCTCGATTGTTTGTTTGTTTTTGTTATTTTTTAAAGTCTCCTCCGATGTTTTCTGCTCCCATTGACCAAATAGCCGTGCCTTATACATCTGGAGCCAGAAAAACTTTGTCAACCCCTCCAAAACCTTCTGTTAAACAGTCGTATGATGATGAAGACAGCTCCGCCGTGACAACTGTAGCCACAAGCAACGGAAGTAATAGCGATTGAAGTCTATAATCTTTTTCTAAATATTTTTTTGTTAAGTCTGAGAAGGTTAAGGCGGCCGGCGTGATGCTGATCACGTCACCCCTGGGGTGCCGATGGTCAAGAAAATATGGGCCTAACACCCTATTCCCAATATGGCTCAATGGGCGTGTAACAGGATACTTTACCCCTTTACATTACTGTACATACAAAATATTTTGTTTGTGTTCAATATGTTTGATAATTATATGTAGTTAATAAATGTTAACTATTTAGTTTTTGTTTTGTATCAATTTTACTTAATTGTTATATATATTTATGGTCGTTGTGAACGAATTAATTTGTTTTTATATTAATTCTTAGAGGAAATCCATTTTTGTACAGCGCTTTTTCGTTTAGAGCTCAATTTTTCAAGAACGAATTAACATCGCTAAGAGGGAATTGCTGTATTTACAAATACCTCGGGCAAAACTCAATATGTTGTTTTAAAAAAAAGGTTCGTATTAATATCTTTCACAAACCATCATCATCACCTTTGACCTGTCCAAGAAGCATAGGTCTTCAACAAACTTTTTCTACGTCTTCTTGTCCCGTGCCATCTGCTATAGGTCTTTCCATATCTTCTCCAGTTGTCTTCTCCATGCATTCTTTGGTCTCATTTTAACTCTCCTGCCCTGGCGTTTCCAGATCAAGCAATGCCTAGAAATGCTATCAACAAGGTTCCTCGTCGTGTGTCCAGTCCATCTCCAGCGCCTTAACATTATCTGTTGTTCCGCTGACACTTATCTGGTTCTTGTTATCAGTGTCTTTCACAAATAAATGATTAAGGTAGTCCGACGATGGCAGAAACAGGGAGCCGCGGTAGCATAGTGGTTAGTGCACTGGCTTCCTAGCTCACTGGTCTATGGTTCGATCCCCAGATGAGGTGCGATTTTTTTAGGCCGCAAACGGCTCCTGGGGCGACCCAGCCCCAATTGGGTACCAGAGCAACTTCTGGGAAGGTTAAGGCGGCCGGCGTGATGCTGACCACATTACCCCTATTGTGCCGATGGTCAAGAAAATATGGGCTCAACACCATATTCCCAATATGCCTCAATGGGCGTGTAACGGGAGCCTTGACCTTATAGCAGAAACTGCTGTAGGGGGGTGAAGTGATAGAGATTTCACCGTACTAGGTCCAGCTTCTTATGAGGCAGGATGACCAGTTCATTCCTCGCTACCTTTTCCTTCTCTAACTCATGAGCTGAGTCATTTACCAGGTTATACCTTGGTTGACTGGAGCGTGACGCCACCGCTGGCACATATTAATCAAGTAACCTTGTTTAAGAAACAAAACAAAAAAGACAAGAAAATAAAGAAACTTACAGGCTTGTGCAAAAACTCGTAAGTTCCACGACCTTCTGACAATTCTTGGTACTGGGACACGACACAAGCAAAGCTGTAACACTGTTGATAAAGACAGTGATTTTGCTCATTAAACGTTATATCATCATCACTATCACCCGTGTTCCCTACAAAGCATGGAGCCCACCACTGTAGCTGCTCCACACACATCAAAAAGCCTGCGCCAAGCATTCATATTCTCCAGCACCAGTGGTTTCTTAGGCAATCTGTTTGACATTATGACGTTACCTGCCTCATTCATTACTTCATATCAGTTGCAACTTACGACACGCTTGAGGGTGAATAGACCCATTTTTTTCTCCCCCTCCCCTCCCGGAACAACACAGGACAATCAAATGTTAAATGGTTATGATTATTATTGGAAACTTTAAGTACTTTGGACTCATGCCAACATGGCTGATAGGAGCTGGTCTCTATAAATTTACTGGTAGTGTCTCGCGGACTCATGCCAACATGGCTGATAGGAGCTGGTCTCAATAAATTTACTGGTAGAGTCTCGCCACTTGGGAGACAATTCTATAATCACAGTTTAGATCAGGGGTAATCAACCGTTTTTGCTTATGGCCCCTTTCCCCCAACTTAGTTCCATTTACCTCTGTGGCCCCCTGATAGTCCCTTGTTAGCTGGAAAAAGCTACTTTACTATCTTATTGTAGCCACTAGAAATATGGGAGGGCACCCTGGGGGCCATATGGCCCACGGTGAGATCACTTTAATCTAGTGATTGACACACGCACTCACACACACACACACACGCACACAGTGTTTCATGCATTCGTTTACTTTCATTCATTCTCTAAATTACTCTAAAGACTCTTGGGAGCAAACGGGAAATGATAGAGGTCCTATTTTAATAATCGTCTAAGGGAAGTAATAAATATAAATATAGATGGCGGTTAAGTTTATTTACTGACACTCATTTGTTCTCATCATGTACTACAAATTGCAACAGAAACCGCCGCTGTGACAGCACATTAATGATTAAGTTCAGGTTTCCAACAGCAATGGTAGCTCTATGCCCAATAATGTACCAGAATAATAACACTGACAAACAACATTTTTCTTTCTTATATAAGAATAAGTGTTCTTAGGTCAGTTTCTTGCGCTGATTTCAAATCTGAAATCCGTTTATCTCTATCACGTCAGGTTCTTAAGATATTTGTGAATAAATATATTTTTGGGAAACCGTTATTTGCTCCGTTTCATTTTTACTATATAACTTATTAAAAATTAATAAAATGCAAAATAATTCTACTTTTTATACTGCTAAAAGATGCATGACATATGTTACGCTATTTTTCAAATAGTTAGTGTATTTTGAAATAATTCTGAGCGAAATATGGCTTCTAGAAGTTGTAGAAATTCGGCTGATTTGTTCTGTTACGTATGCGGATATTTTACCGATCGTGTTCACCAGAAAAAAACTTTACACCATTACTAAAGAAAGCATATGAACGTTATTTCGATTCGAAAGTTGATGATGCAAATAAATCTTGGAAGCCAAATGCAGTTTTTTCGACCTGTGCAAATACATTGGCAGGTTGGTTACGAAAATCGCCGAAGCATAAGTCGATGCCTTTTGGAGTGCCAGTAATATGGCGTGAACCGACAAATCACGCTACTGATTGTTACTTCTGCTTGACAAATATCCATGGTTTCACTTTTAAAACTAGAAAGTCTGTGGTTTATCCAAATATTGAATCGGTATCGAAACCAGTTCCTCATGATCCAATCACGTGTCCGATCCCAGTTCCACCATAACAATATCCGTTGGACGTGAATGAACCATCAGAAAGTGATAGTTTACCTGCTTTAGAAACTAATTCTGACTCGGATTATATACCGGTGAATGATGGTGTTCACTTAATTAACCATTCAGAACTTTCAGATCTAATACGTGATCTCGCTCTTACCAAAGGACACGCGGAATTACTCGGTTCGCGACTCAAAGAATGGAATCTTTTAGCGCCCAATACTCCGATATCTAAATTTCGTCATAGACACAGAGAACTTGTTCAATACTTTGAGATGGATGATGGCATTTGCTATTGCAAAGATGTAAACGGTCTAATGGTGCACCTCGGTCATGAGCACATAGTTAACGAATGGCGACTTTTCATCGACTCTTCCAAGACTAGTCTAAAAGCCGTGTTATTGCATAACGGAAATTTATTTTCATCAATTCCAGTCACCTACTCTGTTCATATGAAAGAAACTTATTACAATATGGGTATACTTTTGGCAAAAATAAAGTACAATGACTACCAATGGCGGATTTGTGGAGACCTAAAGGTCATTGCAATTCTCACGGGCATGCAGACTGGGTATACTAAATTTTGTTGCTTCCTATGTGAATGGGACAGCCGCAACAGACAGGAACATTATGCAAGAAAGGTGTGGCCTATCAGGGATCGTATGCAGCTCGGGCATAAAAATGTAATACATGAGCCATTAGTTAACAAAGACGGCATCATTTTACCACCGTTACATATAAAGTTGGGGCTCATGAAGAATTTCGTAAAAGCGTTAGATAAAACTAGCAAAGCTTTCACTTATCTTCGAGAAAAGTTTCCGCAAGTTAGCGATGCAAAGATAAAGGAAGGTATCTTTGTAGGACCTCAGATTAGGAAAGTTATTGCAGACAAACAATTCGAGAACTTGTTACATGGTAGTGAACTTCGCGCATGGATGGCATTCAAATCAATCGTCGATAACTTTCTGGGAAATCATAAATCTGTCGACTATGTGCATATTGTTAAGCAGTGCATAGATGCATACAGAATTATGGGCTGTAACATGTCCCTCAAAATCCATTTGCTTGATTCGCATCTTGACTTTTTCCCTGACAAACCTGGCGAAGTCAGCGATGAACATGGAGAACAATTCCATCAAGATATCGCCGTAATGGAGTCACGCTATCAAGGACGGTGGAGTGTGACCATGCTTGCCGATTATTGTTGGATGCTTCATCGCGATGTACCACATGCCATTCACCGACGAAAGTCGACTGCAAAGAAATTCAAGCCTACATAACTGTTACACTTCTTGTATGAATGATGTTATAATACTGTATGCCTTGTTAAAAAACTTCAATTGCGTATTTCTAGAGATCCCGACCTGATAGAGAAAAACGGTTTGCAGATTTAAAAACAGCGCATTAAAATTGACCAGACAAACATAGAAATGTTAGAGAAAGAAAAAAAAAGTTTTTTTTTTGTTAGTCAGTGTAATCATATCAACCCGTAACCAGTCATGGGTCGTAGGGGTACCAAGGTGGAAGCATTAGCAGGCAGGGTCCTCCACTGCTCTGTACCAGAATAATTGACGATCAAGATGTAAAATGTAAAAAAAGAATATTTACACAAAAAAACTGACAAGCAACCCAAGTGAAAATGTTAAAATAATGCGACGGTTATTGTCCTAGTGGAACGAGAGATGAGAAGAGGGCGCTAGCGTTGGATGGGACACACGCTGAGGAAATTTGTTGACAAGATTACAAGGCAGTCCTTATTCTGGAATACCCAGCGTAAAAGAGTTGAAGCAAGACCGAACAACACCTGGAGTTAAGAAGAGAAATGGAGACAGAAATGAAAGGAATGAGAAAGACATGGAAAGGCCTTGAGTGGATGGCACAGGAAGAAAAGTACTGCCATAAATTTGTTGACGGCCTGTTTTTCCTTGGGGAGATAAAAGAGATTTGATTGATTGATTGATTGATTGACGACCTCGGAGAATATCATTCTGGAATTTATTTATTTATTTTTACATTAAATTTTGCCTCGTTTTGTCGAGTCGCGTACCGTCCAACCTAGTCGGTTATATTAGGGTGCATGTCTAAATATAAAAGACCGTTAGGTGTGATAACATTATGATTCTGGAATAAAATCGAAGTAAAATATGCCTGGAGAGATCTTTCTCGTGACTAATGCACCTCAAATGGGCAAATACCTAAGATGTCAAAAAAGGTTAAAAAAAAGGGGGAGTCCCATAGCAGATACTGCCGTAGTGAAGTGAAGTGACAGAGACTTCACTTTACTATGTCCAGCATCGAGATTCGGGGTGACCAGCTACCTTCATCTCTGTCTTTTGGTAGACTGACTTATTTCTAAACGAAATGTAGGTCATCTCAAAAATGTAAACTTTAAGGTACTTACGTTTGCTATCAACCTGAGAAAGTAAAACGCCAGAGCACAGATCTCCCAGGTGTCCAATATCTGGAACAGAAGAGGACACAAAAACTATCCATTATCATCTTCGTGGTCATTTCCTTTCAGCTCCCCAAGGAGCATAGGCCTTAAAAAAAACTTATGTCTAGTCCTCCTGTCTTGTGCCGTCTGCTCAAGATCTTTCCATGTCTTCTTTATCCCTTTCATGTCTGTCTCTAATTCTCTTCACCGTGTGTTTCCGGTCTCCCTCTAACCTTTCATTTCTGTCTCCAGCTCTCTTCTCTGTGTGTGTTCGGTCTCCATCTAACCTTTCATTTCTGTCTCCAACTCTCTTCTCTGTGTGTGTTCGGTCTCCCTCTAACCTTTCATTTCTGTCTCCAGCTCTCTTCTCTGTGTGTGTTCGGTCTCCCTCTAACCTTTCATTTCTGTCTCCAGCTCTCTTCTCTGTGTGTGTTCGGTCTCCCTCTAACCTTTCATTTCTGTCTCCAGCTCTCTTCTCTGTGTGTGTTCGGTCTCCCTCTAACCTTTCATTTCTGTCTCCAGCTCTCTTCTCTGTGTGTGTTCGGTCTCCCTCTAACCTTTCATTTCTGTCTCCAGCTCTCTTCTCTGTGTGTGTTCGGTCTCCCTCTAACCTTTCATTTCTGTCTCCAGCTCTCTTCTCTGTGTGTGTTCGGTCTCCCTCTAACCTTTCATTTCTGTCTCTAATTCTCTTCACCGTGTGTTTTCGGTCTCCCTCTAACCTTTCATTTCTGTCTCTAATTCTCTTCACCGTGTGTTTTCGGTCTCCCTCTAACCTTTCATTTCTGTCTCCAGCTCTCTTCTCTGTGTGTGTTCGGTCTCCCTCTAACCTTTCATTTCTGTCTCCAGCTCTCTTCTCTGTGTGTGTTCGGTCTCCCTCTAACCTTTCATTTCTGTCTCCAGCTCTCTTCTCTGTGTGTGTTCGGTCTCCCTCTAACCTTTCATATCTGTCTCCAGCTCTCTTCTCTGTGTGTGTTCGGTCTCCCTCTAACCTTTCATTTCTGTCTCCAGCTCTCTTCTCTGTGTGTGTTCGGTCTCCCTTTAACCTTTCATTTCTGTCTCTAATTCTCTTCACCGTGTGTTTTCGGTCTCCCTCTAACCTTTCATTTCTGTCTCTAATTCTCTTCACCGTGTGTTTTCGGTCTCCCTCTAACCTTTCATTTCTGTCTCTCCCTCTAACCTTTCATTTCTGTCTCCAGCTCTCTTCTCTGTGTGTGTTCGGTCTCCCTCTAACCTTTCATTTCTGTCTCCAGCTCTCTTCTCTGTGTGTGTTCGGTCTCCCTCTAACCTTTCATTTCTGTCTCCAGCTCTCTTCTCTGTGTGTGTTCGGTCTCCCTCTAACCTTTCATTTCTGTCTCTAATTCTCTTCACCGTGTGTTTTCGGTCTCCCTCTAACCTTTCATTTCTGTCTCTAATTCTCTTCACCGTGTGTTTTCGGTCTCCCTCTAACCTTTCATTTCTGTCTCTAATTCTTTTCACCGTGTGTTTTCGGTCTCCCTCTAACCTTTCATTTCTGTCTCTAATTCTCTTCACCGTGTGTTTTCGGTCTCCCTCTAACCTTTCATTTCTGTCTCTAATTCTCTTCACCGTGTGTTTTCGGTTTCCCTCTAACCTTTCATTTCTGTCTCCAGCTCTCTTCTCTGTGTGTGTTCGGTCTCCCTCTAACCTTTCATTTCTATCTCCAGCTCTCTTCTCTGTGTGTGTTCGGTCTCCCTCTAACCTTTCATTTCTGTCTCCAGCTCTCTTCTCTGTGTGTGTTCGGTCTCCCTCTAACCTTTCATTTCTGTCTCCAGCTCTCTTCTCTGTGTGTGTTCGGTCTCCCTCTAACCTTTCATTTCTGTCTCTAATTCTCTTCACCGTGTGTTTTCGGTCTCCCTCTAACCTTTCATTTCTGTCTCTAATTCTCTTCACCGTGTGTTTTCGGTCTCCCTCTAACCTTTCATTTCTGTCTCCAGCTCTCTTCTCTGTGTGTGTTCGGTCTCCCTCTAACCTTTCATTTCTGTCTCCAGCTCTCTTCTCTGTGTGTGTTCGGTCTCCCTCTAACCTTTCATTTCTGTCTCCAGCTCTCTTCTCTGTGTGTGTTCGGTCTCCCTCTAACCTTTCATTTCTGTCTCTAATTCTCTTCACCGTGTGTTTCCGGTCTCCCTCTAACCTTTCATACCCTAGGGGTTCTAGAACAAAGCCAGCTTTGTAATGATATTCAAAAGGTTTCCTCAATGTGTATCATATCATTGCCACTGTCTTCTTCTCATCTCTTCTTCTACTAAGACTTGACTAGTTCTTGTCATCATTTTTATGTTGGTGATCTTGTCATACCATTTCAATCCTTTAGGATGTCTTTAATTATCCTCTGTTATGTGTCCTGCGCATGCGCATTTAAGTATATTTTCCCCCCAATGTTATGACGTCAAGGTTTGTAAAACATAAACTTTGTCAAGCAATTCATTTGCAAAATTTTGGTGATTATTTGTGTCATTCCCAAGTTTAGAATGGTTCGGAAGACGAGGCGCGTGCAATAAACAAGTGGGAATAGAATGGAGTAGCAGCTAATTATCGGTGATGGCGAGATTAGGTAAGATTCAATGTAGATTCATATCTGCGGAGACTTGTTATATTCCACTATCAAAACAATGAAAAAGAGTGAGTTTTTTTTTTTTTTGTGCTTCAAAGTTCAGGTGGGAGATGGACCCGCACTATCCCCCAAGAACGAGAAGCCTCTGGCTGTAAATGAATGTTCATCCTAATGTATGCATATATGTGGAAATGCTTTCCTTTCTGTGTGTACATCTCTCTCTTATCTTCTCTCTCCTCTTCGTCTCTCTCCCTCTCCTCTTCCCCTCTCTCTCTCTCTCTCTCTCTCTCTCTCTGATGATGATGAAAACCAACATTAAAGAACGACAGACGACACTTGGCATTAATTTCTGCAGACCTGATTAGAATAAAACTTGATCTAAAGGGATAAATTTGTTTGCTATATCATACAAAAATGTTTGCATATAAACTATCAGTTCCATAACCAGACAAACATATTCATCCGCTGAGCCAGTGAAGTGCAGACTTGGTGATGTCATTAATACGCAACTAAATACATATTAGCTCATTAACCCTCTTCCGTATTGTCATGGTAACAAAGTAAACATCTCTTTTAAAACCATGCATTAGAAGGCGGACGCTGACTGGTAAAGTTTATTCCAGATTGCTGTTCAAATCGATGAAAATAAGTGGGGAGGATTGAAGGGGGAAGTGAGTCAGAGGTGGTTTATAAATAGAGGACTGAATTTATTTATTTTACACCCTCCCCCCCCCCCCCCCCCCCCCCCCCCCGCCCCCCCACGAAGAATCGGTACAATATGAACATGTGTACCAATATTAAAGCAAGTTCCTTTTGACAGCAAAGTACATATATCTTTTGTGATTTTTCAAATTGTTACTATGGTTCACTATCAACAGATGATGATGATGATAAATGAAGATAATAATGATGATGATGGTGGTGGTGTTGGTGGTGATGATGATGATGATGGTGGTTGTGTTGGTGGTGATGAAGGTGATTGTGTTGGTGGTGATGATGGTGATGGTGGTTGTGTTGGTGATGATGATGATCATCGTGTTGGTGATGATGATGATGATGATAACGACGATGATGATGGTTGTGGTTTTGGTGGTGGTGATGATGATAATGACGATGATGCAGTGGTAGTATTGGTGGTGATGATGATGACCATGGTGGTCGTGTTGGTGGTGGTGATGATGATAATGACGATGATGATTATGAAAATGGTGGTGTTGGTGGTGGTGATGATGATGATGATGATGACGATGGTGGTGGTGTTGGTGTTAATGATGATGATGATGGTGGTGTTGGTGGTAGTGATGATGATGATGGTGGTGTTGGTGGTGATAGTGATGATAATGACGATGATAATGATGACGATGGTGGTGGTGTTGGTGATGATGATGATGATAGTGGTGGTGTTGGTGGTGGTGAATATGATGATGATGCTGATGATAATGGCAATGGTGGTGGTGTTGGTGGTGGTGTTGGTGGTGATGATGATGATAATGACGATGATGATGGTGGTGGTGTTGGTGGTGGTAATGATGATGATGGTGTTGGTGGTGTTGGTGGTCGTGGTGATAATGATGATGATAATGACGATGATGATGATGACAATGGTGGTGTTGGTGGTGGTGATGATGATGACGATGATGATGGTAGTGGTGGTGGTGGTGATGATGATTGTTGAGAGCACATCATGGGGTGAAACAATCTTGGAAAAGTTAGCTTTTGCATGATTGTTGCGCACCATGTTAAGCCTCACCAAAATACACAAGTTAGAATTCGTTAACAATGACGAAGAAGTGTATCGAAAGATGACGTGGACTGGAAAAACGAGAGTCTGCTTGTGGGCTTGGGCCTAGGAAGATGGTCTATTCCATGTGTGGCATGATCACTTATCAATGTGTAAAATTTTAAGTACACCAATACCTCGCTCTTTCGACAGGTTAGGGACCAGAGCTATGACGAAAGTCGAAAATCGACGAAAGTCGAAGCATAGCCTTTATTTAGCTTACAAATGCATTAGGGCCGCCAAAAAACGAAAATAACTAACTATATAACACTTGCGAATGCGTGCAACACCTAGATAAACAGAAATAAACATAAGAGTAAAGAAAATACTGTAAGAAATAAAAAATACGTAAATAGCATCTTACCTTAAAATCATTCTTGAGCAAGTAGACGATGAATATATACAGTATGTACAGTTTTCTTCTTCTTCCGTCCTTAGCCGCTGACCGACAAAGCAGTCCGTGGCCAATACGCCTAGTGGCGCCTTAGGGCAACAAGAAATTAACTGTTAATCCGTTACGCCTAGTGGCGTTTATTGGTACAACAAAAAATTAATTGTTGTTTCCGTAATCTGAGTAACTGGCAAGCGGGTGATCAGCCCGCTGAATGTACAGTTTTGAATGTTGGTAATTTAGGGGGATTCTAGACTTAGAAAACCAGATGGAGAAAATTGAGCTGGCTCATCTTCAGAACTGGAGGATTTCAATCTAATTCTTTTAGGAGAAGGGCACTTTGAAGGAGATTTAACTGGGGCTGAGGCTGATGTTGATGGCTCGGAATCTGAAGGGTTAGAGGGAGGGGTGACTGAAGTTGGTTGTGGCGGTTGCGTCTTGAAAAAAGGAGAGCAAAGACGTTTACCTCATTGATGTCTTCTTCCTTTCCCTAAGAAGTTCTCTGTAACAGGCTATTTGGTGTTCTAGCCCACTATTTACTTTTGAACTTCTGTCGAAATTTATTCTACGTTGAAGATATGCTGCTTTGTGTAGCCAACTTCTTCCATAATTGTTTCAAGCTTCACTTGAAAAACTCCTGCAGCTGCGGTATCTGCGCTAGCTGATTCTCCCTTCACTGCTATATTATGCAAATTTGACCTTTTCTTAAATTTCTCAAACCAGCCCCTGCTAGCTCCAAATGTCTCTTCAGCTGATGTCTCTCCTTGTTCAGCCTTCATTGCATTAAATAAAGTTTGTGCTTTAGCCTGGATAAGATCTTGGCTTAGAGGAATGTTGTATCTGACTTGGTCTTCAATCCACACATTTAACACTTTCTCCATCTCACCAATTAAATTGTGCCGCTTTCTAATAAGTTTGGTATGCACTGGCGTAGCGTTTTTAATTTCCTCTAACACTTTAGCTCTGTTCTTTACAATTGTGCTAACTGTAGTGCTTGGTACACCTAGCCTGCGGCCTATTTCAGCATTTAAGATGCCTTGTTCATTAAGATTGATTAGCTTAAGCTTTTCTTGCAAATTGAGAACCTTATGGGTTCTTTTAACTTTGTCACTACACTTAGGACCCATTATGAATATATTAAAGCAGAAAAATAAGTAGTACTGTATAAGGCCTAATCACACAAAAAAAGTACAGTATGAAAACTGTAAACGTGTCGTATAATCACGATATGAACACTGTCATTAGACTGTTATCACTAAAATAACTATGAACTGTTTACAGTATAATCACAAAAATAATATAGTATGAATAGTTTTGTTATTTTAATCACAAAAATAAGTAGTATTAATATGTTTAATGACAAATATAAGAGATTCAATGCGGACAACTTAAAAAAAAACAGTGCACACCGAACGATTTCTGTTCAAAGACTGAACGACGAAAGAATCAAGATGACGCGCAGTTGTGACCAAATGCGACGAAAGAGCGAAGCGAGCGACGAAATTTGGAAACGTGGTTAGAATTGAAAACCGACGAAAGAGCGAAGCGACGAAAGCCGAAGCGACGAAAGTCGAGGTATTGGTGTATATAACCGCCAAGGTGTTCCTACATGTGTATTTCAAGAGAATATTTCAGTCCGTGAAGCACTACAGGTTGTTAACCTCGAATTTAGTTAGAGATTATTATTCCGCAGACGAAGATAAATGTGCCTTGGAGCACGGGAATGTATTTATGAAAAGTTATGAAATCGATTAGCGGTGTCTTATGGTGAAGTCTAGCGGTGTCTTATGGTGAAGTCTAGCGGTGTCTTATGGTGAAGTCTAGCGGTGTCTTATGGTGAAGTCTAGCTGTGTCTTATGGTGAAGTCTAGCGGTGTCTTATGGTGAAGTCTAGCGGTGTCTTATGGTGAAGTCTAGCGGTGTCTTATGGTGAAGTCTAGCGGTGTCTTATGGTGAAGTCTAGCGGTGTCTTATGGTGAAGTCTAGTGGTGTCTTATGAAGTCTAGCGGTGTCTTATGGTGAAGTCTAGCGGTGTCTTATGGTGAAGTCTAGCGGTGTCTTATGCGAAATCATGACTCAAGATATATATGAATAAAGTGGATTAAATAGAAAGGAAAATTACGAATACTCGTTGGATATAAATGAATCTATCGCAATATACAATGAGAATAATTTGATGTGCTTATCAGCACTTTATGTAGGATTCGGCAGACGTTAAGAATTGATCAAATGAATTACCAGTAGATGTAATCTATTGACATGTATGGAGCAAAATGACTATGTAAGATTGTTCTGTGGCAAATAAAGAAAGTCGTTCGAAATCAGAAGTCTTCAACAACTATTTGAGTAAAACTTTGACAGTTCCAATGTATTATTACAGTCGATTGAGCATTGACATTTTAATACAAATACAAGTAATCAAACGAGCATGAATATAATCTAATGAACGAATATGGCCAGGTATACATAATACATTCGGTCAAACAGAAAGGGGAATATTGAATGCTATGTACAGAACGTATAATCAATAATAAAAAAATAAAAAATAAAAATCAGAACGTTTTAATGAGAACCCTAGACATTATTCGGGGCTGCATCTCTTCTACTCATAACAATGATAATGGTGGTGGTGTTTGTGGTCGTGATGATGATGATGATGGTGGTGATGACGATAATGACGATGGCGGTGGAGTTGGTGGTTGTGATGATTATGATGGTGGTTTTGGTGATGATGATGATGATAATGACGATGATGATTGTGGTGATGTTGGTGATGGTTGTCGTGGAACGAGTTGTGTAAACCCACTACTTTGTTAAATCCCTATGCCGAGAGCCCAGCCAATCAACGCACAGTTGCTGAGCCGGAATAAATTACAAGAAGTTACGCCAGGAAAAACTTAAGCCCTGTTTTTTTCGGATGTGGGTCGTGGCCATCTTGTTCACGCAATATGGCGGAAGAAAACTGAATAAAATTAGCCTGTACCAGGCATGAGACTAAACTGCAGGAAACCAATCAGCTTGCCCCGCCAGGAACCAACCAAACGCTTTCCTTAACCAGTAGAAGTTACTTTACCTGCCTATATAATCGGGCGAGATTTTATGCTAAAAACACGCAACACCAGACACGAAGCCAGAGACGACCGACTGTGTGAGAGGAGCTGTCACTTTGATTTATAGCTTACCTGGAGTGTAATTGACCTGCAGCCTGCTTCACTAAGTCGAGTCAAAATCTGGCCTGTTTAAATCTTAGAGGGTTTTATTTCGTGTCATAAAACCTGAGGTCGTATGTTCGAGTCAATCCAGCTGCCTGGAACGTCGCAGGAGCATAGAGATTGCACGGAAGCTACATCTTTAGTCCCCCTCAGTCTTGGGTGGGCTAAAGTAACGAGCCTCAGCAGAAGTTGTGTGAACCAAACTAAGGAGAACAGAACGTTTTAAGAGATGAGTACACATTAGTACCATTTCTGTCAGCATTGTGAGCAAAAATTAGTGTCAGTGACGAGAAAGTGAATTAGCATAGCAAGAGACAAAAAGTAACAGCATAGCTGATAAATGTTAACAGCACAGCTGATATTTATTGTTCCTAATTAAAGCACAGCTGATACGTAAATCATATGTAAACTTATTACCTTCCATTGAATTCAACAGCACAGCTGTGTATAATTAAATAATATTGTGTCTATAATTGGAAAACTTGTTACACAGCGGAGGTGGCACTTTATGTCGGTCTCCTCTCTACTATTGTTTCGAGATCACATCATTCACAGCCGTAACTAATTTGTGATACCAGTAGTCCTCTCAGACACTGGGACTTCACCATTTTCTGCAGAAATTCTATTTCTGTAATTGTCAGTACTATACTGAACTTAAAGCCAAATAAAACCTCACGCCACAGTGGTGATGATAATGATGGTGGTGGTGTTGGTGGTGATGATGATGATGGATAATGATGATGATGATGGTGGTGGTGTTGGTGGTTGTGATGATGATGGTGTTGCTGGTGGTCGTGATGATGATAATGACGATGATGATGGTGGTGGTGATGAGGTGATGATGATGGTGGTGGTGTTGTTGATGATGATGATGTTGATGATGGTGCTGTTGATGGTGATGATGATGTTGGTGGTATTGATGATGATGGTGATGATGGTGTTGGTGGTTTTGATGATGATGGTGTTGATGATGGTGGTGTTGATGGTGGTGATGATGATGATGGTGGTGTTGGTGGTGATGATGATGGTGGTGGTGATGATGATGGTGGTGGTGTTGGTGATGATGATGGTGGTGGTGGTGGTGATGATGATGTTGGTGGTGATGATGATGGTGGGGGTGGTGATGATGATGATGATGATGATAATAGAAAAACATACACACATATTTAGACTACCACGCCACAACACTTATTAATACAAACATCCAAGACATACATGATCTTGATCTAGGTGGACTGTTGTTATCAAGGCAATGGCACCAGACTCGTACAGAACTGTGATCACAAGCACGTAGATCCACGGAAGAAGCAAAAACTTCCTGTCCTGCGGGTAGGAAACGGAATGCCATTCACTTTATGTGATTACATATGGCACTGTATCATCATCATCATTATCATCATCATCATTATCATCATCACCATCATCATTATCATTATCATCGCCATCATCATCATCATAATCACCATCATCATCAGTCTAATTCGGCTCACCAAGGAGCATAGGCCTTCAACAACTCATGTCAAGTTCTCCTGTCCCCTCCCGTCAACTCAAGGTCTTTGTCATCTGTTTCCCTTTGGTCTCCAGTTCTTTTCTCCGTGTTCTCTTTCTGACTCCCTTAACTTGTCTTCCCCTGGATAGTCCAGAAAAAGGACTGCCTTGTACAGGTTTCCTTAATGTGTGTGGCCCATCCGTCACCAGGGTCTTCTTCTCATCTCCTGCTTCACTGGCAGTGTACGATTAGTGACACTTTGATCTGAAACTATGAAAGAATGAAGGAAGCGAAAAGATGGGACAGAGATATAAGTGACAGAAAATCACACCACATGTCACTGATTAAGAGGAATTGGAGAAGTAGGTTATAGAAAGGAGATTAGTAAAATTGTACAAGGGACATAAAAACGTGGTAATCAGGAATAAAATAGATTATGGTTCCTAAAATTATTCTACTGCTGCTACTACTATTATAAATATTACATATATTCGTTCATTTAGTCATTACTAATACTGTTACTGCTACTACTACAACCACTACTACTACCACCGCTAATGGCACTAATGGCGCTAATGCTTCTTTTTGCATTCATCAACTACTACTACTAATATTACTACTACTGCTACTAATACTATGCTGCTACCACTATTAGTACTAATATTATTTTTAACGTCGCAACTACTGTTACTATTACTACTTTCAGTGATGCAGCTGCTTTTGTTGCAGCAACGACTACCATAAGTACTATCAGTGTTGCAACTACTTCCAATGTTGCAACTACTACTACTATTACTACTTTAAATATTGCAGCTACTACAATTTCAATGTTGCAACAACTACTACTTTCAATTCTGCAACAACTACTACTGTTACTACTTTCAATGTTGTAACTACTACTTTTACTACTTTCAATGTTGCAGCTACTACTATTACTACTTTCAATTATGCAGCTACTACTACTATTACTATTTTCAATGTTGCAGCTACTACTACTATTACTATTCTCAATGTTGCAGCTACTACTGCTATTACTACTTTCAATGTTGCAACTCCTATTACTATTACTACTTTCAATGTTGCAATTACTAATATTACTACTTTTAATATTGCAGCTACTACTACTATTACTACTTTTAATGTTGCAACTACTACTGCTATTACTACTTTCAATGTTGCAACTACTATTACTATTACTACTTTCAATGTTGCAATTATTACTATTACTACTTTCAATGTTGCAGCTACTATTATTACTACTTTCAATGTTGCCGCTACTACTATTACTGCTTTCATTGTTGCAGCTACTACTGCTATTACTACTTTCAATGTTGCAACTACTATTACTATTACTACTTTCAATGTTGCAGGTACTACTATTTCTACTACTTTCAATGTTGCAACTACTACTACTATTGCTACTTTCAACCTTGGAACTTCTGCTACTATTACTACTTTCAATGTTGCAACTACTATTACTATTACTACTTTCAATGTTACAATTATTTCTATTACCACTTTCAAAGTAGCAGCTACTATTATTACTACTTTCAATGTTGCAGCTACTACTGTTACTACTTTCATTGTTGCAGCTACTACTGCTATTACTACTTTCAATGTTGCAACTACTATTACTATTACTACTTTCAATGTTGCAGGTACTACTATTTCTACTACTTTCAATGTTGCAACTACTACTACTATTGCTACTTTCAATCTTGCAACTTCTGCTACTATTACTACTTTCAATCTTGCAACTACTACGACTATTACTACTTTCAATCTCGAAATTCGTACTAGTACTGCTACTTTCACTATTGCAGCTTATAATGTTACTACTTTCAATGCTGCAACTACAACTGTTGCTACTTTCAATGTTGCAACTACTACTACTTTCAATGTTGCAGCTACGACTACTATTACTACTTTCAATGTTGCAGCTACGACTACTATTACTACTTTCAATGTTGCAGCTACGACTACTATTACTACTTTCAATGTTGCGACTACTGCTACTGTTGCCACTTTCAATGTTGCAGCTACTGCTACTAATAGGTAATTCTTCCTCTTGTTTTTTTCTTCGCCTTCATCTTCCTCTTCTACATTTGTTTTCTACTTTTATCATTAAACATCTTTCTGCTATTACTTCACCTACTACTAATATTTGAATTTGTTTAATTACCACTACTATCTGTCAATGACCCCAGCCCATTTTACTCACCATGTATACGCCTGGAAGTAAGATAAGAGACACGCCAATCAGGAAAGAGTAGAGAATAAATCCCGTGTAAACTATTCCTTTCAGTTCTGAAACATAAACAAAAAAATAGATCTGTGATAGATGGCTGGTGGATGCTGATGGTTAATAATCAATCAATACCTTTTAGCTTCCCAAAGATCATAGGCTTTCAGCGATCACATGCCATGTCCTCCTGTCACGTGCCATCAGCTCAAGTTCTTTTCACGTTTTCCTCATCATTTTTACCTCTGTCTCCAGTTCTCTTCTCCGTGTGTTTATTCGTCTACCTCTGCGTCTCTTACCCTGAGGGTTACAGAAAAGGACCGCCTTGTAATGCTTTCAACACGTTTCCTCAGTGTGTTTCCTATCCATCGCCATCGTCTTCTTCTCATCTTTGTTGTTCCACTGGCACTTGTCTGGTTCTTGTCATCAGTTCCACATTAATGAACCTGTCATACCATTTTAATCCTTCTATTCTACGCAAGTACCCATTTGTGAAAGTATGCAGCCAGTGTCGGTGTCTGCCTAAAATTCCATCTTTCTGTGTGTTGTAGCATGTATTGTAATCTGAACCAAATGTACCCCTCGAGTGGATAATTTATCTGTAAGACAGAACTGTGAACAAAGAAAGTAGCTTTTAAACCCTTCCCATTACACGAACGAGAAGGAATTCTGATGAAAAACCGTTTCATTTCTAAAGACAAATCGAGGAGTATGTTAAGAAGTATACAATTTTAGACAAAGAAAGAGTTTGGTGAGAAAGTGAAACGTCACAGAGCCGTACAACAGAACCGATTTGACATTTGAGTTGAAGATTCTTATATTTTGTTGTTGACAAAGATTGAACATCTTTACTTTACCTTTTTTCCTGTGTGCTCTTTAGTGAGAATGGAGTCACCCCAGCAGTTGGATCCCTTGCAGGAAGTCTACACCAAGCACTCACATGCTCTTGCTCCTGTGGTGTGTGTAGGAATTTGTTTTTACATGGTGACGTTGCCAGTTTCTTGCACACCTTCATACTAGTCGTTGTAGCGAGATGGACTTTTGATAATAACTAATTGTGGTGTGATAGGGGATCCGCGCTGGCGTAATGGTTACCACACTGCGCTGGCGATCGGGTGATCCAGGTTCGCGCCCTGGCGAGACATTTGAAGAAGTGTCATCGACCGGGACTTGGACTGGATTAATTCGAGTCCTGGCAAAGACATTTGACAGAGTGCCTTCCACTGGGGACTGGAATAACCCGAACAGCTCCTGAGCACAAACCCTCTCTGGGTGGGAAGGAGTGAAGCTCCTGACCGGGTTGGAAGGAATGTCCATAGGCTCCCCAGCCTCGCAATGCCATGATATTTGTTTTATGTCACTGGGCCGAAGGGCTGAACGCCCAAGTGCCGCTGGTTAGAAAGAAGAAGAAGAAGTGGTGTGATAGAAGTTGGATAGAAAATAAGCTCAAGGAATGAGAGAAGAGAACTTGTGAACTATATGTAGGGATGGCATAAGACAAGTCAGGTAGTTAACCATACAGTTCAGGTGCTAGCTGCAGATGAGAACTGATGGGCTAGTCACCTTCTCGCTAGAACTATCCTATGCTCCAACGGTATTATTTCACAAAGTGAATGTAGTTCGTAATATTCCTTACCAAGTTTAATTATTACTAGTTTAACCACACAACAAAATTATAACAGCAGTTGTAACTGGCCCCTGAGAAATCAGATTCCTCATTTTGACCACACGGTCATGAGGCTGTGGTATGTCAGTAAGACGGGGGTACGTCATTCAACAATACAATACATTTAAGAATTATTACATCAATTACAGTTATTTTCCAAACTTAGTCATAATTAATTCCCTTTGGCTTAGCTTCTGCCAAAATTAACAATTTTATCTCCCCTATAATATATTGACAGAAGAAAAGACAAGAAGAAAAGATGAACTCTTTGTGCATATTACCCACAAGTAAAGCCCTGAAAATGACTGTTAGCTGGTTGGAAAAGCCATCTTCCTTCAGGCACAACGCAAAATATATTGACAAGACGATTATGTTAAGCATAACATTAATTTTTTAATAAATATCAAAGTTAATTATCCATCACTAAACATAACACTAAGAAATGTTGTAATCTTAACAATCTATATAAACATTACCTTCATACAGTGGTACTACGAATCTGAGGCTGGTTTTTGAGTACGATGTAACAAGTGTTCGCAGTAACGGTTAGCCGTGAACTTTCTTTTAGTTATCGTATTGTTTTGAGGCTGATTACTTCTAGCAATAAGAGGTGGCCCTCAGCTCTGGAAGGTTCTGAAGTGATTTCGCGGAGGAAGAACTGGTAATTTTTTTTATTTTTAAGAACTGATCTGATACGGAATTCCGTATATACCCATCTCCCTTTGTCTCCGAGACATCAGTACTTTTGTTCACTTTCTGCTTGTCAACTTTTCAGAGAATTAGGTGTTTTTGCGAATCTGTGCTGGTTAATCGACACAATCACAACGTTTAATCCATCACTAAAGATAATACTCTCCTACTGCCATAATTACATGTATTAGTAGTTTTCTGCACAAATCCCAAAAAGAATTATTTTGTTCGGAGCATTAATTACACAATTATCGCAGATTTTATTGTGTGCTATTTAACATGGAATTTTCCTACAGAAGTTCGTTGCGATTCCTAGTTTATCATAAAAGTACTGGTTTATGTGGAATTTTCCTGGAATTTCCGGAGTGATCTGTCCGTGTCGCAACATTCGCCTTGTACAAAAGTTCGAACGGACGACAGAAATTCAGAAATATCGCTAATAATACAGATTCATTTACAAGCGTTGTGTTGCACCAAATTAAATTGCAAGGAGCTAAAAATGATTGATAGAAATGAAAAAGAGAAATAGCAACAGACAACAAAAACAAATAACAACTAACAGAACTACAAACACGTTAAACAAAATGTATGCTGGAATTTTTTTTTAATGGCAAAAACAAAGAACACATGCAACAAACAACTGCAATAATTACAACACAAGAGACAGGAAGTGATTACAAAGACAAATTTCAGGCAACACGAGCCACAAAACTGAAAGACACCAAAGACATCAAAGAAGACGGTGAGTAGACAGCCAATATTGTACTTACCTATCGAGTCCTTGATCTCGTCAAAAGCGATGTATTTCAGCATATAAAAGGCTAAACACACCACAGAAATCACCTGAAAAAATATCAATAATACAATTAGGCAACAAGCTGAGTAAATGTAAATAAATATTAGACAAACATAAAGGAATGTTTTCGGGCACTCGTAAGAAATAAAGAAGTAGAACGCTAGACAACAGAAAAACAACAGACGTGAGTGGCTTACCCAGGACTATCACAGTGTCTCCTAAGGTGTAGGGTTCAAGAGGTGCGCAGTAGAAATTTTTACTTTTTTTTATTTTCAAGGAGTACGCAGTAGAATTTTAAATTTTACTCAATTATACAGTTTTTAGTATCCATCATATATATCCGCTGTCCTGTCAGAACATTTGTTGATTTTTATTACTTACATTATTTTGATTAATTTTTTAATGAGTTCTGTATATTGTCTATTCTGCTTAACTTTATTAAACACACACGCACACGGTATATAAATATATAAAGGATCCCGTTACACGCCCATTGAGGCATATTAGGAATACGGTGTTAGGCCCATATTTTCTAGACCATCTCTCTTAAGGGGTACACTGGTAAGACTAAACTCTCTTAAGAGGTACGCTGGTAAGACTAAACTCTCATAAGGGGTACGCTGGTAAGATTAAACTAACATAAACGGTCCGCTCGTATGATTAAACTAACATAAACGGTACGCTGGTAACACTGAACTTTCATAAGGGGTTACGCTATTTTTTTATGTTTAGGAAACACTGTGCCAACAAATACAAATAAAAAAAACAACAGTCATTATCTCTCCCTTTTTTTTAACTCCTTGTGGAGAATGGAACCAGCAAAGAAGATGGCTCTCGTGGGGATGCCAACGCTGAAGCACTAACGCTTGCAATGTTGTTTTTGTAGCATTTTGTTTTACATGATGAGTTTGTGTCGTGAAACGAAGTGTAACCCACTACTTTGTTAATCACTATGTCGAGATACAGATTTGCTTCAACCAATCAACTTGCACCGTTCACCAGTCTCTGAGACAGAATAAATTATACTGTTCACGCAGTTCACGCAAGATGGCGGCTAAAAACTGAATAAAATTAGGCTGTACGAGCAAAAGACGAAACTGGAGGAAACCAATCAGCTTGCTCCACCAGGAACCAACCGAAAGCCTTGCTTAAGAATTCATCTACCTATATAATCGGGCGAAATGTTATGCTAAGCACGCAACCAGACACGAAGCCAGAGATACCGACTGACTGAAGAGGAGAGAAGCTGTCACGATTTATTGCTTACCTGAGGGCATCGACCTGCAGCCTACTTCACTAGTCGAGTCAAACTGGCCTTTTTAAAATCTTGGAGGGTAAATATAAATTTACGATAACCTTTAGGAAAATAGGCCTTCAGCAGGTATATAATGGTGGTATTTGTTGTGTGTCATTATACTACCTACACCTGTATATATATATATATATATATATATATATATATATATATATATATATATATATATATATATATATATATATATATATATATATATTGTTTTAATATGAATATATCAAGTTACTGATTGTATCTTGGGGGAATTAGGTATAATGATTTTATTTCCTAATATGATTGAATAGACGAAGACTAATAGGACTCATACTTCAATCTATTGTCTCCTATACTTCAGTCTATTGTCTCTGATAACTCCAAACTGCAATATAACCAAAACAGTCCTTGTTAGGACTCAATCTATTGTCTCATCTAACTCCAATCTATTGTCTCCTATAACTCCCACCTGATATATCACCAAACAGTCCTCGTCTCATATACTCCTATCATAAGAACATAACAATATTGTTAGGATATATGTTACCAGCTAGTATAGCACTTGACAGAGAGGACGTGGTATAGTATAGGGGGAAGGACATTGTTGTATCTCACCTAGGTGTACATATTATTGGATTTATTCATGTATTGATTTATATTATGGGATGTATTCATGTATTAAATGTATTCATGTATTGAATCTATATTATTGAATGTATCCATGTATTAGTTTATCAGAAAGAATGCTTTGCAAGTAGACACATGTCTTGTCTCGCTATTGCTAAATCATACTGAGCCATGTTGTCATTCATCCTACATGCATACATCTGAGACACGCTCATTTCACTCACACTAGAAATAGGTGGGCTTGAGGACAGAAATTAGCCCCTATTTTTGCTTTGTTACAGGTTTATTTGTGTCCTAAAAACCTGAGGTCGTATGTTCGAGTCAATCCCGCTGCCTGGAACTTCGCAGGAGCATAGAGATTGTACAGAAGCTACATTTTAGTCCCCCTCAGTCTTGGGTGGGCTAAAGTAACGAGCCTCAGCAGGAGTGGTGTGAACCAAACTAAGGAGAACAGAACGTTTTAAGAGATGAGTACTCAGTCGTACCATTTCTGTCAGCATTGTGAGCATAGAAACTGTCAGTGATGAGAAAGTGACTTAACATAGCAAGAGACAAAATTAATAGCATAGCTGAGAAGTGTTATATCCTTAATTAACAGCACAGCTGATACAATTTTTGTTCCTATAATTGGAAAACTTGTTGTCTATATAAATATAAATATTTGTAAAATATATGTAAACTTACAAATTCATTACGTTCCATTTTTTCAACATTCACCCTTCAGCACAAGAGTAGATAGTGTATATACTAAATAAAATATAAGGAAATTGTATTTTGAACGACTTGTCAATTTTATCATTGTTAAGTAAAAATCTGTTTCCTTGTTTTGTTTAATATCACAGTTAGTTACACAGCGGAGGTGGCACTTTATGTCGGTCTCCTCTCTACTATTGTTTCGAGATCAGATCATTCACAGCCGTAACTAATTTGTGATACCAGTAGTCCTCTCAGACACTGGGACTTCACCATTTTCTGCAGAAATTCTATTTCTGTAATTTTCAGTACTATACTGATCCTACAGCCAATAAAACCTCTCGCCACACTGGGGGCTCGTTCCTGGGATATTTCTGTATATCTTGAGCCATACTTGGTCTATTCATCTATCTACATTCTATCTTGTGCCACCCATAGATAACATAAGGAAAAAAATTTTTTGAGAAAATCATAATAGGATTTTTTTTTACATTATTTTCGTAGGAGGAGTACCATTTAGTACTCAGTAAATAGTTGATGCTCACAAAGTTGCACGGAAATTTATTTGTTCATTTAAATTAATTAAGTTTAATTAAAATATTTGGTTATAGTAACTATACATACCCTCTCTAAGTAACGCCATGGCTGATCTAGTGAAGTTCAGGACTGCGATCATGCAGATGGGTAAGGAATTAAATTTGACAGGTGATGCTCTCACTCAGTATGTCACAACAGAAGTGGACAAACTCATGGATAGGGAAGAAAGAAAGTTGCAATTAGAAACTGAAGCAAAGAAATTAGAGGCTGATAGAGAAGCAAAGAAATTTGAGGCTGAAGAAAGGCGGTTGCAAGCTGAAAGAGAAGACAAAAGACTGGAAGCTCAGAGAGAAGACAAAAGACTGGAAGCTGAGAGAGAAACCAAAAGATTAGAAATTGAAGAAAAGAAATGGGAGTGTTACGCACGGATCATTATTATTTTTCGTTTGTATAAACATTTTTTCATATGTATGATCATTTTTTTTGACTGAAGTGTGTATTATGTTTTCTATGGTCAAAGGGACATAATCCGAGTTATCGAGACTACAATTTGTTAGGAGTTGCCTTCTCTTGTATAGAGACACGTTCGGTCTATAATTTCTTGAACGAAGCGTGACCACATCTCCTTATTTGGTAGTATCAGTCAACTATGGTAGATGTCTGAAACCTTTCTTAACGCTTCTTTTCATGACCATAAAAGGCGCGACTGTGTAAGACTTTTATCTCGAATGTTCTTCGAATCGTCTTATTGTGAACGGCAACTCAGAGATTGTCGTTCTGCGCATGTCAAACCGGGAGTTCGTTCTGTGTGTTCCGCCCAGTTGGGGCAGTTTAGAAATGGTTTAAGAAGCGAGCAGACGCAACTGCGTCTTGTGATTCTCTGAGGGAAATACAGTGTCTTAGTGAGTTAGTTAGCTAACTAGACTATTTCCCAGTATTATGCAGCCTGCCTGGAGGCATATGTTCATGGTTGATTTTCCGAAATAAGGTAATTCCTCTTGTATCGAACTTTATGCTATCGTCTAGAGGTTCGTCATTTTGTCGCCTATTTGCTCGCCTGTGTGATGCAAAATGGAGAGGTACTTTGACTAGGATTAAGTCACCGGTATCTGTATACCTGAACTAGTTAAATATATATGGGTCGCTCTAGACCAACAAGACTGTTGTCTGTGTTCCAGGATTCGTTATATCAGAGATCACGTCCAAGTCAGATGGTTAGACTTAGGAACATTATAAAGGTCGAGCTGACCTGTAGCCCATGTATGCTATTCACGTGCAGACAGTGAACGGACTTATTGTATACAACTGATCTGCTAGCATCAGAATGGGAGCATTTATTATTGTTTATGAACATTGAAGATCTGTAGCTGACACTGTTGCAGAAGTTATAGAAATTATTATTATTTATACAGCTTCACGAACTAGCACTCGATGATTGATGAATTTCTGAATCTATTGAACTGTGATGTCTTATGACGCATATATACAACAGCTATCATTGCTGACTACAGAAATTGTTTTCAATGTGCCATATCATCTTGCTGAACTCGTTAACCATGTTGATGTCATAAGTATCATGACTGTTTTGTGGCGTGCAATAAATGAAAGAAACTTATACAACGAAGTTACCCTTTCTATGACTCTACACGTCATGTTGCCTGTGTGATAACCCTGTGAACTGTTCCACTACCACATACACAGCAACATCCTAAATCAGAGAAGACACCTACATCTTACACTTTAACACCAGGTGTCGATAAGGGTGGCAAGTTACTACTTCAGCACAAATCCACCCTTATCATTTTTGGTGGCCAGAGCTGGTTCTATCATCTGATATTTTGGCGCACCATATCATTTTTGGTGGCCATAGGTTGGTTCACTCTGATTCCAGCTATCAAGGGGGTCAGCAAACCCAGACATCATCATCATACTAGATACAACTACAGCATCAACTACCACCTTACAAGAAATTTTATTGAAAGTATCCGGATTTTCTAACAGTTGCTGATTTTGAAACTACCCGGCGCTGCTCGGCAATATTGAAGTTTATGTAAAATTAGAAGGACAAGTACCGAGCGAATGGATTTCCTGATCTGGTGAAAAGAAGGACAAGTGCCGTAACAACTGTTCCGGTCTCAGGGGTACTGTTGCGGGTTCAGAAGGTCAAGTGCCGGTTAAATCAATTTAGAAGATTCAGAAGGTCAAGTGCCGTAACAACTGTTGCAGTATTAGAAGCTCATTTCCTTCGTCATGGCTGTTTATGGGAGCAGAAGTTAATCAACGTTGGATCATTATCCTCAGAATGCTGATTACATCCTGTTCTGCACCGTGCTGACGCTGGATTTATAGAAGTTAAGTGGCCTGTTTTGTTTGTGAACTGTGCCCTTATGTTCTAACTGAGCCTTCTGTACTTTCACACTTTCTCCTATTGTTTTCATGATACATGTTTATATGTTATATGTTATTTGTTATTTGTATATTTATATGTTTATATTTCAGCGGGTTTTCTCGGTTGGGCGGAGTCTTACAGTAGAAGATACCACGTCACAGAGGTTCTACTGTTAGCGTTTTCGTTAGGGACTGTGCGAATTTCCTACAGTGAAATTTGCTAGCGACAATCGTTGCTATATCTGTTTAGTTGTGACGAGTTGTGCTTTATTTTTGTTTCTTGTATATATATATTTTTTTTTTTTTTTTTCTTCTCTCTCTTTCTTTGTGTTTTTAGTTTCGATTTCGATTGTTTGTATTTGTAGGTCTCCCCTTTGCTATTATTCAGTTCTTTACGTATATTTTTGTGTATACACTGTAGCGTCATTTGTTAGTCATATCTTCGCATATTTCTTTTTAGTTTTGCTGTTTGTGTATTTGACTTATGCGAATGTTTTCGTATTGTTTGATCTTTGTTGATTGTTTACATTGACTCTGATCTTTGTTATTGTTTACATTGACTCTGATCTTTGTTATTGTTTACATTGACTCTGATCTTTGTTGTTGTTTACATTGACTTTGATCTTTGTTATTGTTTACATTGTTGATGACCTTTGTTATTGTTTACATTGTCTTGTTATTGTTTACATAGTTCTTGCATAGTTAGCTTTCACTATTGTTGATATATGCTCATGCACTATTGGTCTATAGTGCACTTATCATAACAAACTGGTGTTTTTTTGCTTATGCACTATTGTAGTGCAGTTATGATAAATAACTGATGATTATGCACTGATTTGGGTAGTGCACTGTTAATTAAGAGGTGACTTGTGATATTATTATACATTTGATAATACAAGTTGGTGTCAACTCCTGTTTCCCACAGAGATTGGGTTCAACATAGAGATTATACAAGCACTTTATTAAGTCTTGTTGCTATTTAACATTGAAATAAGATAATTAATTATTTCAGGTTCTGTACTCACATTTTGGACATCATGTCTACATTTGAGTACTTTATTGAGCAGGGTAAAGCCCTTGGGAAGACAGGTGATAAATTAGAAGAATTTGCGACTGTTCAATATGCCAAGGCATTGAAGTCGGAAGAAAAGAAAATGAAAGAACAAACTGAACAAAAGAGAATAGAGGCTGAAATAGAACAAAAGAAACTGCAGATGCAGGTGGAGGAAAAAAGATTTCAAATGGAAAAAACAAAAAAGAGAAGCAGAATCTCAGGAGAAGAGGCTTCAGGCTGAAGCTGAAAATAAGAGACTTGAAAAAGAAGCTGAAAATAAGAGACTTGAAAAAGAAGCTGAAAATAAGAGACTTGAAATAGAGGCTGAAGGAAAAAAGTTACAGGCCCAGGCTGAAGAAAGAAAGTTACAGGCTGAGGCTGAAGAAAGAAGGTTACAAAGAGAGGCTGATGAGAGAAAAGCAAAAATGGAACATGATGAAAAAATCTTAGCTTTAGAGTTAGAGAAGTTAAAGTTATTGAACACTGGTAATGCTAATGATGCAAATAAGGTGTCAAATAAGACTAATGCTAAGGATTTCAAGCTTAATCTACCAGCATTTAATCCCTCAATCGATGATATTACATTTTATCTAGATAGATTTGAAAGTGCATGTAATGTGCATAATATAGATAAAACATTATATGTGTATCATCTGTCCAAGATACTTAGAGGTGATGCTTTGACTTTGTTGAGTATGGTAGATGTGCCTGACAAAAACAACTATGAGGTTGTCAGGGCGGCATTGTTAAAGAAGTACCAACTTAACGAGGACGGATATCGTCTTAAATTTAAAACCATGTTACCAGAAACTGGAGTTGAATTCTCTGAATTCATCTCAGGCATCCGTCTTACTTTTTTACGATGGGTTGAGTTGTCTAAGACAGAAAATACATTTGAAGCTCTTATGGATTTACTACTTAGAGATAAGGTTATGTCTTCTGTTAATGAAGCTTTTCTATCTTTTCTTCATGAGCGTAAGCCTAAAAACATAAAAGAAATGGAAGAATACTGTAGCCAGTATGTTACTGCGCATCCGCACATAACCATTAGTAACTCTAAGGTGAAAGAAGGTCTGCCAGTTGCTTCGGCAGCACCTTATGCCCAAATTTTATGCGTAAATTTCAGGGTAGCCAGAAAAATTTCAATAAAAAGAGTAATCGTAATTATGCCCAGAACCATAGTGATCAATTCCAGGGTGATTCTTCTTCCCAGAACTGGAGACAACCTAATACTACACGTTATTCTACTCCGGTTAACTTTAGAAATTTTCACAAAGGTAATCGGTATAGAGGAAAATATTTTATGCAGAGACCTCAATACCAAGATAATAGAGGTTCTCAACAGCATAGAGATAGTAATGACAGTTATGGAAACTGGAACTCAAACCAGGATAAAAATTACAGTAGGGACTTTAATGATAATTGCAGAGGCAATAATGGTCGCGGTAGATCGCAACATAAGAGAAAAAGATATCAACAGACAAACTCTGTTCAACAAGAATCTCAGGGAGCAGATAAACAGGTTAATAATGATAAAGACCATAATGCTATCGGATGCTCATCTTTTGATTTTGGTAGGGCAAATAAATGTATCCAATGCAGTACTTTATTTGATCCGAAAACCGTTAGTACTTTAAGCTGTGGTCATCCTTTGCCCGCTCTTCCTGCTAATGTTGCTCATGATGGGAGAGGTTCTCTTATATTACATAAGGGGCTAGTAAATAGTAATCCAGTCTCAGTGTTGTTTGATTCTGGATGTACTACTGTCGGCGTTAGGCAATCTCTTGTAGATCCATCCTGTGCTACAGGAAAAGTCATCAAATGTGTCACATTTGGTGGCACGTTAGAAAAGTATCCTACTGCTATAATACACATTGCTACTCCTTTCTTCACGGGAGAGGTCCACGCGTGTCTACTTCCAAACCCTATTGCGGACCTTATTATTGGTCGTATTCACGGAGTTAGGGAATGTACCCCACAGCAGATTGCTGTTTGGGAAGAGCAAAACATTGAAGCTACCAATGCGGTGGTCACAAGAGCACATGCTCTGGATCCACCTCAAACTTCATTAACTAATAATGATGAAGTAAATGACCAAGATAGTCACTTGACTATTACACGTGACTCATTTATCAAATTGCAAGAAGAAGATCCTTCTTTACAAAAATTCTTCATTCTAGCAAAAAAAGGTGATCCTAATCAGAACACTAATAGGAAATCTTGGATTTCTATGAAGAACGGCGTACTTGTACGTATGGTACAAGACTCGACTACGTCCACTCATTCACAAATTCTTGTGCCTAAGAGCATGAGATTGCAAATATTGCAACATGCTCATGACTCGCAATGTGCTGGACATATGGGTTTTTCCCGTACAAAGTCGAGGGTTCTTGCGGCTTTCTTTTGGCCATTTGTGAGCAAGGACATACGAATGTACTGTCGCTCTTGCAAAGTATGTCAGGAGGTCAAATCTAAAGGACCACGACATGCTGCGCCTATCCAGGCTGCTGACATTCCTATTCGCCCTTTTCAAAAAATGGCAATAGATATTATCGGTCCTTTTAGAATTAAGTCGGCTAGAGGACATCAATTTATCCTTACATGTGTCGATATGTGCACACGTTGGCCAGAGGCAATACCTCTCAAGAGCATCTCAACTGCTGATATCGCAGACGCTCTTTGGCTGATATTTTCTCGCTTGGGTTTTCCCGGAGAAATATTGTCAGACCATGGCACTCAACTTATATCAGACACTATGTCACAGGTAATGTCTATGCTACACATTAAAAGGTCTCTCAGCAGTATCTATCACCCAATGTCTAATGGGTTGGTCGAACGTTTAAATAGGACTCTGAAAACTTTACTTGGTAAAATAACTGAGGATCATCCTCAGGATTGGGACAGGGTCTTACCCGCGGCTCTCTTTGCGTATAGAGAGGTCCCCAATGAACATACGGGGTTTTCCCCTTTTGAACTTGTCTTTGGCGCGCAACCGCGCGGCCCTATGTCTTTACTTCACGATCTAATCACTGCCGATAATATTAGCGATGAGACTCAATCTTCTTATGAGTACGTCATTGCTCTTAGGCAAAAGATCATCGAGGCATGCAAACTAGCAACTTCGTCTTCAGAATTTGCTAAAGAAAAGGCAAGGCAGTTTGCAAATAAGAATAGATGTCTACGACAACTTTGTCCAGGTGACAAAGCTCTCGTTCTACTTCCTTCAAGGGAGAACAGACTTCTAATTGCATGGAAAGGTCCATATGCAATAGTCTCCAAAATTTCTGATGTCGACTATGTTGTCGATATTGATGGAAAGCATAAAACTTTCCACATAAATATGCTCACAGAATTTTATGAAAGACCTGACTATTTGCAGCCTATTTTCCAGGCTACGGACAATTCACAAGCAACTCGTGGTCAGTACTCATCTCTGTCAGTTATACAGGATGAGGAAACTACTTTTTCTGATGTCAATCTTCCTCTTTCTATGGTCCCACTTTATTCTACGGAATCTTGGAAAAACGTGACCGTTTCTCCAAATCTTTCCGCTGAGGAACATCGACAAGTTTCTTCGATGTTGCAAACATTTCAGGATGTTCTTACAGACATCCCGGGACACACACATGTCATAGAACATGACATTGTGCTAACTGATCACAATCCTATCAGAGTCAGACCATATCCAATACCTATTCATTTCCAGTCTCAAGTCGAAAAAGAGTTGGATGAAATGATACGTTTGGAAATCATTGAACCATCCACTTCAGCATACTCTTCGTCTATGGTTATTGTTCGAAAGAAGGATAATAACATTCGCATTTGCGTAGATTATCGCAAATTGAACCAAGTTACGAAGTTCGATGCTGAACCTATGCCTTCATTAGAAGAGCTACTCAATAAACTTTCTAATTCTAGATTCTTTACCAAACTAGATTTGTCTAAAGGTTATTGGCAAGTCCCGCTAACTGAACGTGCCAAACCTTTTACAGCTTTTTCTACACCTAGGGGTTTATTCCAATGGAATTTCATGCCTTTTGGTCTTATGAACGCCCCTGCTACATTCGTACGCATGATGCGGCGAATTCTCGCATATCGTACAGATGTCATAGCATACCTAGATGATATCTGTCTATTCAGTGATTCTTGGGAAGATCACTATTTGGGTTTATACGAATTACTGTCTACTCTTCGCGAGTATAACTTGACTGCAAAACCCTCTAAAGCCTTTATAGGATTTAGCGAGATTTCTTTCCTAGGTCATCGGGTTGGTCATGGTCTTTTAAAGACAGAGGACCACAATGTTTCAAAAATACTTAACATTTCGGTCCCTAAGACGAAGAAACAAGTAAGGAGTCTATTAGGTTTGATTCAATTCTACGGACGATTCATTCCGAATCTGTCCTCCATTATGGCACCGCTTTCTACTTTATTGAAGAAAGGGTCGCCTAATCTGATCCGCTGGTCTAAAGAATGTCAATCCTCATTGGACCAGGTTAAAGCCCTATTTTCATCTCCACCTATTCTTAAGTTACCTACTATTGAGAAGACTTTTGTTCTTCGAAGTGACGCCTCGTCAACAGGGATTGGGGCAGCACTAATGCAGGAGTATTCTGATACTTTGCATCCGGTGATGTATATCTCTAGGAAATTAAACGCTGCAGAAAAGAATTACTCGGTTTTAGACCGTGAGTTATTGGCTATGGTATGGTCTATTCTGAAGTTACAAAGATTTCTTCTAGGCGCACATTTCATTGTGGAAACCGACCAGAAAGCGCTTACTGCTATTCAGAGCAAAAACTTGAAGAGCTCGAGGTCCACTCGTTATGCCATAGCTCTTCAACCATTTCATTTCTCGGTTCGAGCTATCCGTGGTTCGGATAATGTAATGGCAGACATTCTGTCCAGATGTCCACACGATTCCACATGATTCTTCTGTCATATATATATATATTTCCTGATATACAGTCCAATGTTATAATGACATGTTAGTAGATTTTGTCTCACTTTTTTTTTTTTTTGAGGGAAATTTATAACATTGTACCATGTAATTATCTAAGAAGGCTTAGTTAGTGATATACGGGCCAAAAGATCACTCGGCCACATTTAAATAAATTATTTTCAGGATTGTATTAAGAAATTTACCAGTTGTCTTTAAGATTTGTGTTATTGATATTTTCGCAGCACATCATTGAAGTCTGCGAGTTTATGTCCATTGTGGAACTTTGAGGATATCAAGTCCTGTCCTACATTGGGAGCGGATGATGTCCACATCTTCTTCTATTGAATGTTTTATGTCACCGAAGAGCAACACATGTATTACTTATTAATTACTGTTACTTTATATAATGTAATAATATAGTGCGGTATATTAGTAAATTACACCGCTATTTGCAACACATTGTATGATAACACATAATATATTTAATTTCATATATTGGTATGAGTATAATTTGATTGTCATTATGTTGTTGCCATCATTGTGGCGTGTGTTGGTGGCACCTTCCTGGAATATATCAGCGTATACTTAGATAAATTTTTTCTCTAAGGATCTGAGATATGATCTCAGTGTCGCTCCATGCGTTGAGCTAATTTGTTAGGTATATATCCACGCATCATACGTGCGTTAGGAGCCTAGATTTTTTTCCGGCTCCAGGATTTAAAAAAAAAAAAATGTTTCATTTTTTTTTTTTCCAGGGAGGGTGCGGTAATGTTACGCACGGATCATTATTATTTTTCGTTTGTATAAACATTTTTTCATATGTATGATCATTTTTTTTGACTGAAGTGTGTATTATGTTTTCTATGGTCAAAGGGACATAATCCGAGTTATCGAGACTACAATTTTTTAGGAGTTGCCTTCTCTTGTATAGAGACACGTTCGGTCTATAATTTCTTGAACGAAGCGTGACCACATCTCCTTATTTGGTAGTATCAGTCAACTATGGTAGATGTCTGAAACCTTTCTTAACGCTTCTTTTCATGACCATAAAAGGCGCGACTGTGTAAGACTTTTATCTCGAATGTTCTTCGAATCGTCTTATTGTGAACGGCAACTCAGAGATTGTCGTTCTGCGCATGTCAAAAGCTGGGAGTTCGTTCTGTGTGTTCCGCCCAGTTGGGGCAGTTTAGAAATGGTTTAAGAAGCGAGCAGACGCAACTGCGTCTTGTGATTCTCTGAGGGAAATACAGTGTCTTAGTGAGTTAGTTAGCTAACTAGACTATTTCCCAGTATTATGCAGCCTGCCTGGAGGCATATGTTCATGGTTGATTTTCCGAAATAAGGTAATTCCTCTTGTATCGAACTTTATGCTATCGTCTAGAGGTTCGTCATTTTGTCGCCTATTTGCTCGCCTGTGTGATGCAAAATGGAGAGGTACTTTGACTAGGATTAAGTCACCGGTATCTGTATACCTGAACTAGTTAAATATATATGGGTCGCTCTAGACCAACAAGACTATTGTCTGTGTTCCAGGATTCGTTATATCAGAGATCACGTCCAAGTCAGATGGTTAGACTTAGGAACATTATAAAGGTCGAGCTGACCTGTAGCCCATGTATGCTATTCACGTGCAGACAGTGAACGGACTTATTGTATACAACTGATCTGCTAGCATCAGAATGGGAGCATTTATTATTGTTTATGAACATTGAAGATCTGTAGCTGACACTGTTGCAGAAGTTATAGAAATTATTATTATTTATACAGCTTCACGAACTAGCACTCGATGATTGATGAATTTCTGAATCTATTGAACTGTGATGTCTTATGACGCATATATACAACAGCTATCATTGCTGACTACAGAAATTGTTTTCAATGTGCCATATCATCTTGCTGAACTCGTTAACCATGTTGATGTCATAAGTATCATGACTGTTTTGTGGCGTGCAATAAATGAAAGAAACTTATACAACGAAGTTACCCTTTCTATGACTCTACACGTCATGTTGCCTGTGTGATAACCCTGTGAACTGTTCCACTACCACATACACAGCAACATCCTAAATCAGAGAAGACACCTACATCTTACACTTTTATACCAGGTGTCGATAAGGGTGGCAAGTTACCACTTCAGCTCAAATCCACCCTTATCATTAGTCTTGTCCACTCCGTATGTGCTGTGTTGAATAAAATCTATGTACAGTCACCACCGACTTCTGTACTGCCAGTACTTGCCCAGTTCACCCAGTTCAATACTACTTGTTGAAGTTCGTTTGAAGAATATTGTTGACATTCGTTCATTTTAACCATTCGCGTTTTAAGCTACCACTTCACCAGTATAAACTGAACTCAACGATAAAACGGAGTCAACAGAGAGACCATCAGTTGAGATTAAAAGAGCTTGAAATTCAGGCAAATACTGGCAATAATGGTGGTAGCTCACCTCACTCTGAGAGTAGCTCCAGCCAGAGCACCTCAAGTGGGGCCATGAATTTTCATCTGGACCCATTTGTTGAGAAAGAAGACGCCATTGAGTCGTACCTGGATAGATACGAAAGACTAGCCACTACCTATGGCTTAGTGAAAGAAAAATGGAGTCTTAAACTATCTCAGGGATTGAGAGGTGTGGCCTACGATGTGTATTTGAAGCTCTCAAGAGATGACCAGGAAGATTATGAAATCCTGAAGCAGGCACTGCTTGTGAGATATGAAAAGAACTCAGAATCATATAGAAAGAAATTCCGAACAGCTAAACTTCTTCCAGGAGAAAACTATCACCAATTCTCTGCTAGACTGGAAACCTATTTGGAAAAATGGAGTAGTTAGGAAAGTGTCAGGATCTGAAAGAAATGATAATGATGGAGCAAGTGAAAGAGTCCATGCCTCAAGAAATGAGGAAGTTTATCATGGAACAAGGAGCAGAGAGATTGGGAGATATTGTAACTGTTGCTGAGAGATATCAAGCAGCTCAGGCAGAATTATTAGGAAATAAGAAGAAGCAGGGTGAAAACTTCAAATCATCACAAAACTATACCAAATATGAACAAAAGGACCATACCACAAGGAACAAACAAAGATTTGACCAAAAGGACAAAAACCCTCTAAGATCGGATAAGACACCTTACCGGAAGGAAGGAAAGTGGTGTAAAACGTGTCTAATGAGTAACCACAATACTGCGGACTGCAGAAGGAAGAATCCTCCTCATCATGCTGCATGTCTTACAACAGGGAATCAGGGAAGGAAGGAAATGGCAGTAAGTCAGAAAGACTTCCATCATCCCCCTGTCTGTGGGAAGTGACCGTGAATGGCACTCAAGTACTGTGTTTATATGACACAGGATTGGACTTTGATTCAGTTGTGTGCTCTTCTCTAGTGAGTCCTGACCAGATAACCACAGAAACAGTGGAAATCAGAGGACCGATCAAGGGAGCAAGAACCATGACACTACCCATAGCTCGAATCAACATAAGATCTCGCTATGTGGAAGGAGAAATCAAAGCAGCAGTGATGGACGACCCTATTTACCCTTTGATTTTGGGGTGTAGGTATGTTTTCCTTGGAGAACCTATAAAACCTGTAGTTATGGCAACAGTCCAGACCAGGGAAAGCTCCAGGAAAATGGAGGAGAATCCTATCAATACTCATCCAGAAGAGATGAAAAAAGGCTCAAGCAGCAGATAGCACCTTGAAGCCTTGTTTTGGCAAATTGCCTAAAGCACATAACCCTCCAGAGAAAGGAGACTTGTATATGAAGAATGGCCTACTATACAGAAAAGCTGGAACAGGACCTAAAGGGCATGGGCAGCTTGTAGTGCCAAAATCTTACAGGGAGAAGGTTATGACGCTAGGACATGCTATACCCTTCAGTGGACATATGGGACTAGAGGCCACTGGACAAAGGATAGCCTGTCACTACTTCTGGCCAGGAATTACAGAGGACATAAAAAGATATGTAAGATCCTGTCCAGAATGCCAAAGAGTAGCTCCTAAGCATAGGACTGCACCAGCAACACTGGGAGAAATGCCTATTATGGGAACCCCTTTTGAACGTGTTGCAGTAGATATTGTTGGACCCCTCACTAGGACCAAGAAGAGAAATGCTTACATCTTAACCTTGGTTGATACTTGCTCTATGTGGGGAGAAGCAGTGGCCATGTCAGCTATAGATTCAAAGCACGTGGCAGAGGCCCTGTTGACAATATTTACCAGATTAGGTTTCCCGCATCAGATATTGACTGACAATGGGTCTCAGTTTAAGGGAAAGCTAACACAAGAAGTATTCAGGATATTTCAAGCCAGGCACTATCATTGTAGTCCCTACCATGCCCAAGGGAACGGTCAAGTAGAGCGGTTCAATGGTACGCTAATTTCAATCCTTAGAAAGCTGGCGAGTGAAAAACCTGATACTTGGGATACATACTTACCCGCTGCACTATTTGCATATAGGGAAGTACCCCACAATTCAACTGGATTGGCTCCAGCTACCTTGTTGTTTGGAAGACCAATAAAAGGTCCACTGGAAGCATTGCTGCGGACATGGACTGATGAAAAGGCAGAGGAAACAGTGACTTCCTCATACCAGTACGTCAACGAGTTGACATCTCGATTGAAAGCCGGTTGGAAACTGGCTAATGATAACTTAAGACAGGCCAGGAGGAAGCATGCTGCGTACTACAACAAAAAAGCAAAGGATAGGGAACTGGAGGTGGGTGAAAAGGTGTTATTACTGTTGCCAAGCAGCAATAATAAATTGCAGATTGGATGGCAGGGACCCTATGTCATACTGGAGAAACTTTCCAGGACCAATTATAAGATTGACAAGAAAGGGAAGGAGAAGGTATATCATGTCAATCTTCTTAAAAAATACTATGACAAGGAATCATCAGAAGTTGCACATATTATGACCCTAGCCATTGCAACAGAAATGCACGGTGAACCACTTCACTCTATGGAGTATCCACTCACAACTACAGAGGATTATGTTCAAGTAAATATTAGTGAACATTTAACTCCAGAGCAGAAGAAGAGGGTTCAGAAAGTGTTGGAAACCCATGCTGATGTGCTCACAGATAAGCCAGGTCGTACGAATCTGTTAGAGTACGACATGAAGGTTACCGACCCTACCCCAGTATGCATGAGAACATACCCTATACCCTATGCGAAAGCCCAAGCACTAAGGGAGGAAGTTGATTATCTGTTGAAGGAGAAAATTATCTCGAAGTCACTCTCCCTATAGCTCAAGTGTGGTGCTATTGAGAAAACCGAGTGGTGAACACAGGTTATATACTGAAGCACATTAAAAACGCACCACTATTATATATACGGATGCCGAGAAGCTGGAAATAAAAAGTGTGGGAATGGATTTTCCCCGTGTTTGCCAAGAGATAGAGAGCGAATGGCTGCTGGAATGGAAAGTGCATGATTCAACCCACGGGTTTGTGTACAGACTACATGAAAACGATGAAAGTTACACGTGCAACACGATTCCCAACAGCTATGACCCTGAAAATGTGTACACGTTGTGGCAGTATACTCAGTATAAAAAGGCCGTTGAGACAAAACACCCAGTACATGTGCTTGAAATGCCACGACTATCTGAAAACGACCGCCAACGAGCCATTGGTATGTTGGAGACCGGAATGAGCTCGCGGGCCATTGCCAGAAGGATGAATTGCCACCACAGCACTATTGTACGTCTCAATGAACTTTACGGAACCACTGACAGTGCCCGGGATAGACTTCGGAGTGGCCAACCACGAGTTACTACCCCTGCGCAAGATCGTCATATTGTGCTGAGTTACCTAAGGAATCGTACTCTCCCGGCAAGTCAAACAGCAAGAGCAATAGTGGGTAGACATGGGCAAGTCTCTTGAATGACAGTCATACGACGACTCAGAGATACAGGCCTTACTGCAAGACGACCTTATGTTGGGCCAAACTTGACTCACAGACATCGTCAGCAGCGCCTGCAATGGGCAGAGCAACATGTCAGATGGACTAGACTGCAGTGGAATGCTGTCCTATTCGCAGACGAGAGCAGATTCAACATATCCTTTGCTGATGGACGTATGCGGATTTGGCGACGGTGTGGAGAGCGCTTTGCAGATTGCTGTGTCAACCGATTTGGAGGTGCCAGTATTCACATTTGGGGATGATTCAGTTTTCACCATCGCTTGCCTCTTCGCGTCTTCCGTGGAAATGTTAATGCTGTGACATATCGAGATGAGGTTCTGGATGCACTGGTTGCTCCTGCGTTCACAATTTATCCAGACTTGCAGCTTCTCCAGCAGGATAACGCACGTGCATTTTTTTGTAATTTTGGTTTTCTCCCTTGCCTGCACAGAATGCAATTAATTTCATAACAATCAAATGTACAAATTAATGACTAGCATGGATTCATAGGAAAATGAATAAAGATTCCAAATATGTAAACTTGTAAACACTTATATTTACATTTCACACTCTGTTCCTGGATTATACAGGTGGTGCGTTTTTAATGTGCTTCAGTATATATTGACTACCGGAATCTTAATGCGATCACAGAATCTCAGGTGGACCCATTACCTGACACCAACCAGCTGTTCTCTACACTGAGTAAGGCTAGGTATTTATCGAAGGTAGATCTAAGCAAGGGATACTACCAAATACCAGTGAAACCAGAAGTTAGGAAAATGCTGGCATTTAGTACATCGGACGGACACTACGAGTTTAATGTACTACCCTTTGGGCTGAAAAATGCTCCCAGTATCTTTTCAAGAATGATGAGGAAATTATTGGAACCTCTACAAAATCCCCATATCACTAACTTTATGGATGACATTCTTGTTGCTACAAACACATTTGAAGAGCATATAGTAGCGCTCTCCATGTTGTTTGACAGACTGAGAGCCACTGGATTGACTGCACGTCCAACCAAGTGCTATATCGGTTGTAAGGAGTTGGAATTCTTAGGTCACACTATTTCTACAAGTCATATGTCTCCTGACCCAAAGAATATAGAGAAGTTAAAGAAGGCACCCAGACCTCAAACGAAGAAAGATGTGAGATCATTCGTGTCTTTATGTGGGTTCTATCAGAAGTACATACCCCACTTTAACTCTCTGTGTGCACCATTAACCAACTTAACGAAGAAAGGACAGCCTGACAAAATCCAATGGAATGCTGATTGTGAAAAAGCTTACACAGAGCTAAAAGCAAAACTCACCAGCAAACCAATCCTTACACTACCCGATATCACACAGGAATTTGTATTAAGGACGGACGCTAGCAGTATAGGTATTGGTGCAACTCTCTTGCAGAAATCAAAAGCCCAGCCGGAGGAACTTTTACCAGTCGCCTACGCCAGTAGGAAGCTGAATGCAGCTGAGTTGAACTACTCGACCATAGAGAAGGAATGTTTAGCTCTAATTTGGTCGATCAACAAATTTTCACCTTATCTGTATGGGACACACTTCATTGTCCAAAGCGATCACCAACCTTTAACATTCTTGGCTGCATCTAAAAAGCTAAATTCGAGATTGTTAAGGTGGAGTCTGCTTCTGGCGCCTTATTCCTTTACCGTGAATTACATTCCGGGAAGAGACAATGTAGGAGCTGATTTTTTAAGTCGACACCCTAGTACTCTGGAAGAACAGACGCAAAAGGATTAACCACAGCAGGGGTTTACACGTCAGCTATGACAAGTCACAGCTAGGAAAGGAGGGGGCTATGTCGTGAAACGAAGTGTAACCCACTACTTTGTTAATCACTATGTCGAGATACAGATTTGCTTCAACCAATCAACTTGCACCGTTCACCAGTCTCTGAGACAGAATAAATTATACTGTTCACGCAGTTCACGCAAGATGGCGGCTAAAAACTGAATAAAATTAGGCTGTACGAGCAAAAGACGAAACTGGAGGAAACCAATCAGCTTGCTCCGCCAGGAACCAACCGAAAGCCTTGCTTAAGAATTCATCTACCTATATAATCGGGCGAAATGTTATGCTAAGCACGCAACCAGACACGAAGCCAGAGATACCGACTGACTGAAGAGGAGAGAAGCTGTCACGATTTATTGCTTACCTGAGGGCATCGACCTGCAGCCTACTTCACTAGTCGAGTCAAACTGGCCTTTTTAAAATCTTGGAGGGTAAAAATAAATTTACGATAACCTTTAGGAAAATAGGCCTTCAGCAGGTATATAATGGTGGTATTTGTTGTGTGTCATTATACTACCTACACCTGTATATATATATATATATATATATATATATATATATATATATATATATATATATATATATATATATATATATATATATATATATATATATATTTAACATATATTGTTTTAATATGAATATATCAAGTTACTGATTGTATCTTGGGGGAATTAGGTATAATGATTTTATTTCCTAATATGATTGAATAGACGAAGACTAATAGGACTCATACTTCAATCTATTGTCTCCTATACTTCAGTCTATTGTCTCTGATAACTCCAAACTGCAATATAACCAAAACAGTCCTTGTTAGGACTCAATCTATTGTCTCATCTAACTCCAATCTATTGTCTCCTATAACTCCCACCTGATATATCACCAAACAGTCCTCGTCTCATATACTCCTATCATAAGAACATAACAATATTGTTAGGATATATGTTACCAGCTAGTATAGCACTTGACAGAGAGGACGTGGTATAGTATAGGGGGAAGGACATTGTTGTATCACACCTAGGTGTACATATTATTGGATTTATTCATGTATTGATTTATATTATGGGATGTATTCATGTATTAAATGTATTCATGTATTGAATCTATATTATTGAATGTATCCATGTATTAGTTTATCAGAAAGAATGCTTTGCAAGTAGACACATGTCTTGTCTCGCTATTGCTAAATCATACTGAGCCATGTTGTCATTCATCCTACATGCATACATCTGAGACACGCTCATTTCACTCACACTAGAAATAGGTGGGCTTGAGGACAGAAATTAGCCCCTATTTTTGCTTTGTTACAGGTTTATTTGTGTCCTAAAAACCTGAGGTCGTATGTTCGAGTCAATCCCGCTGCCTGGAACTTCGCAGGAGCATAGAGATTGTACAGAAGCTACATTTTAGTCCCCCTCAGTCTTGGGTGGGCTAAAGTAACGAGCCTCAGCAGGAGTGGTGTGAACCAAACTAAGGAGAACAGAACGTTTTAAGAGATGAGTACTCAGTCGTACCATTTCTGTCATCATTGTGAGCATAGAAACTGTCAGTGATGAGAAAGTGACTTAACATAGCAAGAGACAAAATTAATAGCATAGCTGAGAAGTGTTATATCCTTAATTAACAGCACAGCTGATATAATTTTTGTTCCTATAATTGGAAAACTTGTTGTCTATATAAATATAAATATTTGTAAAATATATGTAAACTTACAAATTCATTACGTTCCATTTTTTCAACATTCACCCTTCAGCACAAGAGTAGATAGTGTATATACTAAATAAAATATAAGGAAATTGTATTTTGAACGACTTGTCAATTTTATCATTGTTAAGTAAAAATCTGTTTCCTTGTTTTGTTTAATATCACAGTTAGTTACACAGCGGAGGTGGCACTTTATGTCGGTCTCCTCTCTACTATTGTTTCGAGATCAGATCATTCACAGCCGTAACTAATTTGTGATACCAGTAGTCCTCTCAGACACTGGGACTTCACCATTTTCTGCAGAAATTCTATTTCTGTAATTTTTAGTACTATACTGATCCTACAGCCAATAAAACCTCTCGCCACAGTTTGCCAGCTCCATGAACAACCTGATATTAGTCACCTTTTACGACATGCTTGAGACATCAGTAGTCCTATTCATTCTATGTATCCTCAGATACGCAGGCCACCCCCGGAGACAATAAGTGGAGACACAGTACAGATTACAGTTTATTTCCACTGCGTTACAAAGCAGTCATTTTGTTGTCTGGAATCCCCATGGTAACGAATAGAGTCAGTTCAAAAAGCATGTAGAGAAAAGAAGTGGAGACGTACATACAAGGGGTAAAGAAGATACGGAAAGACCTTGAAGAGAATGTCATAGGACAGGAGGGCTTGGTATATCTTTGATGAAGATCTGTGCTTCTCCACAAGCTTATTGATGATGATGGTGATGATGGTGATGATGGTGATGATGATGATGGTGATGATGATGGTGATGATGATGGTGATGATGGTGATGATGATGATGATTGTGATGATGGTGATGATGATCGTGATGATGATGGTGATGATGATGATGGTGATGATGGTGATGATGATCGTGATGATGATGACAGTGATGATGATGGGGATGGTGATGATGGTTTTTTTTTTTTTTTTTCGTACGCCCGCTAATACTCGAGGCGAAATCTCAGGTTATTATTTATGTCTAACCTGACATTGATTTTACGTGAGTATCCCTTATTTCTTGTACAGAGACAGGTGTCCCTCGCCATTCAGGCAAATACTCGCCGATTTCGGAGGTACCCATTGCAGCTGGGTCGGCTCAGGAGCCGCCAGTCCCTGGTCGACGACACTCCTTCAAATGTCCTCGCCAGGTCTCGAGTTAATCCAGTCCAAATCCCGGTCGACGAAAAATCCTCAAATGCCGTCGCCCGGGTTTGATCCTGTATCACCCGGTCGCCAGAGCGGTGTTGTAACCACTACGCTAGCGCGGCTCCCGTGATGATGATTGATAATGATGATGATGACGACGACGACGAACATGTACAAGAGCGTTCAAGTGACACAGTGGCTAAAGCATATGTCTGTTGCTATTGTTCTCCGCTTGTATTTCAGTCTAACCTCTTTAACTTATTTTTCCTCACCAGTTTCTCATGAGCATGCTAGAGATGGCTACTGTGTGTATGTGTCGAAACAATGCTTCGAAACAGCAGAATGTCCGAAAGCTTCGACACACAGCCTGCTTGTTGTTTCGAAGCAGTTTCAGTTCCTGTCTGCCTCGCTGTTTTGCAGAGACACACTGTCTCACTGTCTCACCATCCGTGGGCCTTTGTAAAATTTGAGTGAACCGTTCGGTATGTAATATCAAACATGTCATATTTTTCAGGAATGTGTTATGATGACTTGATTTTACAAGTGATATTATTTTTGCTGAGATGTTATGGACACTGGAAATTGTGTCAGTGCTGCAGTTGTCAATGTTTTAGGCACTATGTTAAAGTTGAAAGTGTCCGTGTGTTCGTATAAATGTAATGGACACTTTATTAGCTCTGCTGATATCTGTGTACTCGGTGTGGATTTGAATCATTGTCTACCAAAACTAGCTTACTCTAGTTTGATATCATGTGTTATTATTACTGTTATTATTATTGTTGTTTTTTTTTTAATTATTTTCACATATACTGCAGCTATCATCATATCTCCGTTTTATTTCATCATAATGAAGACTTGTGTAAAAATATTGAATTGTGGTCACACGAAATGCCATAGATTTTCACACACGACAGTAGCGCGCAAGGAAAAACAGTTCATGTATAGTAATGTATACTGTCTATTAGAGACTTCCTTCTCCCCGATACGGGCAATTGTGCCGTTTTGTTGATACACTGTTTCGACACAGTTTAAATCAATGAGCCGACTGTCTCGAAACAGCGGAGTGTGTCGATTTGCCCACCTCTAGAGCATGCACTATTTATGTTCATATGCATCTTGTTGAACGAAATTGGTAACCTTTTATTCAAATTACAGGAAAAGGTATGGCGTCCGCTTCTAATTCTAAAGGTACCGGGTTCGCTCCCAGTACTGGGAATATAATTGATGGAAAGTTTGTAAGAACCAGTAGTTTTTAATTATGTCATACTCCCCCCCCCCTCCTCCGCCCCCCCCCCCCCCCCCCCCCCCCCCGATCTTGGGTATTGAGATTGGATGCCTAGCCTTCTCGAATAAGGGCGAAAAAATAGGAGGTCCCGTGTGCAAGTTGCGCACGTTAAAAATTCCTCGGCATTTGTGAATCGTAAAGAGTAGGCCATACAGCCGCTGCCCTGGCAAAATTTAAAAATTAGGAAACCTATCAATCACATAAATATTTATAGAATGTGTGATTCCTGTATACAAACATTGGCATCCCCGACGGCGCTACGGAGTTCGTGCACTGTGCTGATATCCTCCTTGTGTGATCTAAGGGAGTAGATCGGAGCACTGATGGAGTTGTCCGTGTGCAATGAAGATAGTCCTTAATTAAAACTAAACCAAACAACACAAAACTTCTAAATGCTCGTATCTGTATAATTAGTGACATTTCTGAATTTTCATCGTTCATTCCATCTTTGTCGACATAAAAATTAAAACAAAGTTGCCTTACAATGTCGCTGCAGTCCACCCAGCTGTAAAAAATGATTACTTCATTATAATCTCAGTTGGGTGTCTACATCAACGACAAACTCTCTCTGGACACAGAAATTGACAGCCGCTTTGGCAAACCTGCAGCCACATTTGCCCGCTTAACAACGCGAGTTTGGGGAATATCCAAACTCACAGAGCTGCGGTATATAATGCATAGCATGCTTCCATATGACAGTGGGGCATGGACAGCCTATGCAAAGCAAGAAAGAAGGCACAATACTTTCCATCTACGATGTCTAAACCACATCATTGGTATTTCGTGGAAGGACAAAGTAATAAAAATGTCGAGGTGCTGTTACGTGCTGACCTTCAAAGCATGTATACACTGCTTAGACAACGCAGACAATGCTGTCTTTGCCATGTCCGCCGCATGGAAGATGGTCGAATCCCCAAAGATATTTTCTACTGGCAACTAGTAGAGGGAAAACGAACAGTCCAGCGACTGCAGCTGAGGTTCAAAGATGTCTGCAAGAGAGATGTGTGCAAGAGAGATGTGTGCAAGAGAGATGAGTGCAAGAGACATGAAGGCACTGGACATAAAATTCAGCAACCTGGGAGGACGAAGCTGCCGCCGCCCCAAGTGGCGATGCTCCCTACGGCGCTACCTCATTTTGGGCGAAATGGAACTCTCACAACAAGCAGAAGAGAAAAGAACACGCCGAAAGGAATACTAGGGAAAAAAATAGCTGAGGGCTATCACCTCAGGGGCGCACTCCCATTGATAGTTATGACTGAAGAGGGCTACTTCTACTCGGGGAGGCAAAGGCTGGGAGGAAGGGAGACGGTCACCTTCAATTTATGAGCCTGAGACCTTACGTAAGTGAAGTCTCTACACTTCATTCGTATACGGAGGTAGAGTATTCTCTAACTTTAATATCTTTACCACTAAACTGTCTTTGCCTTTTAACAAACCAAGCCTTCTTGCTTAAAAATAGCGGCAGAGTAATGACAGAAGCCAGAGAAAATTTCACCTTGTTAAAATATCTGCGTAAAAAGAACCGAACGTGTAGACTTTTTTTTTCCACCCTGCTAGTGTCCTAACCACGCTGACAATACTGATAATTTTAGACACCGTTTTATATTCTATTCTAATATTCTCGCTGCGCAGAATTGACAAATATTGAATCTGGTTCGAAATTAAGAAATCAAATATTGTTTGTGAGGACGTCAAATAAATACAAACACAGAAATCAATGGATTTGTATTTGCCTCACAGATTATAACTTGTATTGTAGACTTGGGTCGATATTTTTGTGTGATGATTTCTGTTTATTTTTTTTTTAAGGGAGTCAAAAGGCTACCTCAAAGTGAAAAGCTTGGCGCTGTTTGTCTTTGTCTGTCCAAATGTTAAACATGACTTTGGATTTTTCAAAATCTGTTGTCCTGTTTTGGCAGCAGCAAGTAACTCCGATGACGTATTTTGTCCAAAGGATGGTACAAAATCAAATTTGCACCGTGCAAAGAAAATGTGTGGCTATCCTTTCCAAAATTATGGACACAGAAATATTGCCACAGCCAAAATTTACGACTTTCAGGAGCAAGACTAAAATAAACCACTATTTTTATATTTTTATTTTGGCGTTATTTTTCCATTGTAAAGTGTGCCAAAAGGTCAGCAGGCAAATAATAAGGACTTTCGAACATTTTATTCCATTTGTGAACACCATTTTGGACGTAAGAAATCTGGCCCAACATAAGAATCACAATATTCATCTCAAATGTGAAGTCAGCCTAATTGTATGCCTCTGAATGATAGGAAATTCTACACAGAGTGTTACAACAGGAGACAATCTGATCATCAGAAGAGGTTCCCTTGTCGATCAAGTGTTTCGGCCCTTTAATCTCCTTTACACTCTAAGAGGAGAGGGGTCCACTTTGGTCATGACTCTCAAATGTCAGCCTTCTGTTGTCTTGTGCAGAGAATTGAACCCACTCAACCTTGGTTGCAGCTTTCAACGTCACTCCTTTTTCTGCCATCTTGGGAATAATTGTGAAAGTAATCCCTATGTTGAAAATAAATGACTGTCCTTAATTCCATAGAAGCGTTTCGGTTGTTCCACAGCCAGCACGATGCCCTTTCCGCAGTTTCACTGAGCCTCTTAAGTGCCCTTGTTCTTGACTGTCCTTTCAAACGCAACAGTTTCAGTAGATCATACACTGAGGCAGCCACGAGACCTCTTGCACCTTCCTCAACAGCAATGACGTTTGCAGTGATCCCGTCGTGTCTAAAGTCTGTGACCAGATCATTATACTTGGCCACTTTGAATAGGTGTTGCTTGTCCAATCTAGATTCAAACGGCACGGTCAGCTCAATCATTATAATCTGGTGCGATGATAAGGAATGCAGCACATATCTGGCCGTCTCCGAGACTTTCTGATACTTTCTGGTGCTGACTTTCCTGCTCTCAAAAATTATGTATTTGCAGTACTCGGTCAGACTTCGCTGTTCGCCTTCACCCTTGCTAGTTCTTTTGTAGTAGCTAGCTCATTTAGTACTCTGTTGTGGCTCCATGTGTATCGCCCTTGCTCTAATGACATCTTGCAATCTGAGAGCTCTTGTTCAAGTGTCTGCCTCTCATGGCACATGGGTCACAGAATCATCAGACTTTCCACATCTCACAAAGTTCACAGACGATGGCAGGTCATACATTGATCTGATAATGAAGCTGAGTTTAATTAGTAGCGACATGTGCCATATATCAGTAAATTAATATGAAACAAATATAAAGGTATGTTATCAGTCCATGTTTAGAATCTATGCAGGGCTCGTTCCTATGTGGTCCATTGGCCTTGTAGGGCCTGCTGTACCGCTTTTTTGCAAACTCTTATCATTCTCAGCTTCTGGAAATTTCCTGAATTGCCAAGTCTCTGCGTTCCCTGTTTGATGCCTTGGACCACCAGCGGATGTCACCATGGCCAAATCCCCGTCTATTCGTCTGTGTGTATCCGATTACCTACCTCAGCTTCAGCAACTCTTGGGCAGCACCAGCAACTTCATCCACTTTCCATTTCCTTCCAGTTTTCAGTGTGGGATGAGTGGACAACTACGTCATCCACTGACTCGCACAGCATCATTGCAAGGCTCGCCTTTCCTGCTTTGTATTCTTCCACAACTGACTTGAAAGGAAGCAAAACTTTGCCTTCTTGAAGAACTGTGCTACGCCTGACTGACCTAGCGGTACTCCTAGCAATTTCCTTATGAACTTTCTATCTATAGCGTCCACTGTATTGGTGCTTATTTCGTATATATGGAGTAGCCATAGCAATTTAGAGATCAACATGACCTGGAGGCAGTTTGAACTTTCCTAGGAGTCTGCTATAGTCTATAATCTGTAGTCCTCTGTCTGCCATTTATATTGTCTGTTGAACTGCCTTTAGGTCTTTTAATAAGGCTTCATACACCCTGCCAAGACTTTTAACAGGATCCTCAAAGACTGAAGGGATTCTTTGCTTTGAAACCATGAATGTGACATTAGATATCTTGCCTTTCCTGACTGATAGGCTTCTAGACTTCTTAGAGTTGAAGCTCATTCTGCACCAGCTGATAAGTTCATCCAGGTGTGCTAACATTCTCCAGGCCTGGTGTTCATCTGATGTCAGAATTTTTGTGTCATCCATGAATGGTTATTAAAGTGGTGGCATGGGACACCTTCCATGGAGCTTTGCCCCTCTTGCAAATCCTTCAGTTGCTTTCATGATTACCTGCATAGCCAACACGAACAGTATCGGAGAGATGGTACATCTCATCGAAATTCCAACTTGTAGATCAATTCACTTCATTGTGTACTCTTTGATTGAAAATCTGACAGAGAACCTTGAGAAATACAGCTTCAGCATTGCTGCAATTTCTTGTGGAACATACTATATTTCCAGGGCCTGCCACAGCATCTGGTGTGGAACTGATCCATTCGCATTAGCTAGATCCAACCAGATTACCATAAATAAATATCCTGTTTATATATATATATATATATATATATATATATATATATATATATATATATATATATATATATATATATATATATATATATATATATATATATATATATATATATATATAAATCCTTCGTTGTAGTGGTATTCACTCGGTTTGTTGATAGTGATTGCTGCACCCGAATGACTCTTTTTTCTTTAAAATACATATATATAGAGTTAATATATTAACAATACTATGCTGAATTACTTTCGGCTCGGGGCTCAGTAAACACTAAGTGTTACGTTGTGATACAATACGTTTCTCACAGTAGTTGGTGCTGTATACAAAGTTTTCAACAAACCAAGCAAACGCAGTTGTTCTACTTGCCATCCTAAAATCCCTGTGAGATTCCCTGAAATAGGAGCACAACCCTCCCATTTATATCGCTGCCAAGAGTAATTTTGGGCGAAAACTGCTACCTTTGGCAAACTCATTCTTTTACTCCGGTGTCATGCCATGCGTGGAACATTGCGGCAGATCAAGAAAGATAATCTGCGACAAATATATATATATTTATTTGAACCTCTTGTCTTGATTATCATTTTATATCTGTCGACAGTAGTTATCTAAACAAATAACTGAAGGAGAAAAAACACTGACCACGAAATAAGAGAAGACAAGAAAATAACAAAATAAAGACATAACTGTCACGAAATAACAGAAAAAAACGATCAAGGAATATTTGGTAACACAATAAAAGTGGTTCCTAAAATCTAATGCAACCCCCCCCCCCCCCCCCCCCCCCACACCCAATTTTAAAACAAAAACTTGTTTTATTATTTTAAACTACAACTAAATATTAATTATTTTGAATCACTGCCAATTGTGATCGAATGAAATTCATTTCTGAAAAAAATTTACTGCACTAATTCTAACCACATAATGGTAAAGAATCCCGTTACATGCCCATTGAGGCATTTTGGGAATATGGTGTTAGGCCCATATTTTCTTGACCATCGGCACACTAGGAGTGATGTGGTCAGCATCACGCCGGTCGCCTTAACCTTCCCATAGCCTCGGAGCCGTTTGCGGTCTTAAAAATCCCAACCTGAACTGGGGATCGAACCATGGAGCACCGAGCTAGGAAGCCAGTGCACTAACCACTGCGCAATGTTTAAAACAACAGTCTTGTGGACCCATTTGTTTGAATAAACACGATTGATTTAACAAGCACATCACCATTCACCATCCAACGCCCGCTCCTTCAAATAAGAAACATAATCTATATTCACAGTTCAAAAGTGGCCTATTTTAAACAATCTTACTTTAATAGAGTTATGTCCATCTTATTTTACATTGTTTTAGTCATTATTTAAAAAAAAAAAAAAAAAAAATACTAGCTGGGTCAATGATGGTGAAAACTTGGTTGATCAAAATGTACAGATAATGGGAGTCGAGTCGTAAGTGAAGTTTCAGTTCTCTACTATAAGTGGGACGCTACAAATATACATAGCTCAGGCGATCTTAAAAAAGAGTGGTTAAACAATGGTAAACCTCCAGAAAGGAAAAATAATGATAATGATGAGGAGGGTGACGATGATGATTACGAAGACAAAGAATATCTTCAAACATGCACGTAATTGTATGCATCAACATCAACATTTGTACACACACACCACATCACATACACACACAGTAAGAAACACGTTACCTACCAATGTGTAGTATCCACAGACAGCACTTCCTGCTCTAGTATTTGACCAACACAGAAACGAGCTAATAATAGCCATGACGTCAATTCGGTGTCACCAATCTAAGAGATTCCCGCGTTTCAAAGTTACTGCTCCAGTATCTCCTTGTTTCCAGTCAAAACCAGTTTGAGTTTTCAAGTATTTTCCGTACACGTTCTATCGCTAACTCCGAAACTCTGATTCAAGAAGATTCCAAAGAGTTGCAGAGTGTATTATTTTCTTTTTTCAATGCAGGAATTGAATGATGGTCGCTGTTAAGCTTCTAAACTGTTAGCTTGATACCTCGAGTTACGTTATTCTGCGGATAAAAATCACGCAGTATTAACCACGTTGCTCCAAGACATTATTTACAATTGGCTTGGAGGATACACATAAAGTTGATGATGTCAAAATGGTGATAATTGTGAAACTAATGGCTCTGATAAAAATTGGAACTGAAATAGGCCTTTTACATTGAATTTGTGGACTGTGAAAAGACATTTGACACTGTAGACAATGAATCACTTTGGAATCTGAAGAGGCATTACGGAGCGCGGGCCCCCCCCCCCCCCCCCCCCCCCCCCCTACCCCCACCCCCACCCCCCCCCCACCCCCCCCCCCACCCCCCCCCCCCCCCCCGAAGATCATTAACTTAATATAGAAAACATATGAAGACACGACATGCAGAATTCTTCATGATGGACAATGTACACCACATTTTCAAATAAGAACTGGGGGGGAAGGGGGGGGGGGGGGGGGGGGGGGGGGGGGGGGGGGGGGAACAAGGATGCATCTTCGTCATTTCTCTTCTTACTATAAAGCAGGCATCCACAACATACGGCCGTCGGGCAACAATCTGCCCGCGACAGGTTTTGGAAATAAATGTATAATTTTTTTTTTTAAGTATAAATATGTGTAGTTCCCTAATTAAATTATCATTACAGAATAGATTGTAACATACAGGCTTGCAATATAAAAAGAGTTTAATACTGGTATTCGGTATCAATCGTTCTGAACAAGTTCATGACCTACATGCAATGAGTAGTCGAGAGCATAAGACTCAGCGAGTGGCAGAGATTAATAATAAAAAAAAATATTTTAAACACACGCTTTAAAAATGCACTAAAAAGCAACAAATAATCTTTCAAGGAGTTTATAGCTTGCAGTCAAAAAATGTAACATCAAATTGACAAAAAGCGTGGGGCGCTTATCATATATTTTATCCATAAGTGTCTAATGAAGTATAAAGCAGAAGTTAATTTCATGCAGAATCAGCACCCCGCGCTTTTTATCAATTTTTAATATATATATATAAGGACAGTTGTTAATGACATTTTTGAGTTGTTGTATTTTTGCAGAGCGTGGTCGCAGTCTTTTATTGTGCTTTCGTATTTGGGCACCTTGCGTCGTCAAGGAATACATCTGCCATTTGTTTGATATTTGTCACTTCATAAAGTATCTCTACTGCTAATACTTATCGCCACACATATATATATATAGATCCCACGGCAGACCAATTGTTCTGTCATTTGTTCGGCTTATAAGGTGATCATTGTGGATTACTAACTCCCCGCCCATTGCAGTATACAGATCTATATCCCCAGTGCATACTGGTCGTGGCCTTTGCCATCCAGTCTTTGGGGCAATATAGTCAGACCCATTTACGTCCTGTCACCTTGGAGTACATACTCACAGCCTTTAGCATGATATATATCTCCAGCCAGACGAGCTGCCACCTTTGCCATCCAGTCATGTCGGCAACACTGTCGAACCCATTGACAGCCAGTAAACCCGGAGTAGATTAGCGTATTTTGCAGATAATCGTCACCTTGCCAGTAATTGTCACCTTGCCCGAAGCTCAAGTCACCTTTATCCAACAAATAGAGGTGCATCCCTTGGGGGCCTCATATATATTCGTTTTGCCAGCAGTGATCATTATTGCTAGGATATTTTGATCTAGCAGTGGGTGCAGTTATATTCGCATTAGTAATGTCTCCTTCACCCGCCACAGGAAAAGAGGGTGCGCTTGGATTATTAGAAACTGTTCCCAGAGAGAGAGCTTATCTCTACCTTAAGTTAATATAAAAAAGTAGGAGGAACAGTGTTGTGTTAGTTTTCCCAGGGGAATACCTTACATACCCGGATTTATATTTACATGACAGGCCGCTTCCCTTAAGGAAGCTGGAGGCGTAACCCCTTTTAAGTTGACAATCCTGGTGTGAGAAAGTGTAGGGGCGTTGGTAGTTTGGAGTGAGACGTGTGCTGGTGAGATTAGTGAAGCACTGTTGTTATTTTTCTATGTTGTGATATTGATATTCACTAGCTTTCAGAGGTAGTGAAGGCATTACTTATTTTCTGTTGTGTTGTGGTTTTCGTTAATTGTGACGTACGTCTAGTTCGACAAGTGAATTTTCCCTGATATGATGGATGATTAAAGGGACTTTTAGCTTTTCATAACATTAGAACCCCTGAACATTTGTTGTAACTTTTCGTTTCGCCAGAGCGAACCGTTTCCACCGGGACTCATCTAGTATGCGGCACGAGATCAAAGACACTGAGACGATCCCCGAGCAGAGAAGTGAGTTTCTCGCAGGTATTTATCATCTCCGCGCAAACACTCAACCGCTCGCAAGATGGACCAGAGAAATCAGAAGAAAGACACTGGTGGAGATCTCAGGAAGGACGGGCGGCATGCTATCAAAGACAGTAGTGGTCCCTGAAACGATTTCGCATCCCGGTGTTAAGCACGGAACCGATCGCAGCCAGAGCGAACGGGGAAAGCTGACGCAAGCAGCGAGCGAAGATACGAGAGGCCAGGGGCGGCTTCTCTCTTTGGATTTGGCGGTCAGATCCCCCAAAGTTCATGAGATCAAAAAAGCTGTCAAAGTTCTCATGTCCCACTCATCTATTTGAAATCTTGCTAGATTATCCCATGGATTTTCATTTATATTTGCAGTGAATTCTATTTCTGTGCAAAACGGTAATATATATATTGTGTAAAGTGATCAGTGGTCTAGTTCATTCATTCTATTTCATGGGATTTTGTGTTAATTTAAACCTATTAAATTAAACCGTCTCAATAGTTCCAGTTGTAAATGTAATGATATACCTGCTATATTATTTCCAGAAGATAATAGATGTTTAATGCTTAAATTAACTTTTAAAGTCGCGAAGGAATTTATAATTAATAAATTTAGTTAAGTCCTATATTTATAGATGTGTGATTTAACCACTAGAACTCGTGCAGTGTTTATTAAATACATAAATATATATAATAGTCTTAACGGGAAATTTATCGCGCGCTTAGAAGATTATTTGATTTTTAAAGTATGATTATGTTGTTATGGGTTTTTTATCTCTTTCTCTAGATTGATCACCTTTTGCAATCCCAGCAATAACGAAATCTTTCAGAGTTTCCATACTCGGTTCTTAAACTTCCAGACAGTTTGATGAGACATTTTTTTAAAGTAAATCTTGTGGTGGTCCGGTGCGTCCTAGCTAACATAATTACATGAAAGAAAGCCTACCTGATGCGTGATGCCATATGATGATGGATGGCATCCGCATGTCTGGTTTTGTGTAGTGTGTAGATGTGTTCAGTCAAAACAATGTTCATGCAACAATAACAGGGCAATCCACATAGGACGTCAGTAAACTCACGACGTATAAAGTCAATGAGTCTTGAAACAGCCGTTGACGTTTTTCTTCATTATTTATTGTGGACGCCACAGTGACAAAATGGTTACGCAAATGTGTAGGCACATCAAACAGTCATTATCACAGCAACATTCAATACAGCAATAAACGGTAGACAGCATTACAATGATGAGTCAGATGCATGTTATATTTCATAATGCTGTAAATGTAGTCAGGTGGAAAACTCCATCCTTTTCTATAACAGCCAGGAGATAACCAGATGTATGAGATCAGTTCACTCTCCTTAGTTTGACTTCAGCAAGACAGACACGTCTGCCGAAGTATAAATAATGTCCTCAAGAATATCCTCTAGATAATAAAGGTTTTCTAAACCTAGTTCATTTAACAAAGTAGCAAGTAATGGTCCTTGGTACCTGCATCAACCGATGCAGTACAATGCAGCGACATGTGAGCTGGGAAAAAACATCTCGTGACGACGACTTTCGCAGACAGGCTATGAATCGAAATCGCTCACGACCCAAAATCAATAGAGTTAATGAAAATGTTAATTTACCTTGCTTTCAAGAAATACAGAAATATCACGCCTCCCGGCATGTGCAAATACACTAGAGGTATTATCCCGAATAAACGAAATATCCACAAGAGGACTACACATCCCTGACAGAACAAAAATAGCGGAGATCCCCTCTTCAACGAGGCATCTCTTTCGCCATTCCAAATCGCTCACCCCCACTAGTGGTGGGCGGAAACCGATCGACCAAACAACAAGACAAGTCATGCGCAGTCCAGCGCAAAAATGACCACAGCTCAAAAGTTAACTGCATTCGATACTAACGCGAGAAGACAAATGCTTACCGAGAAAAGTGACTATAGATTTCAAGCAGTTGTTGCCCTTGCGTTATAAAACAGATATTGAAATAAAACGATGTTGCGAGAATTTATCACGCAACATATCACCACCTCCTCCCGATAAAAAAAAAAATGTGGAACATATTTTTTTTTCAATATCAAAGAGCAAGCGATAAGCGGCTCAAAACGCACGAATTATGCGCTGATAATTAACTAAATTGCCAAACATGAGGCTAATTATAGAGTGTCTGGTGAGGATATACCTCAACAGAAAAATAAATATGTCTCAAAAAATATTCACATCGGGGAGGTGTCACCAACACACATCACGTTAGCATGTAAACACAATATACGTATGCAAGTTACTATAATCATCATTAAACAGCATACTCTAATATTGTCTTTAAAAATGGATGTACAAATCTGATAGGAAAATTTAAATAGTACATTCTTTGACATGTAATGACATAAGTACATAGTAAAGTTAAACTACATGACGATCCAGGACATATGCTCTGGTATTCCGAGGGTAAGTACACAATCTAGAACTCGTAAGGTAAGTCCTCAGCTCAACAATGACATTCTGAGAAAGTACAAGCAATATAATGCTAATTAATAACTAATATGCTTCATCAGGTACAATACATTATTAATAATTGTGGCTGTTTAGTAAACTAACGGCCCTTATATTAACTACTCAGTCCTCCTCTATCATTTTAAAAAAACGAACAGAAGAAGATGACTCTGTAATATATAGAAATATAGGACAGAAGTATTAGTTGGAGTCATGTGGGCATCTAGACAAAATGTCAGCCATCACATTATCCGCACCACGGATAGCTCGTACCGTGAAGTGAAAAGGTTGAAGAGCTATAGCATATCGAGTGGATCTCGAACTCTTCAAATTCTTAGTCTGAATAGCTGTAAGAGCTTTCTGATCAGTCTCTAGAATGAAATGTGCGCCCAGGAGGAATCTTTGTAGCTTTAGAATTGACCAAACCATCGCTAACAACTCACGGTCTAAAACCGAGTAGTTCCTCTCTGCCGCATTTAGTTTTCTAGAAATGTACATAACAGGATGCAGAGTATTTGCATATTCTTGCATCAGTGCTGCTCCAATCCCAGTGGATGAAGCATCACTCCGAAGAACAAAAGTCCTATCAAGAGTAGGTAATCTTAAGATGGGAGGAGAAGAAAATATATTCTTGATTTGGTCTAGTGAAGATTGGCATTCTTCAGACCAACGGACCAGATTAGGCGAACCTTTCTTCAACAATGTTGAGAGAGGTGCCATGATCGAAGATAAATTTGGAATAAATCTCCCATAAAATTGAATTAAACCTAAGAGACTCCTAACTTGTTTCTTCGTTTTAGGAACAGAGATGTTCAGTATTTTGGAAGTATTGTGGTCTTCTGTCTTCAAGAGACCATGACCAACACGATGACCCAGGAAAGAGATTTCACCAAAACCAACAAAAGCTTTAGAAGGTTTTGCTGTCAAATTATTCTCACGTAGAGTGGACAGTAAGTCATATAACCCTAAATAGTGATCTTCCCAGGTATCACTGAAGAGACAGATGTCATCTAAGTATGCGATGACATCCGAACGATGTGACAGAATTCGACGCATCATGCGAACGAAAGTGGCAGGGGCGTTCATGAGACCAAAAGGCATAACATTCCATTGAAATAGACCCCTAGGTGTAGAAAAAGCAGTAAGAGGTTTGGCATGCTCTGCTAAAGGCACTTGCCAATAACCTTTAGACAAGTCAAGTTTAGTGAAGAATCTAGAATTAGAAAGTCTAATCAGTAGATCTTCTAACAAAGGCATCGGTTCAGCGTCGAACTTTGTGACCTGATTCAATTTGCGATAATCAACGCAAATTCGTATGTTCTTATCCTTCTTCCGGACAATAACCATGGAAGAAGAATATGGTGAAGTCGATGGTTCAATTATATTTAATTGAATCATTTCATCCAATTCCTTTTCCACTTGCGACTGAAAGTGTATAGGAATAGGATACGGCCTAACCCTAATTGGATTATTGTCGTTAAGAATTATGTCATGTTCTATGACATCTGTGTGTCCAGGAATGTCAGTGAGAACATCCTGAAATGTTTGTAACATCGACGAGACTTGTCGATGTTCGTCACCAGAAAGATTAGGAGAAACAGAAACGTTTTTCCAAGATTCCGTAGAATGTAATGGAACCACTGGAACCTTGACAGCAGCAACTTGCTTGACTTGCGTAAAAGATAACAGCAGTCCGAGTTATCCGGCAACATGTAACAACGCCGGGTACTGTCAAATTCTTGTTTCCGTCAAAAAAATTGAAATTTGACTTTTACCGGGCAACGCCGAGTACTTTGAAAATTTTGAAGATGTTGACTGTATTGAAGAATGTTAATTTCTTGAAGGATGCTGATGAATTCTTGTTGAAAATGAAGTGGGTAAGGGACCCCGTGTTTGCTAGTACCAGAATCAAACCAGCTTATGGCCACCAAATGATGCGTGATGCCATATGATGATGGATGGCATCCGCATGTCTGGTTTTGTGTAGTGTGTAGATGTGTTCAGTCAAAACAATGTTCATGCAACAATAACAGGGCAATCCACATAGGACGTCAGTAAACTCACGACGTATAAAGTCAATGAGTCTTGAAACAGCCGTTGACGTTTTTCTTCATTATTTATTGTGGACGCCACAGTGACAAAATGGTTACGCAAATGTGTAGGCACATCAAACAGTCATTATCACAGCAACATTCAATACAGCAATAAACGGTAGACAGCATTACAATGATGAGTCAGATGCATGTTATATTTCATAGTGCTGTAAATGTAGTCAGGTGGAAAACTCCATCCTTTTCTATAACAGCCAGGAGATAACCAGATGTATGAGATCAGTTCACTCTCCTTAGTTTGACTTCAGCAAGACAGACACGTCTGCCGAAGTATAAATAATGTCCTCAAGAATATCCTCTAGATAATAAAGGTTTTCTAAACCTAGTTCATTTAACAAAGTAGCAAGTAATGGTCCTTGGTACCTGCATCAACCGATGCAGTACAATGCAACGACATGTGAGCTGGGAAAAAACATCTCGTGACGACGACTTTCGCAGACAGGCTATGAATCGAAATCGCTCACGACCCAAAATCAATAGAGTTAATGAAAATGTTAATTTACCTTGCTTTCAAGAAATACAGAAATATCACGCCTCCCGGCATGTGCAAATACACTAGAGGTATTATCCCGAATAAACGAAATATCCATAAGAGGACTACACATCCCTGACAGAACAAAAATAGCGGAGATCCCCTCTTCAACGAGGCATCTCTTTCGCCATTCCAAATCGCTCACCCCCACTAGTGGTGGGCGGAAACCGATCGACCAAACAACAAGACAAGTCATGCGCAGTCCAGCGCAAAAATGACCACAGCTCAAAAGTTAACTGCATTCGATACTAACGCGAGAAGACAAATGCTTACCGAGAAAAGTGACTATAGATTTCAAGCAGTTGTTGCCCTTGCGTTATAAAACAGATATTGAAATAAAACGATGTTGCGAGAATTTATCACGCAACACTACCCAAGATCATTTGATTATTATCATCAAATTAAATTACAATCTGTAAGATAAACTGGAAGATGAACAGTGCCAGTAGCGATAGTTTATATACTGCTATATTGTGAGAGATTACCGATTTACCTGACTGTGACTGAGCCTAGTTTTTCCTCACTGGATTAAAGAAAAAACTTTACCGGTCAGTTGCTGTCATCACGCAGTGAAGGAATATTGCCATCACCTCATTTTCACCCCTGTGTTGAATTGTGTCAGTGTCATCCCATAGACTCCTTTTATATAATAAAACACAAGAACTCTTAGAACTTCAAGTCCGGCGATAAGCGGGAATATTTGCTCGCAGTGAAACCTCGCATTATCTGGGGCGGGACATAGAAGGACTGGACAGTTGTCACACGTAAAGAGTTTAAGTACTGTGTATATCATGCTATGGATTGTCTGATGCGGAAATCGGTAAGTGTGTGGTGTATATGAGTGTGGATCCGCACAGTGGGCATGAATGACAGGAGATTTATTTTTTTGCAACAAACCATTTGTTAACTTGCCTACCGGGTAATACGTTTTCTGTATACCCGGCATTGTTCCTTTAGTGGGATAATTTATTAACTCTGTTTCATCCCCCCCTTTTTTTTCTTTGCTTAGTAAAGGGAAGACACCATTGGGATAACAGTAATTTTTTTGTCTACCACCATAACTAATATTGTAACCCCTCTTTCAGAGTAATTAAATTCACTGTTGGGTTAACTTTCCTATGCTCCTGATAACTATCTATCTTGAGACTGGTTTTATCTTTGTCTAATACAAGCGGGAAGGGCTTAGTCGATACCAATCTTCTTCACCCCCTCCCTACCTTGATATTTGCATTTTTCTGTACTTATGATAATTTTATGTAACACTTGATATTGTTTTTTTGTGATTTGATCTTTACGGTAAATAAACATCATAAACTTATATCGGACTGTGTTGGAATACCCAAAAGCCCAAAAAATTCCCTATTTGTTTAATATAGCTGTATCCACGTCGTCTGAGTGTTTGAAACAACAAATCGGTGTGAGCGCAGACGTGTGTCTGGAAAACTGGCAAATAATTGTTTGACCAGGAGAGTGGAAGAGAAGATTGAGAGAAACGATTTGTCGTAAATAAGTCTGTCTTTACTCTCCTCCAGCACTCTGTGGGGCATCATATTAAATCTATGCATTTCTATCATTGAGTTTTCATCATCATTCTACACTCTAAACCGGACTACTATTACTAGACTCTTTCTCTCAAAATAAATTTACGACAATATTTGGCTGGCTCGCCGGGATAATTTTGAGATACATTTGATGCACACATATTTGTGGGCAGGTTCTGCATCTTGAGCTACATTTGAGGCATTCGCATAGCCGGGATAAAGATATTTGAGTCTGATCTAAGTCTGGGTCTAACTAGATAGAATGTGAGTGATCTGTCTTTGTGATTTAGGGAAATAAATAAATAAGTAATTACACCCCTAGACAACGCTTTTTAGTATTTGGGTTGTCCACACAGCATATTTACAGGTTGTTTTCTTTCCACAGCAGTAGAAAGTACGGATAAACATAAATAGTTGTTATTTAAATTATTCTCTGGCAGAGAAACATTACATTTTTCTTTATAAGATTTGCTGGGATTGCGTGATTGTTTTACAGTCACTAAAGGGTTTTTGAAGTTAAAAGAGTTGAGCTTAGCTAAAGACGCCTTGTTCTGACTTTTTAAGTCTAGTTAACATCGTCTCTTCTCATATAATTGACTTCAGGGGGAGTTTTTTGTAGTGGAGAATTAAAATTTCAGGGAAAAAAATTTTTTTCCTTTAAATTGTTTTAATATAAATTTTTCTCTACTGTTAGTAAGAGTAGATTCTTTTCTAGTGTAACTTACCATTTTAGTGGCATAGTCGCTTGCGTTAAGAATCTTAAGTGACAATAATAGCAGCGATAAGTTAACGCATTTAAGGTTGGAGGTAACTCAAGTAAATTTTTACTTTGGTTTTTCTCGTAGCGGTTCCGAGTTTCTTCCCCTTCTTGTTCCATCTTACTATTCTCTAGTCTTAGAAGCATCCAGTTCTTTGGTATGGCAGAGAGAATTAGGATAAGATCCATTTTGAGACAGGAGGCGAAGGACTCAGGATTAGAAGGAGAAGCCGCAAATCTGTTTGTCAACAAAGAACTTGAAAGATATGACGCGGACCAACAGAGAGAAGAAAAAGAGAAAAAGGAAGCGGAAGAGCGGGCAGAAGCTAGGAAGAAAGAAGCGGACGATCGTCAATTGGAGCAGAAGAAAATTGAGGCAGAGATGGACGCCCGCAGGGAAAGAGAGAGAGAGCGAGAAAGACAACATGAACTGGCGCTTAAGGCTTTAGAGAGTCGGGGCGCCTCTACTTCGAATAACGGAGAGCCGTCTTCGCCCCAGTCTCAGTCAATGGATCTCTCCAGCACTCAGTCTGCCCAATTAACTGCGATGTCTTTTGCTTTAGAGTCTTTTCCTAGTCCCAATGAGAAAATTGACAGCTATCTAGAAAAATTCGAGAGGCTCGCAAATCTGTATGGGTTGGAGAGTTCCCGCTGGGCACTTAAACTCTCAACGTCACTGAAAAGTACTGCTTATGACGTATATACAAAGCTGGGAACCAACCAACATGATTACGACATGCTGAAAAAGGCCTTGCTAGAGCGGTTTGAGATGACCGCCCGAAAATTTCTGCAAATGTTCAGAAACAGCCGGAAAAAGAGCACGGAAACATTCCCGCAGTTCTCTTCACGTCTCACGGGCTATTTGACAAAGTGCATTGAATTATCTGACCTACCTCTTACATATGAGGGACTACTTGAACTTGTTCTTGTGGAACAGATAAAGTCAACTTTGTCAAACGAAACCCGTAGATTTTTGGCTGAACAGGGCGCAGTCAGGCTTGAGGACATACTCAATAAGGCAGAACGCTATACAAATGCAATGGCCGAACTTCCCAGCACAAAACGTAAACCCACAGATGAGCCATCTCGTAAACAAAATCTAGAGCAGTCATCCTATTCCTCTAATTCCTCTCAGAATTATAACCAACGAGAAAATAATACCCAGAGACCTCCCCGGGAACAATCAAAATTCTACAAAACCCGATACCCCCCTAACAACAATTCTGATCAACCCACCAAGCCTACGTGGCAGCGCGGCCACCAAGGTCAAGGAAAAGGGAAGACCCCTACACCAGGAACGTCTGATCAGGGCAAACAAACCGGTCCAAACCGCGTCGGATGTTTGCATACAGCCTCGAAAGGTAGAGTCAATGTCAGTGATTCTCAACCTGAGGGGGACCGACCCTCAACTCGAGGAACTGTAATTTTGAATGGTACCTCAACTACTTGTCTCTTTGACACTGGATTAAGCTTTAGTTGTATTGTTGCTAGACACCTAGTCAAACCAGGTCAGGAGACAGAGGAAACCGTCAAACTCAGTGGAGTTTTTAAGAGTGACGCACCCAGGACGCTGCCTATCGCACTGGTAGAAATACACTCTGACTTTGTCAGAGGAGTTATTAAAGCGGCCATAATGGATGATCCTATCTACCCAGTTATCATGGGATGTAGATATGTGGTTATTGGGAGACCAAAGGAGCCGATTGTGGCAGCGGTAACCACAAGAGGGCAAGCCAAGATGGAGAGGGAGCCTGCGCCAAATTTGTTGCCGAACGAACTGAAGGAGGCGCAACAAAAGGACCCTACTCTGGAGCTCTGCTTTAAAAAACTGCCCATGGCTAAGGGCCCCAGACACAACGGAGACATCTTTTCTAAGGATGGCGTATTGTATCGTAGAACGGGCAACCCGGACACGGGGAATAACCAGCTCCTAGTACCGACGCAGTACAGAAGCCAGATCTTAGAAATGGGGCACTCTCTTCCCTTTAGCGGACATATGGGACAAAACACCACTATTCAGCGAATAAAAAACCACTATTGGTGGCCAGGAATGAACTCTGACATTATCAGGTACGTGAAATCCTGCGCCCAGTGCCAACGGGTAGCACCAAAGCACTTGACACCCCCAGTACCTATGGGGCAAATGCCAATAGTGGGTACTCCATTTGAACGGGTTGCTGTCGACATCATTGGACCCCTGGAAAGGACCAAAAGAAAGCACAGGTTCATCCTGACTTTAGTCGACACTTGCACAATGTGGGCCGAAGCTATACCGCTAACATGCACAGATTCCAAGCATGTCGCAGAAGCCCTCGTGCAAATCTTTACACGGTTGGGATTCCCTCAACAAATTTTGACGGACAATGGATCCCAATTCCGTAGCCTGTTAATGGAGGAGATCTTTAAGATCTTGAGGGCCAAACATATCCACACAAGTCCCTACAATCCGGCCGGAAATGGGCTCGTGGAACGTTTTAATGGTACCCTCACCACCATGTTACGTAAGCTGGGTCAGGAGAAACCGGAAGACTGGGACCTATATATATCGGCTGCCTTATTCGCCTACCGAGAGGTACCCCAAGCGTCTACGGGATTCGCGCCAGCTACACTTTTATTTGGCAGACCTATTAAGGGGCCACTAGAAGCCTTACTTCGATCACTGACAGACCAAAAGGCTGACGAGACAGTCGTCTCTGCAAGCAAGTATGTATCTGAGCTCAAGGAAAGGCTAAAGCTAGGATGGGATCTAGCTACTACCAACCTTAAGAAAGCCCGCGCTAAAATTACTAAAAGATACAACAAAGCTGCAAAAGAGAGAGAACTACAACCAGGGGAGAAAGTTTTGTTGCTACTTCCAACCGGAAGCAATAAACTTCGCATCGGATGGCAAGGGCCGTTTACCGTCCTTAAAAAGATCTCACGTACCAATTACAAGATCTCCATCAAAGGAAAGGAGAAGGTCTTCCACATAAATCTGCTTAAGAAATATTTGGAAAGACCGGTGCCATCCTCCGAGCATCTCTTGGCTGTCGCCATAGCAACGGAAGACGAGGAAGATGATGATGGTTGCATGGAGTATCCATTGCAACCCACAGAATCCTTTAAAGATGTCAAGTTTGGCGACAATCTCTCACCAGAACAACAAACAGAAACCAGGGCTCTACTAAAACAGTACAGTGCAGTCTTAACGGATGTACCTGGTCGAACAAATCTCATCGAATTTGATATGAAATTAACAAACGAGACCTCTGTTCGAACCAGAGTTTACCCCATACCGTACGCTAAAGCTGATGCACTTCGCGGAGAAATAGACAAGCTGCGCCAAGCAGGAATTATCAGTGAGTCTACATCTCCTTACAGTTCCAGTGTAGTGCTGTTGCAGAAGCCCAATAAGGAAGTTCGGCTGTGTATAGATTACCGGCTGCTAAACGCTGTAACGGAATTCCAACCCGAACCTCTCCAAACTGTTTCTGAGTTGTTCACCAAGCTCAGCAAAGCAAAGATTTTCTCCAAGATTGACCTCAGTAAAGGTTATTATCAGATACCAGTCAAGGAGGAAATTAAACCTTTGTTAGCTTTCAGCACTAGTGAAGGACATTACACATTTAATGTGATGCCGTTCGGATTGCATAACGCACCAGGAGTGTTCACCAGGATGATGAGGAAACTTCTAGAACCTTTGCAAAGTCCCCATATCCATAATTTTATGGATGACATATTAATTGCATCGGAAACCTATGAAGAACATATTGCTACGGTTGCTATGCTCCTCAGGAGACTACAGGAAACGGGTCTCACAGCCAGACCTAGCAAATGTCTCATCGGGTTTGAACAGTTAGACTTCGTGGGGCATACTATTTCTCACGGATGCAGTTGGCTTATTAAGAAGAACGTGGAGAAAATAGCTGCAGCCAAAAGACCCCGAACGAAGAAAGACGTACGTTCCTTCCTATCATTATGTGCATATTATCAGAAATACATCCAGAACTTCAACGGACTGACAGCACCTCTGACTGACCTCACAAAGAAAGGTTGTCCTGATAAGGTCATATGGGATCAAAAGTGCGAACACGCGTACAGCACTTTGAAAGGACAGTTGTCTGCATACCCCATTTTGAGGTTGCCTGACCTCAACAAACCATTTGTATTACGGGTCGACGCGTCAGATCAGGGCATCGGGTCAACACTGCTTCAAGCCGATGACAGTGACCCAAACATGCTATTTCCAGTTGCCTATGGCAGTCGGAAATTAAATAAAGCTGAACGGAACTACAGCGTAGTCGAAAGAGAATGTCTCGCTCTGATTGACGGTATCAGACGCCATCATGAGTTTCTCTATGGTACATCTTTCACGGTGCAAACAGACCACGCTCCGTTAGCATTTCTGGGTGCCAATAAAGAATTTAACGCAAGGATCATGCGTTGGGCGCTTCTTTTAAGCGTTTATTCTTTCAAAGTGGAATATATTCCGGGAAGACAGAATGTCGGGGCTGATTTCCTGAGTAGAAACTGGTCTACAGAGGAAGAAGAGCAAACTGAAGATACCACTCGTCCTAAAATCACCAATCAGGTCACCTCCATTGTCAAAAAATGAAAAATGGTTTCATGTCTAAAAGTGGGGACGATTGTGACGTACGTCTAGTTCGACAAGTGAATTTTCCCTGATATGATGGATGATTAAAGGGACTTTTAGCTTTTCATAACATTAGAACCCCTGAACATTTGTTGTAACTTTTCGTTTCGCCAGAGCGAACCGTTTCCACCGGGACTCATCTAGTATGCGGCACGAGATCAAAGACACTGAGACGATCCCCGAGCAGAGAAGTGAGTTTCTCGCAGGTATTTATCATCTCCGCGCAAACACTCAATCGCTCGCAAGATGGACCAGAGCTATCAGAAGAAAGACACTGGTGGAGATCTCAGGAAGGACGGGCGGCATGCTATCAAAGACAGTAGTGGTCCCTGAAACGATTTCGCATCCCGGTGTTAAGCACGGAACCGATCGCAGCCAGAGCGAACGGGGAAAGCTGACGCAAGCAGCGAGCGAAGATACGAGAGGCCAGGGGCGGCTTCTCTCTTTGGATTTGGCGGTCAGATCCCCCAAAGTTCATGAGATCAAAAAAGCTGTCAAAGTTCTCATGTCCCACTCATCTTGCATTCCAGTTGTAGATATACAGATCACGTAGAAATACACTTCATCATTCGCTGGCCAGAACTTGATAGAAGCACTAGCGATATTTGAAATCTTGCTAGATTATCCCGTGGATTTTCATTTATATTTGCAGTGAATTCTATTTCTGTGCAAAACGGTAATATATATATTGTGTAAAGTGATCAGTGGTCTAGTTCATTCATTCTATTTCATGGGATTTTGTGTTAATTTAAACCTATTAAATTAAACCGTCTCAATAGTTCCAGTTGTAAATGTAATGATATACCTGCTATATTATTTCCAGAAGATAATAGATGTTTAATGCTTAAATTAACTTTTAAAGTCGCGAAGGAATTTATAATTAATAAATTTAGTTAAATCAGTGCCAGGAAAGGTATTGAACAGGATTATCCTTGAGAGATTAAAGGAGTCCATAGACAAGAAATTGAGAGATGAACAAGCAGGTTTTCGACAAAACAGATCATGTACAGACCAGATAGCCACTTTGAGAATAATAGTTGAACAAAGTCTGGAATGGAATTCACCACTATACATCGGATTTGTGGACTACGAAAAAGCATTTGACAGTGTGGACAGAGAATCACTTTGGAAATTGATGAGGCATTATGGAGTTCCCCTGAAGATCATTAATTTAATAAAGAAAACCTATGAAGACATGACGTGCAGAGTTCTTCATGAAGGACAGCTTACAGAACCATTTGGGATAAGAACAGGAGTGCGACAGGGATGCCTCTTGTCTCCATTTCTTTTCTTGCTGGCAATAGATTGGGTTATGAGATCATCGACAACACACAACAGAAATGGAATCCAGTGGACTCTGACTAAGCAGTTGGATGATCTGGATTTTGCTGATGACTTGGCTCTCCTGTCCCATAACCGTAATCAGATGCAGGACAAATTGAAAACACTCGATGAGAGGTCACAGCAATTGGGTCTGAAAATACACAGGGAAAAGACAAAAATAATGCGAATAAATGCAGGTAATGAAAACAGGGTTGAACTTGAAGAAACACCAATACAAGATGTAGAATCATACACATATCTTGGCAGTAATATAGACAAAGTTGGAGGGACAGACAGCGATATCAAAATAAGAATACAAAAGGCAAGAGGAGCTTTCATTGCATTGGGAAATATATGGAGATCAAGAGAAATAGGATCCAACACGAAAATAAGAATCTTCAACTCAAATGTGAAGTCAGTCCTATTGTATGGCTCTGAGACATGGAGAACAACAAAGACAACAACCAAAAAGCTACAGACTTTCATAAATGGGTGCTTGCGTAGAATAGAGGGATTAAAATGGTATGACAAGGTTACCAATGTGGAACTGATGACAAGAACTGGACAAGTGCCAGTGGAACAAGAGATGAGAAGAAGACGATGGCGATGGATAGGACACACACTGAGGAAACCTGTTGATAGCATTACAAGGCAGTCCTTGTTCTGGAACCCCCAGGGCAAGAGAGGCAGAGGAAGACCAAGAAGTACGTGGAGAAGAGAGTTGGAAACAGAGGTGAAAATGATGAGGAGAACATGGAAAGAACTTGAGATGATGGCACGTGACAGGAGGACTTGGCATGTGTTTGTTGAAGGCCTATGCTCCTTTGGGAGTGGAGGGTTATGAATGAATGAATGAAATTTAGTTAAGTCCTATATTTATAGATGTGTGATTTAACCACTAGAACTCGCGCAGTGTTTATTAAATACATAAATATATATAATAGTCTTAACGGGAAATTTATCGCGCGCTTAGAAGATTATTTCTTCTTCTTCTTCTTCTTTCGTTCGCTTGAACTATATTGTCTATATCTGCAATGTTGTTTCTTGTATAAACTTCACTGTCTTTTGTAGTTATTCAAGATATTTTCGAGCTCTAATTTTTTGCTGTAGCCGTCTTTTTTACTATTGACGCCTTCAGCATTCCAGTGCATTATTTTAAATGGTCTTTTCTTTGCTTGGCCAGTAGCTCTATTCTCATGCCTCCTGGCTCCACGGGGCAATTGAGAAGGACCCCCAGTAGTAGGGGTTGGGCCCTTCCGAGGCAGAGGGCCCGGCACTGCGCCTGCATGGGTGTCCGTCACAGGGCGAGTGCCATAACGTTTTGCAGATATAGGCATACTTCCATAGCGCATGTGCGTGGCATCCTGATTGCTGTGGTGCGCCTCTTGGCTGGTTGCCTCCGTCTTCAGCACCTTGACTTGCTAGGGCAGACTGTGGTCTTGCTCGAGTGTAGGAGGGCCTGGCCAGTCTTGGTTTTTCAGCCGCTGATGGCTGTACTTGAGCCCCATCTCCACGTCAAGGAGCTGGCCTCGATGGGGAGAAGATTATTTGATTTTTAAAGTATGATTATGTTGTTATGGGTTTTCTATCTCTTTCTCTAGATTGATCACCTTTTGCAATCCCAGCAATAACGAAATCTTTCAGAGTTTCCATACTCGGTTCTTAAACTTCCAGACAGTTTGATGAGACATTTTTTTAAAGTAAATCTTGTGGTGGTCCGGTGCGGCCTAGCTAACATAATTACATGAAAGAAAACCTACCCAAGATCATTTGATTATTATCATCAAATTAAATTACAATCTGTAAGATAAACTGGAAGATGAACAGTGCCAGTAGCGATAGTTTATATACTGCTATATTGTGAGAGATTACCGATTTACCTGACTGTGACTGAGCCTAGTTTTTCCTCACTGGATTAAAGAAAATACTTTACCGGTCAGTTGCTGTCATCACGCAGTGAAGGAATATTGCCATCACCTCATTTTCACCCCTGTGTTGAATTGTGTCAGTGCCATCCCATAGACTCCTTTTATATAATAAAACACAAGAACTCTTAGAACTTCAAGTCCGGCGATAAGCGGGAATATTTGCTCGCAGTGAAACCTCGCATTATCTGGGGCGGGACATAGAAGGACTGGACAGTTGTCACACGTAAAGAGTTTAAGTACTGTGTATATCATGCTATGGATTGTCTGATGCGGAAATCGGTAAGTGTGTGGTGTATATGAGTGTGGATCCGCACAGTGGGCATGAATGACAGGAGATTTATTTTTTTGCAACAAACCATTTGTTAACTTGCCTACCGGGTAATACGTTTTCTGTATACCCGGCATTGTTCCTTTAGTGGGATAATTTATTAACTCTGTTTCATCCCCCCCCCCCTTTTTTTCTTTGCTTAGTAAAGGGAAGACACCATTGGGATAACAGTAATTTTTTTGTCTACCACCATAACTAATATTGTAACCCCTCTTTCAGAGTAATTAAATTCACTGTTGGGTTAACTTTCCTATGCTCCTGATAACTATCTATCTTGAGACTGGGTTTATCTTTGTCTAATACAAGCGGGAAGGGCTTAGTCGATACCAATCTTCTTCACCCCCTCCCTACCTTGATATTTGCATTTTTCTGTACTTATGATAATTTTATGTAACACTTGATATTGTTTTTTTGTGATTTGATCTTTACGGTAAATAAACATCATAAACTTATATCGGACTGTGTTGGAATACCCAAAAGCCCAAAAAATTCCCTATTTGTTTAATATAGCTGTATCCACGTCGTCTGAGTGTTTGAAACAACAAATCGGTGTGAGCGCAGACGTGTGTCTGGAAAACTGGCAAATAATTGTTTGACCAGGAGAGTGGAAGAGAAGATTGAGAGAAACGATTTGTCGTAAATAAGTCTGTCTTTACTCTCCTCCAGCACTCTGTGGGGCATCATATTAAATCTATACATTTCTATCACTGAGTTTTCATCATCATTCTACACTCTAAACCGGACTACTATTTCTAGACTCTTTCTCTCAAAATAAATTTACGACATTAATAAACATATTTATATGTAATATGTGGTCAGAATCAATTCTCTTCTAACTGTCACTTGATGTTTACTGTTGTATGTCCTGACTGTGATATATTATATCATATTTAACATTTGGAGGACGGGTTGGAGTTAAGACACTTAAACACAGTCCGAGTGTGGTTGGGAAGTAGAAATTAGATATCCGACTTTTATTGCTCTTCTTCCCAGAAGTCTTACCTCTCTCCACATTTTCATTAGTGACTTTAACTTTTCTCTGCTTCCACATTACTCATTCATATTCTGTCTAACCCCAGACATTCACTATTCCATACTCGCGACAATAGCATCGCCACTTGGTGCGATCGGCAGCTTCATCCTCCCAAGATTCTGGATTTATGTCCAGTGCCCTCATGTTTCTCTTACACACATCTTTGAATCTCAGCAGAGACATAACTTCCAGAAAGTTTTGACGAAAGTTCCTCCTCTTGTCGGCACAGGGCTATTCTTTCTGTCCCAACTTTTTCCCGATAACCTTATGCCTAATAAGCAAACAAACCAAAAATTAAGTATCGCGCGGACATTAATCAAGTGCTGATAGTCGCTGACGTCTCATTATTTCAATTTTTTTTAATTTACTCAAGTCATCTTGCTGAACCCCTTAGTTTTCAGCTTTATGAAATGGGGTAACCTGTTCCCTTCTTCACTGCCTTCGCCTTTAACTCAAGATCACAGCCAGACACATATTTAAAACTGGGTAGACTGAATCGCCATGATTTACGATCCAGGAACCTCGTAACTTTACCGCAAGAGACAACTCTGCCAGTCGAACACTCTGAGGTATAAAATTACTATTAAATGGTTTGAAAAAAAGTTATATATTACCTTGGAACTATCGTATGGCCGGAAATTATTAAGGTGCTTAAATCTAACAATACCGGTATTGTACAATCAATTCAAAAACAGGAAATAAGAAATCAGCTGTTTCTGCTCCTCTTGAAGCAACTTTCTGGTCTAAGTTAGTAGACATTGTTTAGAAACTTTCTCATCCAAAGCACGCCGAATAATGAATTGAATTACATCGATCTCGCGTCGACAAACGGCAGAAGTGAACACATTATAACTAGATAACGGTTACTGATACTCCGAGATGACTCGCGTGACCTTGGTTGTAAAACAACTTCCGGAATCTTCATTAGCATCTAACATTCCTACGTCAAAGATTCTTCGGCGGGAATTAGAGATTCCTTCGCGGAGGTTCACCTTTGGAAGCCTTGAAAAATTTGTTAACAGTTACTGACCAAATAATGAAAGGATGCGTCAGAGAAGGTGTAACCTTCAAATTGGAACTCACAACACAAGACAATTACAAGGTCAACTATCCTCAGTCTGTGCTTGTGAACATTTCGCTAAATACCAGACCAGTGGTTCGCAACCTGTTGTCCGGGGAAACCCAAGGAGTCTGCACGCGCTCTGCTTAAGGGATCCTATCAAATTAGTCTTTAATTAAGCCAGGATACGGTATATCACTATGGGACTGTTCAGTTGGTACTTACCATCTATAGTACATAAATAAATATTATACACATAAAGGTATGTTTCAGGCACTCGTGAGAAATAAAGAAGTAGAAAACTAGACACCATAGCTTGACTGCCTGCGTCAGGACCAGCGAACCAGAGCTGGTCAAGACCGCACTCCACCTCCACGTGGTGGTCCTGGAAACAGTCTGCAGCTGTGCAGGCTGGCTGAGCGAGTGTGGATCGAAATGGGAAGGCAAACCCGGTCCTAAAAAATGCCGTGCAGAAGTCGGATGTGTCGACCGAAAGGTGCAGATATCACAGCTACGTTGTAAACAGACACAACGCAACCACCGTCCTTTTCAGGGCGAACGAAGAAGAAGAAGAAGAAGACACCAGAAAAACAACAGAAGTGAGTGGCTTACAGGAGAATTGAACTCAGTACCTTCCGAACGGCACCCACGCCTAGCTACAGAAACGAATCACACTATCCACCCTGCCAGCTAGGCACCACAAAAAATAGTGCTTCGAAAACAAGGGTCATTAGCGCGATTCGCAGTATGTAACACCAGATATGTACCTACAGCGATCTAGCCTAATTAATGACGCAATCACTTCTATGTACTTGGTGTTACATGCTGGTTATAGCTGTGGTTATTGAGTTCGTATGTGTAGCATTATTATTGTTAAAAGGGAGATTGTCAGCATGCTTTCGTGTTACGCTTTGTGTATGGCTTCTACAAGTGTTTTGATTGCGTGACCTCTCGCAGTTCGATACGAGCCAAGTCTAGAGGACAATGTATGAAGGTTTAGTTATTATACTGTGACGCCTACTATAAGATTTTAAACATATAAGTATATTATGTTTTTATATAAAAATGCTGCAGTGAAAATAACTTCCGACAATTACAGTGTAGTCCAACTTTGCAGGAATATCCGTTTAGGGAAAGGCTTCGGGAGTAAACCTAGAGGATAAATCCGGAGTCGGAGTCCCTAAGGCAGTCTAATGTTGATTCGACATTAGTCTGGCAACTCCTGCGATGTGGCTGGTATCAAACTGTATCGGCTACTGCCGTTCATTTGGGCCTACCGGTTGCGTGGAGAGGGGGAACATGCTGCATGGGCTTGTTGCTTGATCTCCATATAACTGCCCAAGCTCGAGCCCTGGAGAGGACACTCAAGCTTTACCCTATAGGTGTCGACACAACACGGTAAGTATACGAGGAAAAGCAGCTGGGGGCTGTCACCTCAGGTGCACATTCCCATAGTCAGTTATGACTGAAGGGGTTATTATTATTATTATTAGTCCAACTTATTAGCATGAAACTGAGTCTCGTAAGTGGACATACAGTACGGGAGGCATCATGAAATCTCACAACACCTTGCAGAATGCCCAGGGCCGTCTCTGCATACCATCGTGTCGCGAAGGACACAGATATTTTAAATGCTATCAACAGGTTCCCACAATGTACGAGGTTTGTTCAAATGAAACCCGTCTCGGTGGCTTTATAACAAATATATGTAAGTTACATCAGCAGGAGTAGTAGAATTAAATACAGCAATTGTTATGAAGCAAGTACTCACTGGGGTCCTTTAGAAATAGTCACCACAGGCATTCAGACACGCATCCCACTGCTTGGATAGCCGGCGGATTCCGTCCGAGAAAAATGACTTTGGTTGCTTATTGAACCATTTAGTCACCGAGGCCCTGACGTCTGCATCGGAGTCGAATCGTTGTCCCTTTAGAGATTTTTTAAAGGGTATAAACAAATGAAAGTCACATGGTGACAGATCGGGGTTGTAGGCTGGGTGTGGCAGAACTTCCCACCTTTTCCTTGCTAACGCATCCTGCACAATGTTCGCAACATGTGGACGAGCATTGTCGTGCAACAGAATCACACCACGCGAAAGCATGCCGGGTCGTTTATTCTTGATGGCTGTATGCAGGTTGTCTAGTGTGTCCTTGTAGCGGATGGCATTGATATTCACGCCAGGCTCTTTAAAGTCTACCAATAGAAGCCCTTCATGGTCAAAAAATGCGGTCAGCATAACCTTACCGGCGGAAATCTGTGATTTGAATTTTTTGGACGGATTCCTTATCACACCGGCCATTATTTTAACGGTCTGCAGCACAACCAATGAATACTAGGAGAATGAACACTTACAAACTTGTACATTCTTATGTGCTTATTACGTCAGATGTGACGTCATCATGCTCCTCCTACGAATGTCCACTTGGCGCAGCACGGCCGGGTTTCATTTGAACACGCCTCGTATGTCCTGTCGATTTCCAGCGTCTTCTTCTCATTTCTTGTTCTACTGGTACTTGTCTGCTTCTTGGCCATCAGTTCCACATTAATGATCTTGTCGGACCATTTTAATCCGTTTATTCTACGCGAACACCTATTTCTTACAGATCTGACATTTAAACCAGGTAAGTTTAACAGCAAGACATGCGAAACTAGCCACTGCGCTTGGAACTGAGTTGATCTACAGCAGCGTTTCTAAAACTTTTTGGTCTCAGGACCCCTTTACACTCATAAAAATTATTGAGGACCCTAAAAAGTTTTTGTTTAAGTGGGTTATATCTATCGATATTTACTGTTTTAGATATTAACACTGAGAAAATAAGACAACAAAATGTATTTACTTCTTGTTGTGTTTCCGAGCATACCCAAAGAAAACTTCAGGATTTAAAAAAAAAAAAAAAATCAAAATCAAAACGACTTATTGAACGATAATGAGGGTACAGAGATTATATCGCGTATAACCGAAGATATCTAGTAACAGCACAGTAGAAGTATTGAGAAGAAACTGAGTGACTTTTTGAAAACGCAGATATTTATACCCTAAACCTACAACCTTAGAAACTTATGGAAAACAAAAGAATACACATTAGCCGTCAGGACGATGACGTCATCACACGGGAGAGAATGACAGTGAAAACGCAGATAACATCTTAGATTATTATGAAGATAGTTTTGACCTCGCGGACCCCCTGACATGATCTCGGCGACTCCCAGGGGTCTGCGGACCACACTTTGAGAACCGCTGATATACAGTATTCTACGGAGTAATTGAAAAGTCATTTCCCATTTTTAAATGCGTGTATCCTCACGTATATCTATCTATTGGATATACATGAAACAAATGTCATAACAAGGAACAAAAACTGCCATCTTTTTCTTCTTCTTCTTCGTACACTCTCAGACGTCTACTTGAATGTTTTCAAAGAAAGCAGTAGTCAGTTTGAGGCTATTTGAATCTCCGTAGAGCTTTTCCACAAATGGTACTGCGCTATTTCTGTTCTGCATATGTTGGGCATCTATGAAGCAGATGTTCAGCAGTCATTTTTTCAGTGCCACAGTTACACTGATTGGTAGTTCCTATCTTTAGCTTGTTGAATAGATGGTATCTCAATCTGTTGTGGCCAATGCAGAGTCTGAAGATTACCACGTGTTCTCTTCTGTTGAGCTGGTAGTATGCATCATTTTATATGTGTCATAGATGCTCTACATCCCATTTGCTTTTGTATCTGATTCTGATAAAACTCTTCGCCTCCTCGAAAGTTACGCTTGCATCAGACTGAGGTAGCTTTCCACATTCCTTTGCCAATCTGCCAGCCTCTGCATTGCCGGCGATGTTACAATGAGATGGGATCCATTGGATCACAACACTGCCATCTGACAAATAAATTTTAATTATTTTTTTCTCAGAAACAAAATAAAATAATATATAAAATGGCCAATAAACTCACCATACAAGAGACATCAAAAGTTACTGCACCTTATGAATGTCACGGATTGCCTCCCCTGCTTTGCAGTAGTGGTCCAACAGTGGCCAAATCTCAAGAGTATCTAATAAGGGCCTTCAAAGGTGTCTACCTTCGCACAAGATTACTCTTGGCAGAATTGTAGATAGAAGGGTAATGACGCTTCTATCCTTAGGCAGTGTACATAAGATATTTCCGAAGTAAAGAACAATGCTGCATTGGCAGGGCAATTGTTAACTTTATATAGATCCGCCGCCTTTTATGAAGAATTAAGCAATTATTAATTTTAGCTCGTCAAGCCCCCACCCTGATTTACTCAGTGGAATTCTTATTATTCTGGTATAGCTCTGTTTAGAATGTATTTAATAAATTGACTGTGACAAACATGCAGTACATTTAAAATGATTAAATCGAAGTTAAATTTGTATAATTACAAATAACAAATTTAAAAAATCTTTTAGGTTTAACAAGGTTTTAGAAAATTTGAATAATGATTTAACAGAAAGCTGTCATCACTGTTGTGATGAGTTGAAAGTTTATAAAGGAGTTCACGTGGCAGCTTTAACATTTAACCTATCTGCCAGTGATAGGTTCTGCTCCCGCTGATGGTTTGGCTAGTCGCTGGTCAAGGTTGTTAGGGCGCAACACGTTCCCTGAAATGCCGGGGAGTGTCTACGAAGTTGGTCCCTCGTCTTAAAGCTCAGGCCACTGTTCCCTTCTTGTTTCATAGATAGTACCCTCAATTGGTACCACCAACAACTATGGTAAAAGGATAGAAACAAAACGCTCGCCTGAGTATTGCGTTTTCCAACCCATAGTTATGGGTCCCCTTCTCTCTATTCCACCATCCCATCGACCTCAGAATTTACCCTCGATGAGAATTAAACTTAATCCATCGAGAGAAAACTTCCTTTACTTTTAAATTGAATAGCTTTATCTTTATTTTACATTTAAATGAAAAGGTTAATAGTACAGATGGAATATGTTTACATTTACATCTCCACTGATTGAAAAGTGTTCATAATATAAATTGAATATGTTTTCATTTATAATTACATTTGTTGAACAGTTTGAAACTTTCATTAATATTAAAGTGAATATGTTTACATAGACATTTACACTGGTTTGAAAATGTAAATATTATACTTAGAATGTACATCATTTCTTTCATCTTTCCCTCCCTGCTCCATATGGAACTTGGGACTACTTATACTTTTTGTTCTCTTTAAGAAACTAGCGATAAAGCAGTTACCAGCCCTTGCAGTGGTGGTTCAAGAAATCATCATTCTATACGCTGAGGTTGCCAGCCTCAAATGACTTGGACATCCACTCACATATTACTATTCACATGGCAATATATACATATTAATTGACATGTTAGTAATTTAAAACAATAAAATGTAAAATGCATAACGTATGCCAATCCTGACTCACAGACTTTTTGCTCAGATGAATAAATGCACTTGAATCGGCCTCTTACACGTGTTCTTGGGGGTCGTTACTTTTAACATTAATTCCCACTATGACTCCGTGTGTTTCAGTTTCCTCAGATTCCGGTTCCTTATTAAAATGGTAACGTTTTCCTGGGCTGTGTAAGTCTTTCCAAAATACTCCAATAAAAGTCCGGCCGGATAAATTGAATTCTGAATTCTAACTTCTGGCAGTCTGGTTGTGTCGTCCTGGCAAGCGATTTCTCACAGTTTATATTGTCAGATTATATTGCAAGTCTGCCCCCGCATTTTGTTTGTTACGATGCTAAGAAAGCGCCAATCGTTTTCAAACATGCGTGTCGTGTGGGGAAATTTAAAATTATATCAGACATGGAAAAATTATGTGCATGATGCAGAGGTCACCTCTCCCATATATGGTAATAAATCATCCGATTGCCTCGTAGGCAAACTCACCAACACATCTGTAGACTTGTACAACAATGTGTTTCAGATGTAACAACTTATTACTTTCATATAAAGTAATGTCTTCGAGAAAGTCGGACAGGAAACGATTATGTCATTTATGTCTGTTCAAAAGGTGTCGCACAGATGAGTAATCTCGTTATCTGTTGCTTCAGCACACACAGCCCGACTTTTTACCACCTTGGCGAAGACGCACCCTACCTTATCGGCGACCAAACAAATACACTGGGGCGATTTTAGTGTTAATCTGTCGCGGCCAAGATTTGGTACACGAGAATTTACCAACATGACTGCCGTTTCAATATTGCATCACCTGTCTACTATCTCAGCAGGGATGGGCAGGTAAACAGACAAGACGAATTATTACTAAAAGGAGTGTAAGAATGAAAGTAAAAAATATCTGCTACATAGCAGAGAAAGAAAAAAGTGCTGACCATGGAAAAGCACGCAAGTAGTCAGGACAACAATTTAAAATGAGTACTGCCGGAGTGAAAGAGAGATCGAGAAGGGGTCGCCCCAAATCCATCTTGCGACAATGAAATCATGAGTTGAACAGACTGGATCTCACGCTGAGTTGTCATGTTAATGTAATATAACATTTTAAAGAATAAATGGCAGTATCTTTCCTTTATTTTGACACGTTTCATATAAATTAGTTGGACGAGAAGGAATAAATAAATTAATCATAAAAAGTGACTTTTATTTATATGGGGTGACCAGACTCTTTCTCGCTGTCTTTTATTTCAACTGTGATGAAATCAGTTGTGTCCTTTTACATCATTTTCGTTTTCTCCTGCATTATTACCTTATTGCTCCATTTTCCCAGCTCATCGTCCTATTATTTGGCATATTTTATGCACCTACATTTTTGCCTGGTCACTCCTATACTTGTTTACGTTTCACCATGTGAATAGTAGTATTACAAGACTAATTATACCGGCTGGCAGATTACAATTTTATCGCCCAGTGTTGTGTAATGCAGACGGTCACAGGAAATCATTGTTAACACAAAGTGGTCTCGCACGATCGACGGAAAGAAAGCCAGATTGTCTGTCTAAGAAATCCGTCTGAGAGATGTACGTAAACACAGGTGATAATAGGTAATTGGTTCCAATGGTCCGTCTCTGTATCAATAGTACATATAACCTGTCAGAGGAGATCATATGGGCGGAAGGTATTAGTCAAGAAATGAGTTCACAAATGTGTTCGTAAGTTTGCACAGGTGCAATTGGATGTATTACTGCCATATTTGAAAGAGGTCACGAGTTTAAATTTTAAAACTGATATTTTAAAACACGCGGAGGATTGTATTGATTTAACGCCCCCACCCACATAGTTCTAAAGAGACAGGATTGGTCTAAATCGAGACCCTGAAAAAAACTTTAGCTCTCATTGGAAAGCTGGTCGGAAATACCAATGTGGAAGTTTGACGAAAAATGAGAATATGACCTAGCAAAGTCGGAGACACATAGCAGACTGCTTGGGAACGTCAGATTAGCAACTCCCATGAGCCAGAGAGACATCGGATTAGAATTCCAAATTATAAGTGACAGATGAAGTATTTGGGCATCTTTGTAACTTAGAAAAGAAAACCCGAATTTTTAAATACCAAGACTGGAGACGTAAGGAATCAGAGCACCCATTATAAGAGGAATACTAAAATTTTCCCGACTAAGGGTTCGAAGCATCTAATCATATTCATTGTGCCAGGAGATTGTGTTCCCCAAAAAAAAGTTAATTTGGGGTAAGTGTAAAAATTTATTTTACACCCTGAATTTGACATGGCTGTACTTGCCAAGTAGTTATACAAGGCACAGGAGGCTGGCAACCTCAACATTTGAAAATGGTATGTTCATAAACCACTACAGCAAGCGCTGGTGTTGGATTTATGCCAGTTCGCTCAGGAAAGCGAAAGCAGAAGCGACCCCAGACTCCGAATGGAGCAGTGAGATGATTACCTCACATGTACCTAGGGTGTAAGGGTGTATAGTATCATTTTGTGAGATATGTGTACTTTTATAATGTTAGTTCGGGCAAAAGCCATTGCACTCGCGCTGTCCAGGCACATTTTCCCATTTAAGTGACCATAAGAATAATGTGATTTCTAATCATATTCCTTGACCTATGCTGTATATGCTCAGGGAGAATAAAAATTCAGAGATACCCAACTGGTGGAATGATAGCGGGAAAGGGCGCCTGTTTAATCCCCCGACCACAATGTACTTAGCAGAGGTATTTGTTCTTTTTATTTTGTCTAAAGTTCGTGGTTCGAAGCTACAAGACTGTTCGTAGTACTGTCTAAAGTTCGTGGTTCGAAGCTACAAGACTGTTCGTAGTACCAGACCAGTTTGAAGTAAAAGTCTTCGCCACTATCTTGTGAGTCAAGAGCTGGGATTCGAAACTGAGTGCCCTCATCACAGAAGAATTTATGAAAACCACGGCGGCAGTACTCACTTAGACGCAGCTAAGCTCTTTTTAAAGGAAACAGCAAAACGACATTTTTTTTTAACTTCTCTAACAAGTGTCCATTAAGACCATTTTTATCTAAAGTTCACCCATCATTGCATATTTATTTTAAACTGTCAAAGAATAACTGATTGTTAAATTTGTTATATGTTGTGTTACAAATTCATAGTTGATTCAGTCATTATAGATATGATAGAGAGAGAGAGAGAGAGAGAGAGAGAGAGAGAGAGAGAGAGAGAGAGAGAGAGAGAGAGAGAGAGAGAGCCAAATAATAATAAGAGGGATTTCGCTGGATTACACCAGCTGGGTGCTTGAGCGGGCTAAAACTAAATTGCATAAATCTTCATAAAAAGCGGTGGACCAGATACTAAGTTAACATTGCTCGGCCCCATGCAGCATTGTTCTTGACTTCTGGAATATCTTATGGACACTCTTTGAGATAGAAGCATCATTATCCTTCTATCTACAACTCTACCATGAGTAATCTTGTGCGACGGTAGACACCTTGGAAGACCCAAATTAGTTACTCTTGAGTTGGTGTCACTGTTGGACCACTACTGTAGAGCTAAGGGGAGGCAATCCGTGACACTAACTCAAGAGCAGAGTCAGGTACCTATTTACAGCAGGGTAGACTGGAGCTTAACGCATCCGGGTTTCGATCCCGGAACCCTGGTAACTAAGCCCCAAGAGGAAAGTGCAGTAACCATTGACCTCGTCATTATTTTCCTACTCTTTCTCTGGGGGGGCCTATTTATCTTAGTTCATTCTCTGCTTACCTCAAACACATAATGTTACGATCTCGTACCCACATTACGACAACTCAGCTAACACAGCCAAGGCAAGATGCTAGTCCTCCCACAGCGGTAATTTCAGATAATGGACCCAGGTATTTGAAATGAAAGTCAAACATAATTACAGACTTGCTAGACAGCCCTACGGTCCTACTCCCTGGACTGTTGCACGGTGGTAGTAATTTAACTTTTGTGGTTTCTCCGAAGGTAACAGAAGCAGACGCTATTCAACTCCGAGGGAAGTCTTATATGACAACAGACATTCATGATTGCAAACTTTCATGACGACAGATTTTTCGAAAAATGACTGATAGCGGCAAAGTTTTATGACGGAAGACTTTCTAAACAGGACAACTTTGTGACGGCAGATTTCATGTGGACAGATTGTCAACAGAGTAGATTGACGCTGACAAACTTTAATAACTGCAGACAGCCATAAGGAAAAAAATTAAACAAAAATGAAAAGTCTCTCATGACTGCCACTGCCAGCTTAAAAATTACACAACGGCAATCTTTCATTGGATGTCCGATTGGCAGACTGTTCATAGCCCTAGCTTTTCGCAAAGTTTCCGAGTCCAGTGTTAAAAACCTGGTATCGTCAAGCTCTCGTCTATCCAGCTATAAATGGGTATCTGACTCTGCTCTTGAGTTCGGAAAGATCAAGACAACGAGAAAGTGACATAATCACCCCATCTCATAAAGCTGAGACCTAGTAGTGAAGACTTAAGCACTTACACCTCTAAGCAGGGCCGGATTATCCATTAGGCTAAGTAGGCTGAAGCCTAGTGGCCTGGAGCTCTTGAAGGAGCGTGCATAAGTTTAAAAAATTTTTAATGCATAGATTTATGAACATAAAGAAAATGTTTGCACTTTGCAATGGTATTCATAACGTTCTAAAAAGATAGTAAATAGCTTAAAAGATATAATGTAGCCCCGGCAAAATATGAACTAGTTGCTATTCCATAGCATTTTAAAGCATATATTGGGGAAGTAGATGGGGTTAAAAAAGATGAAAATTGAACCAGTAAGTCTTTAATTGCCCTTCACATAGTTAGATCCTTTGTACACAATGGCCTTCAAGAAGTCTTTCCAAGTGTATTCATTTATCTTCGCATATATTTATCACTTTTGACAACCAACTGCTCCGGAGAACGGTAATTTTCTGCACTCAACGGGTTAAAAACTATCTATGATCGACCATGAAGGATGATAAACTGAACAATTTGGCATTGATGCGCATAGAATCTTCTATTCTTAGAAAAACTGATATATTGCCAGTTAGTGAATAAATTGTTGAAAGAAAAATAAGAAAAAATTTCAATAAAATGTGTTTACTGTGTTGACCATAATAATAAAAATAATACTAATAAACATTAATAAAAAATAATTACTAATAAAAGAGGTAAGAAATGCTAACAAACTAATATACCAGTCTATTAATAATACTAGTATATACCATCACCATGCTAAGGGGTTTGAAAAAAATAATAAATTATTGTCTATTAGGTGAAAGGGGACCCAAACACCAAAAAACCTAGAGACCCTTGGCCCCGGCAGTGCTACTAAGGCAGTATTTGCTGTGGCACTATCATTTTTTTAATCTTTCATTGTCACTTATTATTCAAAAGTGTGACTCCATCCATAACTTACGACCAAATAAACAAAAATATTATTATTCTGTTTAGTGAGTCATCTTGGCTCATTGTTATTTTTATGAGGAAGGAAAATGGCGTTTGCCGTGATTAAGATTATTTTTTATTCTTTGTTCACTCTCCCTTTTCACTCCTTATGGTTAAGTGTCATTGTTTCAAGGTCTTTTCTTTCCATTGTTTCTTTATTTACTTCATATCTGTCTCTAATTCTTGATCCACGTGCTTATAGCTCTACTTGTATTTCTCTAATCCTGGGGTTTCCAGAACAAGGACTGCCTTTGAATGCTATGAGCTGGTTTCATCAATGAGCTTCTCACCCAAAGCCAGCGTCCCTTCCTCACGCTTTGTTCTCACTGGCACTGTGTCGCCTTAGTACTGCTTCATTCCATCTCCATGTCAGTTTGTTTTGAGAATAACGCGTGTAAAGTTTTTGAGATATTCGTTGAAAATGTCAGGTTCTTGTCATCAGTGCCACACTTGTGATCTTGTCATCAGTTCCACATTGGTGATCTTGTCATCAGTTCCACACTGGTGATCTTATCAGTTCCACACTGGTGATCTTATCAGTTCCACACTGGTGATCTTATCAGTTCCATACTGGTGATCTTGTCATCAGGTCCATACTGGTGATCTTGTCATCAGTTCCGCACTTGTAATCTTGTCATCAATTCCACATTGGTGATCTTGTCATCAGTTCCACACTGGTGATCTTATCAGTTCCACACTGGTGATCTTATCAGTTTCACACTGGTGATCTTATCAGTTCCATACTGGTGATCTTGTTATCAGTTCCATACTGGTGATCTTGTCATCAGTTCCGCACTGGTAATCTTGTCATCAATTCCACATTGGTGATCTTGTCATCAGTTCCACACTGGTGATCTTATCAGTTCCACACTGGTGATCTTATCAGTTCCACACTGGTGATCTTATCAGTTTCATACTGATGATCTTGTCATCAGTTCCATATTGGTGATCTTGTCATCAATTTCACATTCGTGATCTTGTCATCAGCTCCACACTGGTGATCTTGTCATCAGCTCCATACTGGTGATCTTGTCATCAGTTCCACACTGGTGATCTTGTCATCAGTTCCACATTGGTAATCTTATCAGTTCCACACTGGTGATCTTGTCATCAGTTCCACACTGGTGATGATGTCATCAGTTCCACATTGGTAATCGTATCATCAGTTCCACACTGATGATCTTGTCATCAGTTCCACAATGGTGATCTTGTCATCAGTTCCACACCAGTGATCTTGTCATCAGTTCCACACCAGTGATCTTGTCATCAGTTCCACATTGGTAATCTTGTCATCAGTTCCACACCGGTGATCTTGTCATCAGTTTCACACTGGTGATCTTGTCATCAATTCTACACTGGTGATCTTGTCATCAGCTCCAGATTGGTAATCTTGTCCTCAGTTCCATATTGGTGATATTGTCATCAGTTCCACACTGGTGATCTTGTCATCAGTTCCCCATTGGAGATCTCATCAGCTCCACACTGGTGATATTGTCATCAAATCCACATTGGTGATTTTTTCATCAGCTCCACACTGGTGATCTTGTCATCAGCTCCACACTGGTGATCTTGTCATCAGTTCCACACTGGTGATCTTGTCATCAGTTCCACATTGGTAATCTTATCATCAGTTCCACACTGGTGATCTTGTCATCAGTTCCACAATGGTGATCTTGTCATCAGTTCCGCATCAGTGATCTTGTCATCTGTTCCACATGGGTAATCTTGTCATCAGTTCCACGCTGGTGATCTGGTCATCAGTTCCACACCGGTGATTTTGTCATCAGTTCTACATTGGTAATCTTGTCATCAGTTCCACATTGGTGATTTTGTCATCAGTTCCACAATGGTGACCTTGTCATCAGTTCCTCACTGGTGATCTTTTCATACCATTTCAATTCCTGTACTCAGCGCAAGCAACCGTTTATGAAAGTCTGTATCTTTTTGCTTGTTTTTTTATTCTCGGAATAATCAATTCAAATGTCAAGTGTCCTATTGTATGGTTCTGAAACATGGAGAACAACAAAAACAACAACCAAAAAGCTACAGACTTTCATAATTGGGTGCTTGTGTAGAATAGAAGTGGTATGACAAGATCACTAATGTGGAGCTAATGACAAGAACCAGACAAGCGCCAGCGGAACCAGAGATGAGAAGAAGACGCCGGAGATGGATGGGGCACACACTGAGGAAACCTGTTACAGTATTACAATGCAGTCTTTGTTCTGGAACCCCCAGGGTTAGGGGGGGGGGGGAATATCACGGAACATATGGAGAAGAGAACAGCAGACAAACATGACGGGGATGAAAACGACACAGAAATACCTTGAGCTGATGGCAGGGGACATAATATGTAATATAAGGAAGGTAGATGAAAAAATAAATACGAGGAACAGACTGCCTTACATTGGCTTTGTGTGGGCGGAGCTTAAAGGCATTGTCTGACTGATTCATTGACTGAGTAATTAATCAATCACTTAATTTATTAATCGATTGAATATATTCATATAATTGCATTCTTAAACCAATTGTCCATGACTCACTACCATGTCTCAGGATTGGTTCTATATAACAATGAAGAACTCTCTTTCTTACTTCCAATGACATAGACTTGTTGCATAACATACTCTTCATTTTATAGAATGCTGGTTTTGCCTGAGCTATTTTGCTCGTCACTTCTGAGATGCATCTTCCATCTGCTGTTATTATTCTGCCCAGATTTTTGAACCTATTGACCTGTTTCAAAACTGTTCCATTTACTTTGATGGGGCATTCTGTGAAAGCCTTTTTCTTTGAGATGACCATTACTTCTGAAAGCTAGAAAGAAGCAATCCACATTCTTGGGCATGTTATGAGAAGAGGAAAGGTGGAATATATCGTAACAACAGGTAAGGTTGAAGGAAAAAGAGGTAGGGGAGGGCAAAGAGAGCAAATAGGGCAGTGAAGTGCCCAGGGACCCCCCGATTCTAAGGGTCCCTTGCCGGGATACTGCCATATTGTTCATAAGACATCTCTTGGCAGAGTGGATAATTACTCGATCTCTCTGGAAAGGCCTGGGATTCAAATCAAACATGACGTGGGTAAGTTGACGAAATTTTTGTTGAAAGTACCATTAAATTATAAATCTATAGGTTTAATTTTATTGACCGTTTACATTTTTATTCCCGTGAGTGGGTAGGGCTGGTAGGGGCCAATTGCATTGCTTCGCCCAGGGCCTACAATGCTGTTAAAACGGCCCTGAAATGGGGGACAGTTTGACATCGTGGCATGGAAAGAAATCAACAGTGGAATTGATAAATTGTGTAAAGACATTATCTCCTACGCCACTAGGTAAAGTACTTGATGTTGATTCTTAAACACAAAAGATACTATAAAATTGGTGACGGTGGTGACATGGGAAGATTTAAAAAAAAAAAAAAAGAACCCAACTCACCTATAAATCATAGATCAATAGTTACTTCCGATAGGACCGTCTGGCTCTGTTGTTCTAGAATGATTTGATCAATGTGTATGCATCCAGCGGCGTAGTATTAATGGGTAAGAGTTTATGTTTAAGAATCTTAAAACTAACCCTTAATCCTAAACCTAATGACATGGGCGACTTATGTGGATGGCATCGAAGAAGAAGTCCCATTTTTATTCATTTCAGCCGAAACGATCTTAGGGTCTGATACAATGATGTGATTTTAATGTGCCAAGTGGCCATTGTAGTTCCCGGGGTATCTCTGAAGAGACATAGTAAAAATAGGACTAGTGCAGAGGTTTTCAAACTTTTTTGGTCCGCGGCTCCCTTGACCTGTGCATAAATCACCGCGGCTCCTCTCTATACTACGAAGATCTATATTTATTGAAGGACCTTGGCTCATAATATCGAGCCCAACACTTTTCCCAAGCCACCGCGACGCCCTTAGCCGAGGGCCACGACGCCCCTGGGAGCCGCGACGCAGTTTGAAAACCTCTGGACTAGTGCACTGCTCAGGAAGGCCGTATAAGGCGACTATTAATGAGGTTGTGCATGGGACTGGGAACCTGACCATGAAAAACAAATTACCACAGAAACCATTGCTGCAAGATCATGTGACTACTTGGTGCTGGCAGTCGTGGCTTCCCGTTTCGTAAGGAGCCCAAAGTAAAACTAATGATGAATGTGCCAAGTGGGTAGGCCTACTCACTATAAAATGTATTTCACGTGACAACGTTAACTTTAATTATAACACATTCTCGTCCGTGTGCAATGGAGATAGTTCTTAAAACCAAACCAAACAATAACTCATGAGCTTTGACCACATCACCCCTAGTGTACCGATGGTCAAGAAAATATGGGCCTAACAGCATATTCTCAATATGCCTCAAAGGGCGTGTAACGGGATCTTTTTACCGCAAATTGTATTATGATTAAAGTTTAACACGAACATTTATTAAAACGTTGCTTAACTGTGGGAAATATATCCACAAGTTTGGTATTGTCACAAAATTATGCACCAAACACAAAAGGCTGTCAACCCAACATGCGGCTGTGTAGTTTATAAAACAAGCAATCACCTGTTAGAAATCGATCACACTTTACACGTCTAACAAACTGTACGACTGAGTACAAGCGATCAATCTCTCCGGCTTCCTAGTCTATGACTTGCAGAAAACCAGTGACCTTTCAGGTAATGTCGCTAACAGACAACAACCAATCACAGGATAAAATATGTCACAGTTGTCTTTCAAAATCCTTCCATTCACAACAAAAGTTGGTTATTGTCGAACGTCGTGTCCCCTCGAAACACTGTCTACCTGAGCGCTGGACTTTTATGTGACTGTGGCAAAGCTGGTCGACCTGAGGTTAGTTAAACAAACCGACAAACCTGAGAGGGCACGGATACCTGTGTGGGGAGATGTCGGACTGAGCATCTGAGTTACCTGTGTTTCTAAATGAAGATCACTAATCTGTTGTGAATTTGGACAGTCCATGCAACGGTTAACCATTTTTCACCTTAGTTTCAATTTATATACTATAACTGAATATATTTTGTACCTACAAAACCTAGCAGGACACTTTAATATTGTTATCAATTTCATGTCATTTCATTAAAATTTATATAAAGAACATGTCTTTGTATTATGATTGCGCTTCTTCTTCTTTGATCTTTAGCCGCCGACTGTCAAAGCATTCAGTGGCCGTCACGCCTGGTGGCGTCTTGTAGGGCAGCAACAAACTGCTTCCTCTTTGTTCTGTCGGCGGCCATCCTTCGGACAGTACCCCAGCTCTGGTTCATTCTTTGCATCTCGGCCTCCACAGTTCTCCGCCAAGTTGTTTTTAGTTGGCCTCTCTTTCGCTTTCCTTCGGTGGTCCATAGCATAGCTGTTCTTGTGATGTCATCGGGGTCTCTTCTGAGTATGTGGCCAACCCAACTCCAGCGTCTGCTAGTTATGATGTTGTGCATGTTCTCTTGGTTATTCCGAGTAAGTAGTTCTTGGTTAGTGATAGTACTAGGCCAAAAGATTCAGAGAATTTTCCTTAGTGTCACATAATTTTTGGATCGATCTCCTGTATTCAGTTACATTTGTTGTGCGTACTGATTACGTGCAATTTCCGTGGTCAGCACACTTCTTTCTCTGCTATCAAGCAGATATTTGGTATTTTCATATCACCTTTCAGTAATAAGTCGTCATGTTTGTTGCCCGCGTGACCTTGTTAAGAGTAGGCAGATGATGCAACATTAATCGACAAACTTGTGATAAATATTTTCGTATACCAGACCGCCTGTTTCACACGAAAAATCGCCCAGCGAATTTGTTTAATCTCTGATAAGGCGAATGTGACTTTCTCGTCCAGATGGTAATACGACGAACTATGTTTACCTGGGAGTGCCAGGCGATAAATTATCGACCTGCTGGCAAGCATTCGGCAGACTCGACATGACATAATCGCTTCCTGTACGACTCATTACGAACATATTACTTTAGACAAAAATAAGGAGTTGTATTTGTAAATAGAATGAAAATCTCACTTTCATATTTGGAAGACACGAAAAGATATACTGGCCCAATGACTCAACACTAAACTCAAAGCTATATGGAGTTAAAGAGGAACTTCAAACAACAGTCGAATTCATCATGAGAACTCGTCTGACGGTGTAATCATCAAAGATGCGATCGCAAGAAGAAGAAGAAGGAAGACACGACCTTTGTATTAACGCACAGAAATTTCTTAGTGGAAATAGTTTGAATTACTCCAACAAAACACACAGGTTTTGAAACGGTAGGAGGGCATTCGAAACATAGGAAGAACAAAATTCCTGATTGGACCCTACCTAAATCGTAACAAAGTACTGTGGGGGGAGCGAAGTGTAATATAACCTGACATATTAGTTAGTTTAGAACACTGTGGAAATTCACCTCGCGCCAAGAAGACAACAAGACCCTTGCCAGAGTTAAGAATAGCAGCAGATTTCATTTACCGGACCGGATCTTGTTTGAGCATCTTGAGGACTTAGAGCCCAGGAAAACTCTACCATTTTAACATGGAAAACCGGAATCTGATTCCAAAGAAGATCCTTATGGGGCCGCCTACACAATGATGCAGAAACTTCAAGTCTACAAAAAAGCGCCAAAAAAAAAAACCAAACCCGATTACTTTGCCGCGAGAGGCAAGCGTTCTGACCACTCCGCTAATCAGACGCACTACAGCAGGAGTAAAAAGGTAGTCCCACATCAGATACTGCCGTAGGGGAGCGAAGTGTTAGAGATTTTACCAAACTAGTTCCAGCGTCGAGAGGTGAGGTGACCAGTTCCCTTCCTCGCTGCCTTTTCCTTCCCTACCTCAAAGTCAGGTACCCATTTACAGCTGGGTAGACTGGAGCGTGTCGGTACGAAGATACGAACCCGTCACATGTGCCATGAGAGACCAGCGATCTAACCACTCAGTTAATCGGACGCTCAAAGCAGGAGTTGGCGAGCTAAATTGTATGTGTTAATTGAAATGACAGCAGATATGAGCAACATAGCTATATTGAGAGCCACCTAAGCTATCAGAGAAGTCAAAAAAGTGAGTTTTGTGCATTAATATTTGCTTCACAGAAGAATACAAATTTAATTACGTACTTAGTCGTTCTTCTTCAACCCTGGAGTGCAGGGTATTGCCAGAGTGACATAGATGTCTATGTAACACCGTTGCTTTCTTGACACGGGTGTTGGGAGTGTGTCCCAATCTGAGTCTGTGTGCGGGAGACATTGCAATGAATTCTCTCGCGACCGGTCCTTTCATTGACAGGCGGCTCATTTTCCCGCCCTGTAGCCTGACGCAATTTGTACGCCATCATCTTTAATCAGCATAATCATCACCAAGCACCGTGCTGTCGGCGAAGTTCTTCTTCTTCTTCTTCTTCTTCCATCCTTGGCCAAAGACCGACCAAGCAGTCAGTGGTCATTACGCCTTGCGGCGTCTTAGGGCAACAAAAAATTATCCGTTGTTCCGTTACGCCTAAAGGCGTTTATTGGTACAACAGAATATTAATTGTTGTTTCCGTAATCAATGTGACAAGCAAGCGGTTGATCAATCCGCTGTGCCCCGAACTTGCCCTCGTGTGTACTGCCGCTATGTCGGCGAAGTTAACTCTGCGTAAATTCCTGTCATCGGTCTAATAACTTTGTTAAATATACTACTGGACAAAAGTAAAGGGCCACCATTCAGTTTAGACAAGTTTTATATAATTGATTGGCAAACTGTAAAGACAAGTGAAAATTTCATTAAAACTGAGCTCAGAGAAATGTGTATACATTTCTGTGTGCACTAGGTTAATTTTTTTTTTTAAATGTCCAAAAACTGGGTCACTTTAACCCGCACATGAAAATTGCCATTGTTGCTGCAAAAACTCGTGGTTTTTACAACACTCCCCACTAGTTCAAAAGGTGAAAAAGTGTGTTGAATTTGAATGCACGTGGAAAATGATCATCGGTAAAGAGTGTTCACCGTTGGTATGCAATAAATCAGTATGACAAGTGGTCGAAATGATCACTGCATTAGCCATGCCACCAAGGAGAAGTCTCAGCACTGTAGACCGTGGTAGAGCCATGGCATGGATTCAGGATGGTCAATCTGTTCGTCATGTTGCAAGACGTTTAGCAGTGTCCCACTCTACCATTCAGAGACTTCTTGAGAGATTTCAAGCTACCGGACATTTGGAAAATCGACCCTGCTCACGAAGAATTATATAAAGCTTGTCTAAACTGAATGGCGGCCCTTAACTTTTGTCCAGTAGTATATTTTTTGACGTTGTTTACTGCCATGTTTCTTGTCTGACCTGTATCCTCACTTGAAACAGTCTGATTCTTCTACTGATTTTGCTCATTGTATTGTTTTATAAACACCAAAACAAATAATTCACAACTTAAAAATAGAAACCATCAAGAGTAAACCTAATACATGAGCGCCCGATTGACAGAGTGGTTAGAGCGCTGTTCTCTCGTGGCAGAGGTGTCTGGTTCGATTCACGGAATCGACATGCTCCAGTCTACCCAACTTTAAATGGGTATCTGACTTATTCTCTTGAGTTAGGGAAGGAAAAGGCAGCGAGGAAGGGAACTGGTCACCCCATAATCTCAATTCGGGACACTAGTGTAGTGAAGTCTCTAGCACTTTACTTCCCTACGACAATATCTGCTATGGAACCACCTTTACCTTTAAACCTAACATAAGCAACTTCAGATGTGGTGATGAATCGAAAATAAGTGACAAGAAATGATTGATTATGGTAGCGACAACAAGTAAAATTAATGACCGTAATCCAAAAAAGGAAAGATCGTGATGGGCATTATTCTAGTTGCAAAAAGTGTTTGTGAGTTATGTGGGGAGAATTGTAGAAAAAAGGTCACAGGAAAGTAAAGTCACAGAAAAAAATCACAGCAAACAAAAAGTCACAGGAAAAAAGTCATGGCAGGAAAAAGTCATAATACAGACACACGCATACACACACACACGCATATATATATATATATATATATATATATATATATATATATATATATATATATATATATATATATATATATATATATATATATATATATATATATATATATATATATATATATATTGTTACGCCTCCGTTTGCACACAGCTTTGCGTTCATTAGTGAAACATCGCTGTGCTCAGAGGGAGCAGCACTAAAAAGCAGCACTATTGAAACTGGCACCACCGAATTGATTTATAACGTAAGGTTAAAATATTAGATTACGTAGATGCGCGTGCATGAGCAGAAGTAACGGTCACTTTTGGTGCACTTTCGACTGTGTATTTCATGGTGTCAAGACGTGCATTCTGTGAGCTCCTGCTTGAGTGTTTGATGTCCGCTATTTATGCACGCTATTGGAGAATGTTTGAGACATTGCATGCCTTGGACTCCTGTGTGAATTAACAGATAAGTAGTTTGAGTTTTGATTAACATTTCGACGACCTAGAGAAGTTATATTGTCGCGGACATTTGGACTTTAACGGACGGCACCTTTGCCTACAATTCATGTATAATGATGGCCTGGTATGTTCGACCTATGAAATACCAGTTAACGTCATGATATCTGTGGTGAAATTCTAAATACAATATCTAAATTAGAATATAACAGTATAGTGCATAAAGTCAAAGATAGGATAGAACTAAAAATTTTGGTCGAGAATTGTTGTCGTCACCCACGCCTTCAGCGTATTAGTTGATAACGCATTAGCCGAACAAAAGGGTACCCAATTTTTCAAATTCGTCCTTGAGATAAACGTAACACTTCCCAAGTTCAACTAGGTATTTGCCTAAAAGACATAGTAGAGAGAGGGTGGGGAACGGATAGATGGCCCAATGCTAATCGCGTTTCGCATTGTTTCTAAAAATAAAACCAACTTGCTAGCCTTGCCTAGGGCGATTTTCAAAATACGATGTAAAAGTTAGAACATGGGGACAATTGGGTCATGCAGACAGCATTTATGACGTAATTCTCACGTACTACGAGAGACTCTCGTAATTAGCTTGAAATTAGTACAAAAAGACATGAATAGGTTGGATATTATAGAAAAAAATATGGAATTCGGAACCAAGCCACCTAGCCCCATAAAAAGTATATCTTCTTGTACCTTAGGACTTCCTGAGCAAGAATAAATTGTTAGTTACACAAATAGTCCATTAAATAACCAAATATTGGTAATAATACTCTAGAGGATCGGACAGACTGTCAGGACAAGTCATGCCTGCTTGATTTTTTTATGGCATATTTTTTGAAAAAAATTAGGGGAAATAAAGACTAAGAAGGTACGAGAGATTGGATTGGATGGATTTTGAAGGAAGGCGAAATATTATTGGCCGACCTCAAATTAAAAATATACTAACCGAGTAACGAAGGGAAAGTTTGAATTTTATTTTGCAAGACTTGTTTACAATTGAGATAAGCGTAGTCATTGGTCAGCTTACCAAAGATGCATTTAAAATTGAAAGGCTTAGATGCCATTTTTTCAAAAACCTTAGTTGAAGCAGGTGCGTTGAGAGCAGCATTGCTGTAGACCATATTATCTCAGCAGTCTGGACAAAGGCAGAAGGAACAAAAGTGTATTTCCATTGCCAGTCAACGTATTAATTGTGTGCTTTTCATTGAATATTGTGGTAAGGAGAATATTAATTATCTTTTATTTAAAATAAATTGGAATGTGAGAAAAGTTAGATGAAAGTCCATCATGATTAGTAAGTACATAGGTCCCCAGCACTCAGACAGGGCCTATAAGGTATCTATTATATAATTAACTACCAGAGAGAGGTAGATACCAAAAAACATGCAGGGGTCCTCATGAATCATATCACCCATCATATTTTATGGAAAAAGATCAGTGTAAATGGCAGAGGCGTAACCACTATTAGGAAAAAGAAAAGAAAAACTGGTATAAATTGTTCCATCAATCTAGAGTGGAGAAGTAAGGTTGGTCAGAAAGGGCTGACCCGGTTCTTTTGTTAAATTGTATTATTATTCGTAAATTGGGTGGAATTAATGTGAAGTTAAGACAGGAGCATAACTTTCATTTACAGGGGTTCTGCTGGCAATTATCTGGTGTCAATGAATTGTCTGAGTGAGAAAGCCTACACTATTGTGAGGAGTCCCTCTTACTAATTCTGTACTCAAGCATTTGAAAGACCAGAGGAGACTGTGGCTTGTGGCCGATTCTACGACAACTGCTGTGATTCCTGAGTCCAGATAAGTCATAATATCTGGCCTGGGACAACTTATCATAGACATTAACGAATCTCCTGTATACCAAATAACATTTCCACCCAAGGATTAAATAAACAAGTATAGCTGTAACAGAAGAACCGTGGAATGATTATAAATCCCCAACCTGTCTCCAAATACCAGTAGTCATCATATATTAAGTAATACTATTTGAAAGATTTTAAGTGTAACAATGTGCCTTGGACATATGGTCCTATTTATGTAAATATATTTATATTTGTATATATATATATATATATATATATATATATATATATATATATATATATATATATATATATATATATATATATAGGCACAGTGGGCTGATCACCCGCTTGCCAGTCACTCTGATTACGGAAACAACAATTAAATTTTTTGTTGTACCAATAAACGCCACTAGGCGTAACGGAACAACAACTAATTTCTTGTTGCCCTAAGACGCCACTAGGCGTACTGGCCACGGACTGCTTTGCCGGTCTGCGGCTAAGGATGGAAGAAGAAGAAGAATATATATATATATATACATATATACAGTAGAACCTCCATAGTTGACCACCTCCCTACATTGACCACCTCCCGAAGTTGACCACATTTTCATAGACCGGACACGCACCACATGTTCTCAATGGAAGACGACCTCTATAAGTTGACCACCTCTGTAAGTTGTATCTTGACCACTTGGACTATGACACACAATAGTAATTTACCCTCTATTACTTGACCAGTTTTTAAAAAATCAGTGTCTTTGAATTTTCTAGGCCCAGGCTTTCTGACCGCTTTTCGAATGATGCTTGCCGACAAAGAAAATTAACCTAACCTCTTTGATTTTTTCCCAAACATGCAGTATAAAAAGACCAACTTCTAAGCAAAATCTTCATTCTTGCTATGACTGCCCTGCCGGTTGATAGTAATTCAACTACTAAACTGTAAGTTCTCTCTCAGACTGTGTTTTATACACTTTATCGTTGACAAAATTAACCTAACCTCTTTGATGGCCCAAAGGAAAGAACTCAAGGAGCTGACAATGAAGGAAAAGGTTGATGTTCTACATTTTCTGGAAAGTAGCAGCCAAAGAAAGATGGCAGCACATTTTGGGGTTAGCAAGACCACAGTTAGCAACATCCAAAACGTAAACATGAGTACTTGGAGAGATATGTAAGGAAAGCGGAGATCTACAGCAGAAAAGGAGGAAAACTCCCCTAGATGAAGTCAATGAAGCCACATTAAACTGGTTCAAACAAATGAGGGCAGTTAACGCCCGAATCTTTGGGCCGATGATTCAAGAAGTTGCTAAAAAATTTGCAAGGGAATTCGGGGTGGCAGAAGATTTCCAAGCATCAAGTGGTTGGCTCGAGAAATTTAAACTGCGACACGTGATCACCCAGAAAGTGTTGTGTGGTGAATCCAATGAAGTTCCAGTAGAAGCTGTGGAAGAGTTCATCAAAAAGTTTCCTTACTTCGCCAGAGGCTTCAAAGACGACGACATCTTTAATGCTGACGAGTGCGGACTCTTTTTCAAGGCGATGCCTGACAGGAGCATCGCCATGAAGGATGACAAATGTAAGAGCGGAAACCTTTCCAAAGAATGTTTCACAGTTATGCTTTGCGCTAACTCAACCGGAGAGAAACTAAAGCCCTTGGTGATTGGTAAATCGGCAAAGCCACGCGCATTCAAGAACCTGAAGCTCGAAGACCTCCCCGTCACTTGGAGATCAAATAAATCCGCATGAATGACTGGCGCCCTATTTGAGGAGTGGGTAAGGGGCATCGACCGAGAAATGAAGAAGAAGAAACGGTCTATTCTACTGACAGTAGACAACTGTCCTGGCCACCCACAAGTGGAACATCTCACAAACGTGACACTGAAATTTCTGCCTCCAAACACGACCTCAAAAACCCAATCTCTTGACCAAGGCATCATCAAAACATTTAAAATGCACTACCGGGCCCAGCTCCTGCAGTGGGTCATTACTAAAACACAGATCTGTGGTCCGCCTGTGGAAGCACCTTCATCCGCTGCATCAGTTAACGCTCTGGATGCTGTCCTCTGGATCAGTTCTGCTTGGAATAAAGTTCAGCCGGAAACGATACAGAAGTGTTTCAAGAAATGTGGATTTGTCACAACCCAAGTGCATGACGTTTTAGCCCCATTGGACAGTCCATCGCCAATGGCAGAATTCAAAGGAGTAGATTTTGAAGGTTTTTTTGCAATGGATGATGAGGTGGCGACCTGTAATGAACCTGACCCAGAAGGAATTTTCCACGCGATATTGATGTCGTGAAATATTCTAATCCACATATATAAATTATCAGGTAAATATAAAGCCTAACAAATAAATTCTAATAAAGAAAAGAGCAATGGTAAAATAACAGTGCTGTCACAAAGAATGTACTCGAAATCCCCCTTTGTTTTATGCTTCGTCTGCAAATTGTAACGTTTCCACGTTAAATATAAGCCACTGCATAAATACAAGCGTTTCCACAACACATTAAAACGGGTATTGCATTTCTAAGAAAAACATTGAGAGGCACACTGCGTAATGACCTAAATTAATCCTAACATTAATTATACTACGTTACCAAAACGAACGAACAGATGGACTAAAGGATAGAGAGAAGGGAGAGGCAGAAAGCCGAACACGTGCAACACTAAACACGCGTCGCGCGATACACAATTGCTGCCATCACGCGTGTAAGGCCACATACACTAACTTTATTTCAAATCGACAGTGATAAAATTCACTACCCTTCCCAGAGTTAGGTTTTAAAAAACCTGGAAAACGCTTATTAGAAAAGATGACATTAGATGGGTTTACGTTTGAAAACATTACAGTACCCAGACAGCACATCTTCGAAACAGGAGGTAGAAGAAATTGCATATTTTGAACGCAGCCACTTAGCTCTTTTAAATTTGTATATTTGGGTTCCTTAGGGCTTGCTGACAAAGAATATGTAAAACGTTACGCAAATAGTCTAGGAATTACCAAATTATAACCAAAATAAAATAGTGGGGATGCCTGACAGCATGAAATCATTTCTGCTCCTAAAATTTTTTTATAACGTGTTTGAAAAAACCTTACGTACGGAAATAGCCTACCATGTTAACTCCAAATTGATTGGAGCGCAACAAATATAAGACTAAACACGATTGGTCGGACTATAAATACTATCTTTCGTTGTCAGGGGAAACGGGAGTAGGAGTATTTTTTGAAAAGATGTGTGGACAGGGTTTCATTGGTTAGAGCTGCGAATATACACAATTCAGAGCGTTAGTTCGAGACCACTAGTTCAAATAAGCTTGATGAAGCAACAGTGCGTTGAAGCCAGCTCATATTTTTTGCTAAATAAAAGCCTGGAACATAAGCAGATGGGAATTTGTGCCAGTATTTGTGCCAGAATTCATTGCTAGTCAACGTATCTGTGTATTTCCATGAATTGTGGTAGGTTTGAAATATTCAATATCTTTTAATGAAAATTGAATGTAAAATTGTTAATTTATGCCTGTATATATGTGTAGTTCAGTAGCGAACATGAGGAAAAGCCTATAATGCTCCAGCCTGAACAGAAGGTGTCGGAGGAAAGTAAAACTGCATGGAATGGCCAAACAGTACACTGACACCTAGATTATTGATTAGACAGAAATAATGCTGGAATTGCAGAGGCGTGGTAACCATTAGGGAGGGAAATACTGGTATAAAGTATTTCAGATGAAGCTGACAGTTGGCCTAACGCTCTGAACTCAATGTTTGTGATGTATTGTGCTCAGTGTAAAAAGAGAGTATAAATTAGTTATGACGTAGAAGGTACATCCTTCTTGTTTTCAGGGACCGTGGTCTTACAGTTATTGAGCAGCACCTGGTCAGAGCTTTGCTGAATCCAGAGTCGGACAGCATACTCATTGGTCCATTTAGCTATCAGTGAGGTGTCTCCAGAGCACAGGGGAGAAATCGAGCAGAGGAGTCTTTTCCTGCCGCCATCACGCAAGATAAGCTGATGTGGCCAGCTGAGCTCAACATTATGTACCCCCATCTTAAAATGACATTGTAAAAATAACATTAAGAGGGGAATTAAATTGTTTTAATATCAGGAACTGAGAACATCTCCAATACTAGTTCCAATAAAGACAAACTATTGAAGTCATGATGACAAATACCAACAGAGCTTGAACAAAACAAAACCAGTATTACCTCATATTACTACTACACAACTGACACACATAGGATACTTTTAATAATATATGTCACTACAATATTCATATTGATAAATTCTGTACTTATAACTTGTAATTAAAATTGATTGTGATTCCTGGTTCCCTTTGTATTTGAATCAGGACACATATTCATTCATGACAGCAATGAATACATATTGTTATTTGAAAAGTTATCAGTGACTCCTTTAAGATATCCTTGTAGAGTGTTTTATGTATGTGAGTGTCACAGTGTTGTCAAGTGTAGTGGAATAAATTAAATTGTTTATCTGTCTGTTGTTGTTTTGACTTACACTTCATCATACACATACCCTAGACATATAACGTAGTCATCACACTATTCCAGAATAATTCTGACTGAGGTATACATATGTGGCAGCAAGTAAGGTTATATATAATACACTACTCTTATTAGATATATATACCTTCACAGCTGATCTCAGTCAGTACACTAAGTCCCCTATAAATATTTATAACATCCCACTTCACCACAATTGACTGAAGTACAGACAAGCATAACCGTGCATGAAGCAGCTGATGAAGTTGAAGAAGCAATTGACGATGACACAGAAATTGCAGAGACTCCAAAAGAAGAGGCTGTCAGGCATCTGATAATGCAATTGAAGTCATTTGCTGTGGAAAAATGCCCAGGTATTTTGAGTGGTGTAGCCAGCGTTGAGAGCGCTTTCTCCACTTATGTTTGTAATAAGAATAAGACACAGGCCAAGATTGACCCCTTTTTTCAGAAAGAATGATTAAACCATGATAAAACAGATGTTGATGATTTGATTTGATGTTGTGATTATGTATGATTTCGTATGATACTGTATTCTCCAATATAAGCTGTTCAAGGAAGTAAAGTATCAGAACAATAGGCCTCATTCCGTATGTTGACCACCTCCGTATGTTGACCGGTTTGCTACAGTCCCTTGGGTGGTCAACTTATAGAGATTCTACTGTATATATATATATATATATATATATATATATATATATAGATATATATATATATATATATATATATATATATATATATATATATATATATATATATATATATATATATATATATATATATAAGCCACGCTAGCCGACTACCCCCTCCTTACTACTAGGGCTATATCACTGTTGTATTGAATGAACTAACACACACACTCTGGCTCGTGTCCACTAAGGTATGACTATACAACAATGGGTGACACAAAGAACTAACGCCTTGTCGTAGATTTAGATAGGTATTAGAGATAGATTTGGTCCCGTCTGAATAGAATAGAAAAAGTGGTAAATAAGTGAGAAATAAGGTATAAGAAATAGATTTCACGAGTGAATAGTTTAAGTGTAGAATCTGTCACTGGATTGAGAAGATACTCTAGTCCAGCCTATCTTTACGACTGTAATTAGTTATCGGACAATCCTACTCTCCATACATGTAATACGGTTAACCACTCACACACACACACACAGTTATGTGACAACAAGACGCACAAACGTGAAAACTATGGTAAATGGAGTATGGGTATGGGCTGGGCTGACCAACACAATTTATTAAGTTTTTGTTTAGTTTATTATCATTTAAACTCCTCACAACATCAAACATATAGAAATCAATATAAACATTGGTTACAGACATAGGAAAATAACCCAATAAGTGCCCTCCCTTCTTGTTGAGAACAGATCCCAAAAGAAGTTAATAACCCAAAAAGTCAAAGATTAACACTAGGGTATAGAATAGACAGTAAAGCAAAGAGCAAAGTTCCTAGTTAAGCTATCCCGTAAAATAACAGTAATTGCAAAGAAAATAAAGGATGGTACAGTTTCCGTAACTAGAACGTATTTCCTCTCACTCTGTCATTCGTGGCCACATCAATCACACCTTACCTAATATTTGGTTAACAACCTCTTGAACGTAAACATCAATGTACATGTATCATAATCCAGTGTTGTGCTTCTCCGAAGTGAGCCCCAGTTCCTCCACGAATAATTAATTTTCCTAATGGGGAACGCCTACTTTGGTGGTGCTTATTGGATATGATAATGTCACATCAGATAGTTTAGATAACAAAATATAAACCGCGATCTAATGTTCACAGTAGACATTAGACAGTACTTCCAATAGTTAAAGGAAACATCTGGTTGGTAAACTGTTGTTAATAAAAAAAAAGATGATGAGGGTATATCCTATCTGTTTTTCTCTCTGGGGTTGAGTGCCGATTATGAAACAATGTATTCTCCTGGATAAATCCACTTGGAAAAACACTTGTCAGTAGTCGGAAAAATATGTTATTATTGCAAAGATTAATCCTACTTTGCAGTGTGTTGCATGTAAATACTAGTAGTGATGAAGACTGGACATATGATGGAAAAAGGTCAACTCGACCGACGCAGTGTTGTGTATCTAAGTCACCTTGCTCGCTAAGTGTTGAGGCGCTAGCAAGGGACAGTGTTTACATGGAGTGAGAGTGTAGCTGTAAGTCACGCGAATGGATGGACTGTTCTGTAGAGTTGACAGGTTGATAAGGCACTCATTCACTCGTAACTAGAAGTCAATAACGTGGACAACTGTTGACATTTCAGACATTTAATATGACGCATACTCTGACAACACAGCTACAGTCACTGGAACAGGTTGGCACAAAAATCATCGTATACTTGAAAAATGGGTGACAACATCAAATTGGCGTTCGTATAGCATATGAATACAATAGAACGATAGTAGGCAAGCACATAATTCTGGTTGTCTATCGTCTCATGCCTTAACTGACAAATCGCGTCAGTTAATGCTAACAAATAATGATCAATAATGGCTCCCTGTCAGAACCTCTTCTGGCTAAGTCTTTCAGGCCGTAAATTCAGCGGGCTCTTATGATGACAATCTTAAATAGACAAGGAGTGGATTTCAATACAATATAGGTCTTGGTATCACCATCAGGTAATAAGGCATTCCTGTTCTCTGATCGATAATCCGAATAGACCGAAAGTGGGATCCAAAATGGCGTTAGTTTCAGTGAGTGTCGCTCACGCTGGAGATGTCTTAAACGAAAGTGAAGGCTCCGTTCATTACTCAAATAATATATTGGGCTTTCCATATCCCATGATAAATGTTGCATATGTCCAATGCATAGTGCTGCTAGTAGAAGAGTCGTCTAAGTACAATCAATCAAATACATCGGCAGACAGTATGATGTCTGCATAGTTAGTTAGGCCTAAGGAAAGTTCAGTAAATGTTTCTGCTTTACCTTAAGTCCAGAAAAAACACTAGCAAATAGCACACGCCATCCCTTGGCGTAAAGAATAACCGTTGGGGAGAATTACGGACATCATAGTCATACTGAGAAAACTTCTCCTTCCCCAGAATCAACCACAAAGACAAAATCTTCGGACTTTTCTTCGTCCGTGCAGAACCCACAGTTCGCCATCACGGAAGCTTCTTCTCGACTCCCTAAAACGACGCATGCGCAGAAATGCGCTTGACCCCAGAGTTCAACTCAAAAATATAGGCCGACATAGACATTACAAAGATACTAAGATATAAGACCGAATCGCCTTAAATAGTCAAGGAATAACCATTTTGTCGGGTTATAAACATTCCAAGCAAGACTAAACTGTTTCTGGCCATACCAGAAACAAACCGACGTAAAACTAATATTCGTACGCCAGGTTGGGACCCCAAGATGCAGCAATAGTGAATGCAGTCAGCGACCCATAGCTGTACTGCTTGCATCAGGACCAGCGAACCAGAGCTGGTCAAGACCGCACTCCACCTCCACGTGGTGGTCCTGGAAACAGTCTGCAGCAGTGCAGTCTGGCTGAGCGAGTGCGGATCGCAATGGGAAGGCAAACCCGGTCCCTAAAAAATGCCGTGCTGAAGTCGGATGTGTCGACCGAAAGGTGCAGATATCACAGCTTAGGCGTAAACAGACACAACGCAACCACCGTCCTTTTCAGGGCGAACGAAGAAGAAGAAGAAGTACGCCAGGTTGAGATTCAAGAAAAGATAACCCATATAACGGAATATAACATCGAACCAATCAAGGGTTCTGTACCTTTGATTATCAAGTAAGTATTTTGACTCTCAATAAATACTTTTCATCAGACAGATAGATATTACTTTATATTTGTATGCCTACCAAAAGAATCTGTGCGTAACAGACTATCACACAAAAGAATCTGTTCGCAACAGTTATATGTATATATTTGGCCACAGCGGGCTGGTACAATTGAATGCAAAATCTGGTTATTTTGTATGTCCAGTTATGATTAATCTTATTGTTTATAGTTTTGGACTCTCTCTGGATTAAGCAAGAGGACCGAACAGGTCAACATCAAAGACCCGATACTAATAATAAGAATTGTTACTGGTGCTATTAGACCGCTGGCAGCTGGTTTGTGATCAGTACGCAATCAGAAATGAAACAATCTCCACGGAATGCTATGACACACTTTCACGATGGCTCTAGAATAACGAGCTAGATTTTCCAAACTTTCTTAGCGACTAGATAACTGACTTGGGAGGACTGAGTATTTATACAGAAATGGTGTTATTTCACTAAAGGTTGCGAGAATTCACGCCTTCGGCCGTATCAGAGAAAATCAACGAGTTCGACTCCCGAGGTAAAGATTTTCTGCTCACCGATGCCGACCAACAACAGTGACATTGGTTAAGTGAACGGGCTTTCTTAGATTTCGTCCGCTGCCGTAGAACAAATACTTTCCAGGTACGGGAATAATATTATCGTACCTTGATTTGCTTAAGTCCCCTGAAATGTTGAACATCAAAACAGTTACGCGGCAAACTTCCTGCCAGTCGCTTCTCTTCAAAGGACCTGATTATATCTCTACGCGCGCTTCTGTCTGTCAACCAATGATGATTGGCAATCAGCTCGCGTGATATTTCCGATAAGCGAATCATGCTCTCGCTGACTGTTATCTAGCCCGTACAAACATAGGTAAACAACTTGTCAGCGCATGTAAAATGAAAAAAATAGGCGTAGTTTCAACAGTGAGTCTTCAGTCAGCTAATTGCATGGTTTTTTGCGTAGCAAAAATTATAAACCTTAGATGGGGAAGCAAAGGTGGTCGGGTTACTGTTGCACTATTTACATATATACGTGACACGCCTATTATCAGCTTACGTCCCTTTTATTACAACAACATAACTTGGCCACACCCGGCCTAACGCAGTGCAAAACGTATATATAAATGCCGCCACAAGGGATGAACATATATAATATCACTATGCAAAAACAGGTAAAATGGCTACCACACTGCTACGGTGAACCCCGCTCAATCAAGCGGAAAACCAACATAGTACTGTCAAACTGACGACTATCAAAAGTACTTAGAAAATGCTCATAATGCACAAAATCAACACTGGGAAAATAATCACTTCCCTAGAAAAAAAATCACCAGCAAAAGACTAATTTGGCGGGCACTGTATCATGATATTCCACCGAATATGGGCAGCATTAAGCTGGCGTACAATCTGCGTCCAAACCGGACGGCCGTCGAATTCTCAATCCCCTTTTTTGGCGCTCAAAATCCCTTGGCGCCCGAATTTTTACCGCTGATCACATGACTCAGTCGTTTGGCTATTTTCGTCGGCTTCCGACCGTCTTGCCTTAACGAGCAAGTACAGACACGGCCTAAAATAACGCCGTGACTATATATATATATATATATATATATATATATATATATATATATATATATATATATATATACACACGGGAGCCGAACCGGTGTAATGGCTACGGCGTTGTACTGGCGACCAGGTTTTCATGGTTCAAACCCGGGCGTCAGCGTTTGAAGAAATGTTTACGACCGGAAATTTGACTAAATAACCTGAACGGCTCCTGCACATAAATCCCGTGTGGATGGGAAGAAGCGAAGTGACCGGGTTGGAAGGAAAGTCCACTGACCCCCCTAGCCTCGCAATGACATGTCATTGGGCCAAAAGAGCTGGAAAGCTCGAGTGCCGCTGGTTAGAGAAAAATATATATATATTATAACTTTCGTCCTCTCCGGCAGTATCACTTCATTTCTTCATTTTCCTCACCTCATAGCCGTGCCTCTTAAAGTTGTTAACCTCTATCAACACAGCAATAATGTTATTTCACGGCTGAATTGACTATCTTGAGGGTTAATTGTAATCACTTAAGTCGTCTAGCCACCTTTGGTGCAGACAGTAAACGTGAAGCGGAATAGCGACTTTGGTGTAATTTATTTCCGGGGCCAGCGACAAACAGGCAAATTACCACCTGGGTTCGCGGTCTGTCTGTCTGAGAAATCCGTCTGGGGGATTTACACAAACACTGGTGATATACGTAATCGCTTCCGATGGACGTTCTATTGTGACAGTAAGGCCTACTACCCCAGCATTATCTGTACCCAATGAAATAAGTTCATACATTTTAGTAGCACAAATCGAAACCATCGACGGTGGCAAGAACCCACACCACCTGACAGCTAACTAAAATTTGTAAAAAGAAATCGTAAGGAGAGTTCCGGATAGAACGCCTCGGCAAAAGTTGTGTCGGTACCTGTGTGTTGAGAAGCCATGTTTAAGCGTTCTCATCTATGGAGAACAACCAAGGCATTTCTAAGTTTTGATTCTTGAAGATCTTCAAAATGAAGTTAGGTTGGGTTAAAGTTTAATGCTATCATTCACAGAATAGAATAAAGGCAGTCGCTATATTCTGAACTAGGAGCAAAGACTGAGTAATATAGTAACTGAAGTAAGTACCTCTCCATTTTTCAGTCCCCAGCTAGAATTTATTTTGTTAGGGGAAGAAACCGAAGAACTGCTATAAATCAGTTGAAAGGTCAGAAGCTGGAGAAATATTACATTTAAGTAAGAAAACAAAGGCTCAACTACTTTTACTAAACGTTATGGAAAAGAAGGTCAAGGTAACCTAGGTCATGAACCACGCGGGATTTTTTTGTATCTCACACGCTTACGGAGAGAGAGACGGAAAAAATACTAGTAAATATAGAAACCACCTTCAAATGAAAGAAATAGACCTGGTACCAGCTGCATTTGTTCATTATGTTTTATGTAAATAAACTATGTTATTTGCCTCGGCTGAATTATGCAGATTTTGTCAAGTTGAGTTCAAAGTTACAGCTCTATTAATTAGTACACCACTATAGCACACAATAACAACTATAAAGAGACGAACGATCCTGTTATACCTCTACAAGAATAAACATCTCTAGCGGACGGCTAGTAAACTAACGTGTCAGATAGTAAGAAGCAATACTGTACCTGCAAACTGTCACACAGTATTTACACAGAAGTGACCCGATCAATAAAGACTTACCCACGGACGCATAATCCGTGAATAGCTGTCACACTGTATCAATGATACAGATAACCCGTCTGGGGAGATTGTGTTGGGCAGGAAATGAGTTCACAGATGGGTTTGTGAGTTTGCATAAAAGTGCAATCGGGAGTATTACTGCTATATCTGAAAGAGGTCACGATAATTTAAAACACGCGGGAGATAGTAAGGATTTAACACCCCAACCCAAATAGTTCTAAAGAGCTTACCATTGGTTTAATTTGAGCGCCGGAATAGACTTTGACTTTCATTGGCAAGTTGGTCTAAAAGTACAATCTGGGACTTTACCTGAGAAAAGGAAATACAATCTAGCGAAATCGGAGACACAAATCAGACTGCATCGCCACGTCAAGCGAGCAATTAACCAGAGCCAGAGAGAAGGATCGAACAAAGGATTCCAAAATTATAAGTGACAGATCGAAGTATTTTGGCAACTTTGAAACTAAAAGTAAACCCGCAATTTTAAATACAAAGACTGGAAACTTACAGGACCAGGACAGAATATTTGGGCAACTTTGAAACTTAAAAGTAAACCTGCAATTTTAAATACCAAGACTGGACACTTCAGAAATCATAAACACAAGTCATAAGAGGAATAATAAAATTACCCAGACCAAGTGATTCGAAGCATAGCATCAACGTGCTGTGTCCATACATCTGTGCCAGGAGGTGTGGTCCCAAAAGTTAATTTGGGATAAGTTGTGAACCTATATTTTACAAATGTGAATTTGACATGTTTTTCTTGCTAAGTGGTTATATATGAGGCTGGCAACCTCAACATATGAAAAAAGTATAATCATAAACCAATACAGCAAGCGCTGATGATTGCTTCTTGCTAGTCGTACAGAAAACCGACAGCAGAGGTGACCCCAGACTCCGAATGGAGCAGTGATGAGTGATGATTACACCACATGTGCTTAAAGTGAATAGTATCATTTTGTGAGATATATGTACCTTGTTAATTGTAATTCAGACAAGCCATTGCTCTCGCGCTGTCCAGACACATTTTCCCCATTACCTAGGAGCATGACCACAACACAATGGCTGACATAAGAAGATTAACACCTTCTACAGGTACTTCCCTTTAATAATGTTACAAAAACAATCAGGCCTCACACGGCCAACAAACGTATGGAATACATATAACAATGCCAGAGAAACTTGCCTCAATTAATTTAACTAATAGTCTCATAGATAACAGTACGACTGCACTGTACAAACACTGCACTGACTATCGCTCACCGTGGCGGTCAAAAATCTATGACAAAGAACTACACAATTCATCGACCACTTATAATCTGCGGCCTGAAGATAATATCCACTGGACACTACACTAATCCAGAATTACACATAAATATCCATTAGAACCGAATATGGCAATCTCTCACTAGTAGTCCATACTAAGAACCGCACAGCAACTTGCTGGCGAAGGGAAGAATATATCCGTCAACTCGGGAACCTGGCTAGCCAGCGACTACCCGCTTTCGCGCCTACTTTTCTTCCGGCTTCCGTCTTGTCACATGACTTCACATGACTTAAGTTGCATCAGTGTTGCCAAAACACAATGTAGCCAGTCCGATTTTCCGTCACACCGAAATATCGCCGTGACACTCACCCTAGTCTCAGTGAAGACATTTTTTATATACATCTAAAATTCACCATCATTCCATCTTTATTTTAACCTGTTAAAACTAATTGATTATTAAAATTGTTACTTGTTACTTAAAAAAAACAATCATAGTTGATTCGGTTATTATAGATATGAAAGCAAATGTGTGAGCAAGACTCTTTAATATATATACATGTCGTAGATTTTTGATAGGAGAATTAAGACTTGGGTTGGTCCCTTCTGATTAGATTTGAATAAGTGATAGTCACAGTGAGAGACAGTAATAGCAATAGGTTTCCACGAGTGAGATGGTAGACTGTGATAGAGGCTGTCTCTGAAATCGAGAAATCTTCTCTCTTTCACCTATCTTCTGCGACAGATTTTAGAGGAGTCAGACAGTCTAAACACACACATATATATATATATATATATATATATATATATATATATATATATATATATATATATATATATATATATATATATATATATATATATATATATATCATATATATTTCTATCCACTCACGTGCACGCACATACAAGACGACAGTTAGACGTACAGACGTGGGAAACCTATAACAAATGATTAAATAGATATTTTGGAACGAGCTGACCAACGCGCTGATTAATTTTAAAAAAAAGAAATTTTAATTATCATCTAAAATTTCATGTCAACATGTAACCGGGGCATGTGTTCCTTAGGACTGGAACGGCACCATATTACCTTCATGTGGCAGTGCCGGTATATGCAGTATATTCAATTTACTTTACAGAGAGCAGATGTTTAACTGGCCTAATCACCAGAGATTTAGATTTCTCTCTTAAATTTGTGTTACCAGGTTCGATTTTCTTCTCTTAGGTGTTGATGTAGCGAATTTAATTGAAATAGACAGATTTCTTATCTAGATCTCAAAACTGTAGTAATTCACCTTCTCAACAGCGTTCGATTTCATGCAAAACTTTTAATATCTTTCAGCATGAAACTTAAAATTTCAACAAAGTCTGGAATTTAGAACATTTTTACAATAATAAGCATAATAAAGTTTTATCATCTCGTCAGATGCTTTCATCGATGCAAAAATCCCTTTTTGCATCTTTGTCTCGTAGGCCTACTCAATTGTCAAATATGGCGAACCTTCTCATTCCTCCGTGTTCCTTCCTTTAAGTTACAGTCTTACTTTAGGTTCGACTACATTTACCCATCTCCTCAGATTTGTCCTTGATTTCTTTATTGTCATAAGCATTCCTGGAGTTAAATGCTTTCCAACACAAGAATAGTCTACTCTACCTGATTTGAGGTGTAAGACATTGTTTTTTCAAATTGACTCAAATCCTCGAGCCTAGTTCTCCTGCGACTAGGGTTGGGAGCTCTATTCAGAATACATGTTTAACTATCGTCACTACTTACGCCAGTGAGAAAATATATAACACTCAATGTCCTGAATTACACATTTTATAATAAATGTTGTAGTTTGATTTCCTCAAAACTAAGAAATATGTAGAGCTAGATCAGATACGACCTCTTGAGTTGCGCTCTTTCATTCTACTGCCAAAATGGCGTCCTGTTCCACTTTCCCCGGGGTAAATCTGAGCTATCCGATTGGTCAGGGGAAATCACCCAATTATTAGAAATAGCGTGTGGAAGCGACTCTTTGTCCTAAATATGTGACACTATTTATTATTTTCTGTTTCTCATAAAATATAAAATTATAGGGTGGTCTGTGCTTCCTCTGTCTTGTAAGAATATAGTCTGTTTCCAAAGGAACAACTATGTACACGGCCACATATAGATCCCGGGGCTCCGCAAATGTATCCCGTAGGGAGACATTTGAGTACTATCAATAACAAAAATCCATCCCCAAAAATTTCTAAGTTCAAAAAATTTTTCAGAAAAATTTAAAGTTCAAAAATTTTTCTAAGTCCAAAAATATTTCCAAAAATTTTAATCTAATTCCTATACTGGGGTCCTATGTCTATATGAGGTCGTCTGCTATGTAAAAAAAACTAGTAGTGGACATCAACTTCAAAAAGTGTAACTTATTCATCACATTATAATATTTTTCACCAAATTTACAAATTGGCAACACTGCCCAACAAAATCTGCAAAAACACTCATAAGGTCATCACTAAAAAAAATTGTGACGAGTGGCAACACTGGGGAATGAACAATAAACTATCTTATTTGCAGAACTTGGCTGGATTATCATAATCTATTACATTTCATTCAAAAATATAGTTGATTACATTCTCTTGGATGTGGTAGGGGTGTTATCTCTTTTCTGTACTGTTATTTGCTCCATATATAAGTCTGCAAGTACTAAAAAAAATCTTTTTTTTTTTTTTTTCTGGCGTACTTATTTATTCTATTTCCCAAGTACTCTGCAATATTCCAAGAAATGTCCAAAATCTCTAATTCCTATGGTAATGGCAATCCACTTTCATAGAATAGCCAATGTTTTCATGGGTACTCATCATCATCTTCTTCTTTTTTTTCCAGTGAATGAGCCACTTGCTCATTATTACATGTAGAAAACATCTCTAAACATAATATGCATATTTATCAGACGATAATACAACCAGCATCATTTTTATAAGTAATCATTTTTCACAATAAAAGCATTAAAACCTCATGGCTTATCCTTATTTATCTATCTGAATGTTTCCTTGTTATAGACATTTTCTAAATGGTAAGTGTATAAATTCGTTCTAAGTCCGTCACTGTAGAAAATGTTCTATATTACATTTTTTTTTTTTCTTCTTCAAAATATGTGATGTTTGTCTCCAATATCCGTGCGTCTGGTGGTGATCCTGTCCATTAGTCAGTTATTTCTAATCATTCCTTCTTTTCTGTCAATACAGTATTTTTTTTTTTTGTGAACTCTTTCCTAGAAATATTATTTTATATATATATATATATATATATATATATATATATATATATATATATATATATATATATATATATATATATATATATATATATATATATATATATATATATATATATTTTTTCTTCTTCAAAGATCTTCTTTGACTTCCCATACATCAATTTTCAAACATCACATTAATCAGCAACCAACAGACGAATGTGTTACTATCATATTATGAAATATAAGGGAAAAGAAAAATATAGTTTCCAAATCATCATGAATTTTCTACATTGGGTTCCGTATTACTTTATTTTCTCTTTTAAGACAACTGCTTATACTCTTGACAATATGTATCCATGTTGTCACTCTCGAGGCATCCTTGTATACAATTTATATTTGTCTCCTTTTTTTTTTTTCATAACACCAATGTATCATTTATGGTGTTCCAATATCATTGTATCTATTCTAGTCCTCCTGTTATCTTGAGAATTCATCCTTAGTAACTCCCTATGTACCTTATCTAGCAATACCTTTATGCAAAACACATCAAACAATTTTTTTTGTATTCCTCTTATTCTGTACTGGAAATATATCCTTATTAATTGTCCATGTACTATATCTGTGACATGTCTGTCCTTGGGATAACGTTATTTTCTTATCCAATATCCTCGGGGTGAGCAAATCTCAGTATGTCCAATTTCATCAACCATTTATTTATTTTCTCTCCTGTAATTCTGGGTATGTTATGAGTATAGTACATTGTCAATTTATTCTAACTATCTTACAACATTCTGTAATTCGTGATAAGGAATAGTCATTTGTTATACAACAATGTTCATATTACAAAGGCAATGAGCAAAAATCAAAAAAAATATCTTCTCCAAAATGCGGATGCATCTCTATTTCCTTTACCTCTGGGCGTAGCAATTATTCAGTCATTATTTTTTTTTTCTCCATTATTTAATCTCCATTTTGTGTCCTTAGTACTTGTGGTTCCATGGGATTATCATAATTCATTTGTGTTTCTTGTCTACTGACAATCCTTCAATAATGACTTCAAATATGGTCCTCATATGTGCAACAATCATCTGCTCTGATTTGTTCCATGGTATTCATCAAATATTCTATTATATCCTTGTCTTATCTCGTAACCACGAAAGACTAAGATTATTCCTCCTCCAATGTTAATGTGAGGGATTTTGTGCATCAACATTTCAACAAAATCTCAGCTGTGACAACATAAAGTTTCACCTTAATATAAAATGGCATTTTCATCATACATAACCAGTTGCTTCTTCATCTCATGTGTCATTAGTGGTTATCATGCGGTAATGGGGTGTTCAATGTGGGTTCAGCATATACAAATGCTGTAAAGGGGTATTTCATTTGCTAGGTCAGCATGTGCAAATGCTATTTCTTTAACATGGGCAAAGGCATCATCAACAAATAGGTGTAATGTGTTCAATCTGGGGTTAGCATATACTAATGCTCTCAAGGGATTCTTCATTTGCAGAAATTCAGCATGCGCAAATGTCATTGGGGTATTTGTGATAGGCAGTATCAACAAAAATTGTTGGAGTATCAGAGATCATGCTGGTGAATGGAGCGTGGAATATGATCAGTTACAAAAGTGGAGATGAATGTTACAACAGAATAGTGTGACACATGTGTTATAGGTAAAGTTGTGTAGCATTCTAAATATTAAAAGAATGTATGTAACTAAATAAGGGTGTCTGTAAACTCGTAACACCGTGTGTTATCAATCGTTTTAACGTTTTTATTTCATAATTATGCTATCTAAAGAAAATCCTCCGTGTGCTGGTCTTGATTTCTTTCTGTTCATCCGTATTCTAAGGCTGGAAAAAATAACTTTCTCAGTGAGGCTTTGACATCTTAGTCTGTAAGCAAGTCATTTGAACTGTCTAAAACTGAAAATAGAGTACATGGGGAGAGTTAGTACATTGTTAAAAAGGTTTATTCACATATGCGATGACCGTGTTCGGATTTGCGAACACATAAAACACCTGGGCGTGTTTCAGCAAAGTTTCTCAGTACCAGGGGGTTATAACTAAAGAAAACGTCAATGGCTGTACTGTAGCTGGAGGTGACATGACATTGACTGATTGTTGGGGCGCAGAGGAAATCAGTGATGATGGCAATGTAGCCTGGGAATGTGTGGCTGGAGGTGACATGACTGGCGGTTGTGGTAATTTTACAACTGGAGCAACAGGAGGCTCAGGAAAAAAGGACTCAACCGTGGTGTGAACCTGTACTGGTGGGATGCTGATTATTGACTCGATACCACTATCTGAGTCTGATATACAGGACATTGTGTCGTCATCATGTACCTTGGAGTCTGATACCAATAAGGTGTTATCTGCATCACTGGTTTCAATGGAAATGGCTGTATCAATGTCTGTTTCTTGTTGCGTTTCGTCTTCATAAAGATTGCTGGTATATGGTTCAACAATCTGTTTGGGTATAATTTCTTCAGGATCTGAACTGGGAGTGTGATAGGTATCAGCTGACGATTTATCACTGCGGGAGTAAGTTTGAGTGTGAATATAAGTTGCTTTAGGAAGGTCTGTTTGTGTTGCTACACAAACCATCGTTGTTTTTGCACAAATTAACTTGGTTTTATTTGTTGTTGGTACTTGTTTTGTTGGCCTGGGTTGAGTATTCCAAGGAGTTGATTGTGCTAAATTTACTTGTTGGTATGTCTTGGCTGTCTTTCCTGGTGTTATGGGACCGATGTGTGCTCTCCATCCGTCTGTTGTTAGGAGGCAAACTTGTCCGTTCCTAGATGTCATGTTACGAAACTCCCAAATTTTTCTTGTTTTAACTTCATTTATGAAATTTCGTACAGTCATTCTTTGAGCTCGTTTATTCAATGTGTTCCAGTGTTTGTCAGCTGCCGTCGTGTGCCTTGACGTGCTGTCATTATACCTGATCGATGATAGTATACGAGGTCTGCTTTCTGTTTCTCTGTGGCGATAATATGGAGGTGTTTGTCTCATGGGGGCATGGCATTTTGTGTACTGGGGATTCGAACGGGGAACAGCGTGGATCGGATACCTCCGTTTCTGCCATGTGCTATGTGGTTTTTCGTATGTCCGGTAATCAATAAATCGTCTATCTCTGTCAAGCTGAGGACGACTTTTACGTTGATATATGTTGTTTCTACTGTAAACACTGTAACTTCGCCTATCCGCGTATGTTACTTTACGATGGGTTGAACAACTGTCATCATCTTCATCTGGGGTGTAGGATTTTCTGTTTCCTTCATGTGAAGGGTTTTCGCTTCGTCTGTGTACGTGTTTAGAGGTATAGCAACCTCCCGTTGTAGAGTTGTACAACATTTCTTCCTTGGTAAAACATGCATTAGGTTTCTGTAGGTCTACAGCATAATAGCTTCCAGTATGCGAGCCATAGACATTTTTATCTGGGGCAGTGGGATGTGCGTCTACTTTAGGATGACTTCCTGGCAGACAATATTCATTTCTCTTGTTGAAATTGTGCGGGTGGCGTGGAACGTGTTTGTCATGCATTGTCCAGGTATTTTCATGGGTAAAACGATAGCTGTATGGGCTGGCCTGCCTATACTCTTGTTGTCGATACATTTTCCAGTCTTATTTATTCCTTGCCCTTATGCCCTAGGGTTGATTATGCTGTTGAATCAGATTTGTCCTTGATTTCTTTATTGTCATAAGCATTCCTGGAGTTAAATGCTTTCCAACACAAGAATAGTCTACTCTACCTGATTTGAGGTGTAAGACATTGTTTTTTTCAAATTGACTCAAATCCTCGAGCCTAGTTCTCCTGCGACTAGGGTTGGGAGCTCTATTCAGAATACATGTTTAACTATCGTCACTACTTACGCCAGTGAGAAAATATATAACACTCAATGTCCTGAATTACACATTTTATAATAAATGTTGTAGTTTGATTTCCTCAAAACTAAGAAATATGTAGAGCTAGATCAGATACGACCTCTTGAGTTGCGCTCTTTCATTCTACTGCCAAAATGGCGTCCTGTTCCACTTTCCCCGGGGTAAATCTGAGCTATCCGATTGGTCAGGGGAAATCACCCAATTATTAGAAATGGCGTGTGGAAGCGACTCTTTGTCCTAAATATGTGACACTATTTATTATTTTCTGTTTCTCATAAAATATAAAATTATAGGGTGGTCTGTGCTTCCTCTGTCTTGTAAGAATATAGTCTGTTTCCAAAGGAACAACTATGTACACGGCCACAAACACATAGAAATTACATCAAAGCATATACACATAGTCATACAGTCAATACAAATGCTACAAAAAATGATAGACCCGCAGTATGATCTTATCTCTCAAGGTATGCCCACAGTTCTGTTAGGAGGAAGTGATAGCCCCAAGGAATCAAGGATACATATGATTGGGTCTAATATTTCTTCTTTTTTAAGGTATGGACAGATTTGATATCTCTGCTCTATTTTAAGGGAAATATGATTGGCAATACTTGCATACAGAAAGTTAAGACAGCAAAATGGGTGCCAATTACAACAATAAAGAAAACACTTCGTCCTGCATTCACTCTATTCAGTCAGCAGTGATCACGTGCATTTGTTCATACTCACAGCTTTGATAGCCACTTCTGGAAACACAATTTTTAGAACATTCACATACAGAATCTTCAAAGGCAGTCTTTGACCAAGAAATCCCCAGTTCCAAAAAGACGGGATGAATTCTCTGCTTCAGGGAACGATTCCTTGGGTGTTCTTATTTTTTCGGATGCTGTTTAGGTCACATTAAAATTGTCCAAGCACGAGCATTAACAACGAGCACAGTGTCAATAGCTTAGGTTTCTAGAATTGAGGAATGTCATATCGGTTTCTATTTTCAGGAAAGGACTATATTTGGTCACCACACCACTAGTCAAACCTCCGTCGGAATGTTACTGACGTTAATATGTTACTTGTCACATTGGCTAAAAATGTACTTGAGTTGTTTCTCAGGAAGAATTAAAAAGGGCGCGATAGGCCTGTTACTTCATTTACCTTTTAAATAACTTGTGAAGATTCTGCACCAAAGCTTTTTAAGGAAAATGTTTTAGTTCTTCACAGATATCACTCATCAGTACTTAACGATGGCAAAGTTTTGGGTTAACCCCAATATTCACTCAACACAGAACTACAGGTAATCGCACACTTTAGAATTATACGCTGATATATTTATTTGAAGTCTAGAGTTCGGCAAATTTCCGAACAAACTAGGAGCTTCGCTATACAGCCTATTCTATTCACGAACAACCTGTCTACTGCGAATTAGGAAAATGAATGAAAATCTAGTTTCAAACTCCGGTTAATATCTTAAACCAGGACAAAGGGGTCCCAACTTATTTCGCCAAACGAAATAATCTCCCTTTCTCATTAACACCTACGTACCTTAGACGCATGCCGTAACTGCCAGCAGTGCGTCTTTGATACCTACGTCAAGAAAATGGCCCTTCTGAGCGAATGCGTGAGTGTCATGGAAAAACCCAGACTATATGTCTCATTCCAGCACGCTGCATGAGTGTCATATCACACTTCACTCCGAGCGACTAGCCTGAAGAAACGTTGTGTCCGGTGAAAATGTAGACGGTACGTCCCCTTAGGTGGCAGTTACCACACTTCACCGAGCAACGTAGCCGTAAAACTATTTGTCAGATGGAAATCTCCAGACAAATGTCTCAAACTGCGTCTTGGAGATTTCGGTTATCGCGCCTCACCTGAGCGCTCAGCCGATGCAACTCGTTGTGGCAGGTGAAAATGCAGATGATATGTCCCCTATAAGTCTGGCGAAAGCGAATATTCACAGTTTACGTCTACAACGCAATAACCTCCCGAGCCTGGCATCTACGTAATAACATCACTAGTGCGTTTCTAAATGAGAACAGACACTCGGTGAAAGTTTTAATGGGAAAATAGTAATGTTTAAGTCGCAAACGAACGAATGCGAAAAAAATACAAAAAGGATAAAAGAGTGATAATAAGGTAGAGGAAACGGGTAGAGAAAGAAAGGAAAATAGAAAATTTAATGATCATAAAACTCTCTGGGACAATACATCTAGACATATATTTACATCTATAGAGCAAATACTTATAAAAGAATTTCGCTGGATTTACACCAGCTGGGGGCTTGAACTGGCTAAAACCATTGCTTAATTCTTCACAAAAGGCGACGGATCCGATATAAGTTAATAATGTTTGACCCTATGCAGCATTGTTCTTGACTTCTGAAAATATCTTATGGGTTCACCCTTAAGATAGAAGCATCATTATCCTTCTATCTACAACTCTGCCAAGAGTAATATTGTGCGAATGTAGACAGATTTGAAGACCCATATTAGATACTCCTGAGTGTTGGCCACTGGTGGACCACTACTGCAGAGCTAAGGGGAGGCAATACGTGGCAATATATATATATATATATATATATATATATATATAAGTCTCTCTTTAGCGGACAGGTTAATTGTTGAATCCTCCTTCTATATGTTAATATATCATTTATAGTTTAAGTCTCAATACAGTAATGTGCAGAATTAATCGTAAATTAATGAAAGTGTAGCTTAGAAACTTCAAAATAAAACAGAAACATTAAATCTTTGTATAAATTGGTAACATCTACCTGGTATGGATTAAGGTAAATCAGGTGAAGTCACTGTCCCGAATACGAAATATTATAAGGTTGAGTTTCGCTATATTGTTATTACATTACTGACTGTAAGGTTTTTGTTTAATAACCTTACTTTGCTGAAGAAATTGAATACATTTTGTCATTTTTACATAAAGAAACAAGTACTGCATCGTAATAATGTCAAAATTCTTCCTCAGTGTGTGTCCTATTCATTTCCATCGTCTTCTTCTTCTCATCTCTTGTTCCACCTGCGCCTCTCTGGTTCATGTTATCATTTTGACACTGGTGATCTTATCATACCACCTGAATCTTTCTATTCCCCGCTAGACCCATTTAAGAAAAGATAAGAGTTGGCCACACCATTAACGTTGGATGTGCTTGGCGGGCCACAAATTGGAAAAACACAGGTAAACAGGGGGGAAATAGCCAAACAAATAAAAATGCATACATTGTTAAATCAATAACAACAAATTTTAAAGTGAAACATCATCACTTAGGGCAAACACAACCAACCTTGGACGAATGGAGACTTTAGAAAGAACATTAGTACAGTTAAATTTGTGTTGCAAAAGCCAGCTCCTGACCTCATAAATGCAGTTCATGAATAATATGAAATTTAGTAAACTGGCTTCTGAGTTTTTTACGGTGAACGCAGAAAACGTACCTCCTGCCGGTACCACGCTTTTAAAAACCGACAGGAGTGATGGTAAAAATTTATCTAGCTTAAAAAACCAAATTTTTTTTTTTTTTTTTTTTTTTTTGGTTCGGTTTTTGCCTTCTCCTGGTGAGGCGCCTTCCTTTCAACCTATTTGGTTATATCAGAGCTCATTGTGTTTTTTGTCTCCATCCCTTAAATATATACCAAATCATCCCATGTTAACAACAGACAGAGCACGACTGACAGTTTGCCGACTCTTGCGAAAAAATCATCTTTTCAAATGCAGAACAAGAAATCTATCTCTACATACTTGAAGCCGCTTCGTTATTTCGTTATTGTTTCGTTTCCTTATCATTTATCGCTTCCATTTCGTCGCCTAGACAAATTTTTTAAATTGCCACCAGCTGTTTGTGTACCTTTTTATTCCCGTTTTTCTGGGGTTGTTTGCATACACTCTCCTACTTTACTATAAATGATTTAGTCTTTTTTTCTGATTTTAAAATGAAAAATGTAGTCTTCTAAAATCTTAAAATTGAGTCTGCGTTCTTGAACTCTCTAGGGGTTAAACCAAACTCGACGACACCCTTTCTTTAATAGAACAACAAACGCACTTCTGTTGGCCGTTCGTGACAAACGGATGAAACTTGCTTTATGCTGCTGAATTCCCCAGTTTCTTGACAATGAAACTTTTCACTGGATTTGTCCGTTGAGAATTTTTTTATTTAATTACGTTCTGATCTTGTCTTTTTGAAGACAGAAAAATAAAGTCACTTTTGTACTGACAATAAATTTTTTTCTTGAGAACTCATATTTATTCAAGAAATTATTTAATTTAGCTTTACGCTAAAAGGAGCAGCTTACTGAACGTTAATCACATCGTTTTGGGTTCGCTGAGGTTTTCGCCGTCTTACAGCAACGGAATTTCCTTCCAACCTCGGTTATATCAGAGGACAATTGCCATTCAAGATTAAGCGAAATCTGTCAACTCAAGTGCTATGTTGATAGACACAGAGCCCTGACAAGGGCTACTAGTTTCCATCCGCTAGCCTGGTAAAGCCCTGAAAAAAGGCTAGCCCTGAAAAAGGCCTGCTAGCACTTGCAGCGTTTATTAACGCTAAACCATAAAGGACTAAAGGAACTGGTATCAGATGCGAATAAAATGTGATTGTTATTCATAACTTAAACAAATGGCCCTTGTTATAACACCATTAAATAGCAGGTTACTGTAGGAAAACTTCAGAACAAAATTTGTTTAAAAAAAAAAAAGTCATGCATCAATGCATAAATATTTGCATAAAACAAAAAAAAAAAAACGGTGTAATTGCTGGGAGTCTTTGAGGACACACATAGATAATTGACCTGCTACTCTCTCTGACATTTCGTAAGATGCGACTAATATGACGTTGTTCAAGAGGCTGGCAACTTCACCAAGTAAAAGAGATTGCTAAATGAAGCACTACTGTTCATACATGCCGTGATGCAGCTTTCTTCAAGAAACCTAGAGTTAAGCTAAATTAAACAACCTAAAATGAAACACCCGCTAGTGTGAATGAATCCCGAGCACAAAGAATCAACCGTTAAACTAAACTCAAGAACATAGAATGAAATGAAACCCGAAGCTAAATAAAATCTGAAGTTAAACTAAAATAAATATCTTTGAATGAAACTCAAAACTCAAGAAATCTAAACTCATGGACTTACAAGAAAGATCAAACTCAAGAAATTAGAACTTAAAACTAAACTCAATAACCCAGAATTAAACCAACACTCAAGAAACCAGCAGTTAAACTAAACTCAAGAACCTAGAATTAAACCAGCATTCAAGAAACAAGTAGTTAAACTGTACTCAAGAATCTAGAATTAATCCAGCATTCAAGAAACCAGCAATAAAACTAAACTCAAGAACCTAGAATTAAACCAACACTCGAGAAACCAGCAGTTAAACTAAACTCAACAACCTAGAATTAAATCAACACTCAATAAACCAGCAGTTAAACTAAACTCAAGAACCTAGAATTAAACCAACACTCAAGAAACCAGCAGTTAAGCTAAAGAACCTAGAATTAAGCCAACACCCAAGAAACTAGCAATTAAACTAAACTCAAGAACCTAGAATTAAACCAACACTCAAGAAACCAGAAGTTAAACTAAACTAAAGAACCTAGAATTAAACCCAACCTAAACAAGCTGGCAAGACGCCTACAGCTCGCCATACGTCAACCATAGGCGGACGAAACGAGATAATGCGAGGTACAAAATGTGTTACTGTTTCCCAAAATGTGAGAACCATAAATTACGCAACGTGTTCCTAAAGTCCTTCCATGGTTTGGTTCAAAATCAGTGCGTGTACGGGCAGAGGCGTCCCTAAAAGTATTTAGCACCCGGGCCACCCCCCCCCCCCCTTAAAAAAAAACAAAGAAACATACAAGTATATTTTTTAACAGTTAGTATTATCATAGCGGTGTCCGATGACACCCATCTTCCTGGCTGTCACCCGGGGCAGATCCCCCCCCCCCCCCCTAGTACGCCAGTGTATATGCATGCTGGGCTGGATTAACCATTAAGCAAAATAAGCACGTGCTTAGGGCACCAAGGGAAGGGGGGGCACCATAAAATGTTCCCTCTAGCTATCATGCCCTTAACTCTCATCTCTTTCACTGGCCACAGTCGTCTTTAGTCGAATGTTGTGTAATTTTCAATATCTGCCGTGTTCGACTTTAATCTGAATTGGTAAAAAAAAAACCAAGATACAAAAAAACTTATCTTTCGTATGGTGAGTGACTGACATAGACCTAGAGTTCAGTATGTTTGCCTGTCTTACCAACGTTTTTCTGCTTAAATGCCAGTGGAGTCTGGACAGGAAGAACATTGAATTTTCAGTCTCTTCAGCATTTCATCATCATCAGTTGCCATCTCCACAACGAAGGTTGGCTGTAATGGATCTCCAACGTCTTCTGTCTCTTGTCTTGGTGGTGCACTCTGATAGACTCTTTCCTGTCCATCTCTTGATGTTATCTTCCCACTTATAGCGCTGTCTTCCCCTTGCACGTTTGCCTTCACCTCTCCCTTCTGTTATGGTCTTCTGCAAGGTGTTATGCCTTTTTATATGGCCAAAGTATTTTAGCTGCCGAACTTTGACCTCTCTCATTAGTTCTCTTTCCATACCTAGATTTTCTAGGACCTTGTTGCATACATATTTTTGAATGCACAGATTACAAATGTACGATATGTCTATTTAATATGGAAAATATATTGTTGTATTTAATTGGGTACGAAAATGCTTTCTTTTGTAAAGCCAGATAATCCATGTTTGATTTATACGTTTGATTGTATGGATAATCTCCCTTGATATTGATCGGGCGTAAGAATACTTATATTTTGGCATTCATCATTTGTCATAGCCAGAAAATAGATTGATCGTTCTTAGAATGTTTATGGCCTGAATTCATATGTATTACATATTATTAGTGCAAGTAGATTCAGTCCTATATTGTATATTTTGTATGGGTAGGCAGGACTATATTCTTTATGCCGCTCTAGCGGAGGTATTGGTTGTCTTGGCGAGTCGTGATGAGTTCCGATATTGCCGCCTACAATGGCTGGTCACGCATTTCCAGGGTTGGTCCTTTCTAGAGTGGAAAATGATTTATGAAGTGATTTCTTCAGTAGGAGATTGTGTTTCTACAAGATTATAGTGTTAGAGACTCTCCTCATGTACTGTATTATGTACTATTCGGACTCAAGGTAAATCCACTCCCTTTTTGACGATCTCCTTATGGTTAGACCTAGATGAAGCAACGTATTTTCGTGCATCGTTGGTCGTTTAACTAGATATTGTTGTAGATGACAGGTTCCATCAGCGCTTATGTCTTCATGAAGTAACCTTCTGACAAAGGGACTGTATGGTAACTCTGGAAAGTTATACTTATTCAAGTTTTGAATCAACTTTGGCTGATGATTATTCTTCTGCTGGGCGAGTGAGCGAAAGCTCAGGGAAGGAGGCCATTTTTTGTATTCCTGTCATCATTATAGATCACTGTCCAGAGAACGGGTCGTGTATCTTACTATTCGGACAGTGGCATGGAGATCTCATTTATATGAAAACCCCTTATCGTGGTTTCACAGTATGATATAAACATTGAACATAAGCAACCTAAGAACTTAGCAAGGGAAAGAAGGTTCGTCCATCGAACTCTTCAGTTGTTTACCGATCCGCCTTTACTGACGCGTTCAGTCAGATAGGGGATGCGGCCATAATGTATAACAACATTGAATGCTGTTTTGTACCACCCATTATATTTGAATGTTCCATGACATGGGATCTACTATTCATGCCTGAAGATTGACGTGTCAACATGTACTTATGATCTATTCGTTCTGTCCCAGTATGTGCGTCTGAATAAACTGTATGAAAAGATTCCAGCAGTCTGCATTGGTGCCTTATAGACATGAGTGAATGAGTGCTTTAGATTGGTCAAGATACGAACAGTCCATCATTCGCGTTTATAACACTCTACACTCTCACTCCATATTTACACCATCCTGCGTCGGTTGAATTGACCAAGTTAAGGGCCTGCTCCTCCTGGAGCCTCAGAGGGAAGCTACTTCTTACAGCTGCCTTTGCCTTCCCTAACGCAGGACTAGAGTGAGTTACCCATTTACAGTACCGCTGGGTAGACTGGAGCATGCCTGGTATCAATTAACACAGCAGTGACATTTTACAGTATAGTCGTGGGTTTTTCCACTTTTTACAGTGGTGAGCCAGATTCCTGGGTCCAGCCTTCGCGGTCTTGTTATTGAGAGTCATTTACAGTTACAAGAACGTTTGTTTGACCACATCAACACCAGTAGGACAGCTATACAGTCGATGTCAGCTTGACCTATCCTATCCAGCGTATACAGTAACTAGGTCAGCGTTTGTTGACATTTTTTTTTCGTTGGACATTTGGCCATAGAACATACAGCGTTACACAGCAAGTTTGTTTGGAAAAGACAGCATCAGTCATCAGTGTTGGAGCATATATTTGACAGTGTTTGCGAAATGTACAGTGCAACTGAAGCGAGAAGTCTTACTTGTGATTTTTAGGAACAGTAAACAGTGGATTCTCCTGCACTGCCATAGTTTGTGTTGAACTTTAATGATTTAGGCCAGAATTAATTATTTAATAAAGTACCATACTACTGTACCATTATTCAGTACAACTGAGCCTTCTCCGCAACACATTCTATCTGCAACACATTACATTGCATTATATTATAAGTTTATGCTATATGTACATTTATGTTTACATGTTTATATGTGATATTTGTTTGTACTCTGCGGGTTGTTGTTTTGGTTGGGCGGTGTCACACAACAGAGTATCCCACGTAATAGAGGGTCTGATGTGTGCGTTTCTATAGGTGCAATTTTCTTGATTGAAAATTTGCTGCGACAGCTGTTGCTATTAGTGTTAGCTGTGAAGACTGTACTCATTGTTGTTTTTGTAATATTCCTCTGTTCTTTAGTTTGTTTTGATTTGTTTGTAATTTGTTGGTCTACCCTTTTCTATGTTTGATTTCTATACACAATTTATATTTATACACTGTGGCGTTATTTGTCTTGTTATCTTATTGCAGTTGTCATCACAGATTCTGTGATCATTTTCTTTGATTTTTCCTATTTAATTTAATTTGATTTCTGCAAATGTTTTCATATTGTCTTTTCTTGTTTGTCCTTTGTAATGTCTTGAGTTGACATATGATATATGAGGTATAGTTGAATACACTTATATTATAGTACAGACCAGTACTTATGATCATTGATTACACTAAGAAAGTGTACAAGACCTTTGTAAGGTTTGTCTCCCACAGTGATTGGGATAGAAAATATTATTTTCCACAGGTACTCAAGTGATCATTGATTACATTAAGGAAGTATACAAGACCTTTGTAAGGCTTGTCTCCCATAGTGTTTGGGATATACAGATATTGTTTTCCACAGGTACTCAAGTTATCATTGGTTATATTATAAACAAAATAACCATACAAGGTTTTCACTAAGACTAAGTCTATAGTATAGACTTGTCTCCCATGAAAGTGAAATAAGGTAATTTATTTACTTTTTCAGGTTTCTGATTTAATAAGACAGGATGTCTACATTAGATTACTTTATTACACAAGGGAAATCCCTTGATAAGACTGGCAAAGAATTAGAAGAATGGACAACTGCTCAATTCTCTATGGTATTGAAGGCAGAAGAGAGAAAACTTCAAATAGAAGAAAAAAGATTAGAAGCTGCTGCTGAGGAAAGAAAAGCTGCTGCTGAGGAAAGAAAAGCTGCTGCAGAGGAGAGAAAGCTTCAAAAAGAAGAAAAAAGATTAGAAGCTGCTGCTGCTGCTGAACAAAAAAGATTAGACAGAGAAGCTGCTGCTGCTGCTGCTGAACAAAAAAGATTAGACAGAGAAGCTGCTGCTGTTGCTGAACAAAAAAGATTAGACAGAGAAGCTGCTGCTGCTGCTGAACAAAAAAGATTAGACAGAGAAGCTGAAGCTGCTGCTGAAAATAAAAGATTTGAAGCTGAATAAAAGAAATTGCAGATGCAGGTAGAAGAAAGGAGATTTGAGGCTGAACAAAAAAGAATAGACAGAGAAACTGAACAGAAAAGATTAGACAGGGAAGCTGAAGAAAGAAAAGCAATAAGAGAACATGAATTTGAGTTAGAGAAATTAAAATTAACAAATATGAGTAATGTTAATCAAGCACCTGGTGGTAATAGTAAACCCTTTACTTACAAAGTTAAGGTACCAACATTCAATTCTGCCAATGATGATATAACATTCTGGCTTCAGAGGTTTGAACGTGCTTGTCGGGCTCATAATGTTGATAAATCGCAATATGTTAACCAATTATCTGAGAATCTAACAGGCGATTCTCTCACTAGTCTATGTTTGGTTGAAGAGGCTGACAAGGATAATTATGATGTTATTAGGGCAGCCTTGATTAAGAAGTTTCAGTTACCAGAGGAAGGTTATCGCATGTTGTTTAAAAGAATGGTACCTGAGACGGGGGTTGAATTCTCAGAATTCATTGCGAAAATACGTCTTACATTTCAACGATGGATTGAATTATCCAAAATAGAGAAAACATATGATGCTCTTATGGATTTGTTGCTCAGAGACAAGGTCATGTCTTCTATCAATAAACATTTCCTTGAATTTCTACACGAGCGTAAGCCACAAACACTAAAACAAATTCAAGAATATTGTGACCAATACGTTACGGCACACCCGGACGTAACTCTTAGCAACACTAAGATTAAAGAGGGTATGCCGGTTGCTTCAGCAACACAATACAATCCCAAGTACCCACACAACTTTCAGGGAGCTCAAAATAAATTTGACAAAATGGTTAATTGGCGTAATCATCAAAACCAAGGTAACCAACCAAATCAGGGTTCTTCTTCTAAATTCTGGAAACGGGTTGACAGTCCTCGATACAGGGGTGGCCATAACTATAGAAATTTCCGTAGAGGAAGTAATAATAGAAATTACCAGGGTGTTCCTTCTTGGACACAACGGGATCAATCCTACAGGGATTCTCACTATAATGAGCATGATGATTATAATGATGAACATTATGACTCAAACCCAAACAGGGGTTATAACAGAGGGAATAATACTTACAGAGGCAACAATAATCGAGGTAGATCACAACACAAAAGACATGGTAAATCTCATTACCAGGCTAACTCTGCACAACAAGAGTTTCATGAAGCCGGTAAGCAAACCAATGATAAGAAGGACTCTAATAATGTGGGATGTTCTGCTTTCGATTTTGACAGAGCATTTCAGTGTTCCCAATGCAAAACATTATTCGAGCCAACCACAGTTTCGACTTTAAGCTGTGGTCATCCTCTTCCCGCTCTCCCTGCGTCAGTCGCGCATGATGGAAGAGGGGCTCTTAAATTAAATAATGGTTTAGTAGATGGTACTCCGGTCTCAATTCTCTTTGATTCCGGGTGCACCACCATTGGGGTGAGGCAGTCACTTATAGATCCTTCTCGAGCCACTGGCAAAATAATCAAATGCATAACATTTGGTGGCACATTGGAGAAGTACTCCACTGCCATTATCAACATTTCTACTCCCTTCTTTACAGGAGATGTGCACGCATGTCTTCTGCCGAATCCGATCGCTGATCTTATCGTCGGTCGCATTCATGTGTGAAAGAATGCACTCCGCAACAAATTGCCGAGTGGGAAAGTGATAATATGCATACTGCAAATGCTGTAGTCACTAGAGCTCAAGCTCTAAACATGCCGCAATCTTCGCCTTCTGGAGATAATGATGACCAGAACCAAGGTGATCTCTTGGAGATTTCGCATGATTCCTTTATAAAACAGCAGGAAGATGATCCTACGCTAAAGAAATTCTTTACTCTAGCAAAAGAAGGTGATCCGAATAAGGACACGAATCGTAAATCTTGGATTACGATGAAGAATGGGGTACTTGTACGTATGGTACAAGACTCCGCTAAGTCCATTCATTCTCAAATTCTTGTGCCCAAAAATATGAGAGTTAAAATCTTACAGCACGCTCATGATTCTCAGTGTGCTGGGCATATGGGTTTTTCCCGTACTAAATCTAGAGTTCTTGCGTCTTTCTTTTGGCCGTTTGTGAACAAGGACATACAGATCTATTGTCGATCCTGTAGGGTATGTCAGGAAGTTAAATCCAAAGGTCCACGCCATGCTGCACCTATTCAGGCTGCAGATATTCCAATTCGACCATTTCAAAAAATGGCGATAGACATCATTGGTCCATTTAAGACAAAGTCTGCTTGAGGACACCAATATATCTTGACATGTGTTGATATGTGCACACGTTGGCCAGAAGCTATCCCTCTGAAGAGCATAACTACTGCTGATATTGCAGATGCTCTTTGGCTTATATTCTCTCGTCTGGGATTTCCAGGAGAAATATTGTCAGACCATGGTACCCAACTCGTATCGGATACCATGTCTCAAGTGATGTCAACTCTTAAGATAGAAAGATCTCTGAGTAGTATTTATCATCCTATGTCCAATGGCATGGTAGAGCGTCTTAATAGAACTCTGAAAAACCTATTAGGTATGATAACTGAGGATCATCCTCAGGATTGGGACAGGGTTTTACCCGCGGCTCTCTTTGCATACAGAGAGGTCGCCAATGAACATACAGGATTTTCTCCCTTTGAACTTGTCTTTGGCGCAAAACCGCGAGGTCCTATGTCTCTACTTCATGATCTCATAACTGCTGATAATATTGTCGATGACACAAAATCCTCTTATGAATATGTCATTGCACTTAGACACAAGATTATTGAAGCATGCAAAATGGCAACTGCTTCTTCTGAATTTGCGAAACAGAAGGCAAGGCAATTTGCCAATAAAAAGAGATGCTTGCGACAACTCTGTCCAGGTGACAAAGTATTGGTCCTGCTACCTTGTAGAGAAAACAGACTCCTTATTTCTTGGAAAGGTCCGTACGATGTAATATCAAAAGTTTCCGATGTCGACTATATTGTCGATATTGATGGGAAGCATAAAACCTTCCACATCAACATGCTCACGGAATTCCACGAACGTCCGGATTATTTACAACCTGTTTTCCAGGCAACGGACGTTTCACCAGTCCCACATGGACATTACTCATCACTGTCAGTAATACAGGATGAGGAAACGAGTTTCTCAGATGTGAATCTCCCTTTTCCAATGATTCCGCTTCATTCTAATGAGTCATGGAAAGATGTTGCGATTTCTCCCGAATTATCTCCAGGAGAACAGAAACAAGTTTCTGCTATGTTACAACAATTTCAGGATGTCCTTACTGATATTCCTGGACGAACTAATGTCATTGAACACGACATTATTCTTACTGACCATAATCCTATAAGAGTCAGACTGTATCCTATCCCGATACATTTTCAAGCACAGGTAGAAAAAGAGTTGGATGAAAGATAGAGTTGGAAATAATTGAACCATCCACATCAGCATATTCTTCACCGATGGTTATCGTGCGAAAAAAAAGACAACAACATACGTCTTTGCGTTGATTATCGCAAATTGAACCAAGTGACGAAATTTGATGCTGAACCTATGCCTTTACTTGAAGAGCTCCTTACTAGACTATCGAATTCTCATTTCTTTACTAAACTCGATTTGTCTAAGGGATATTGGCAAGTTCCACTATCCGAACACGCCAAACCGTTTACTGCTTTTTCGACGCCAAGGGGTCTATTCCAATGGAATTTCATGCCTTTCGGCCTTATGAATGCCCCAGCGACATTCGTACGCATGATGCGTCGAATCCTATCTCATCGCTCAGATGTCATTGCATATCTTGATGACATCTGTCTTTTCAGTAATACTTGGAAAGATCACTATAACGGGTTAAATGAACTATTGTCTATCCTACGCGAGCATAACCTGACAGCGAAACCATCTAAAGCATTTATTGGTTTTAGCGAAATATCTTTCTTAGGTCACCGTGTTGGTCATGGGTTGCTAAAAACAGAAGACCATAATACAAGTAAGATACTTAACATTTCTATGCCTAAGACTAAAAAGCAAGTGCGAAGTCTCTTAGGGCTCATACAATTTTATGGACGATTCATTCCGAATCTGTCCTCAATTATGTCACCTCTTTCTTCTTTGTTAAAGAAAGGGTCTCCTAATATAGTCAATTGGACTCAAGAATGTCAATCCTCTTTGGATAAGGTTAAAACGATGTTTTCTGCTTCACCTATCTTGGTGTTACCTACTAAAGATAAGACATTTATTCTTCGTAGTGACGCTTCATCCACTGGGATTGGAGCGGCACTAATGCAAGAGTACTCTGGAACTCTGCATCCAGTGATGTATATTTCTCGAAAACTTAATGCCGCAGAGAGAAATTACTCGGTCCTAGACCGTGAATTATTGGCTATGGTTTGGTCAATCCTTAAACTTCAAAGATTTCTTCTTGGCGCGCATTTTATTGTGGAGACTGACCAGAAAGCTCTTACAGCTATTCAGACTAAAAATCTGAAGAGCGCGAGATCAACACGATACGCAATTGCTCTTCAGCCTTTTCCTTTTTTTGGTGCGAGCTATCCGTGGTTCAGAAAATGTGATGGCGGATATCTTATCGAGATGCCCACATGATTCCACCTAACTGTCAGATCTTCAGATTTCTAACATGTCTGACTTTACTACAGTTTTTCCTATGTTAAAGTATGTACTTATATGTAATATATCATACATTGTCTGTATCACTACTTAGCGGTGCATTGATGTATATTCACCGCAGGTTTTTGATATTTTTTTCTTATTTGGTGATCATAATGTTAAGATACCTAAGATGAACTATTGTACAAATTGTGGCATTGCCAGTATTGTGTTATGCGTTGGTGACACCTCTCGGGAGATATTTATACTCAGAGAAAAATTTTCTCTAAATCCTGAGATAGATTCTCATTGGTCGTGCTATATGACGACTTTGCCTTACATTAGGCGTTACATTTGTTTGGAATGCTTATCATCTGCGCATTGTTATTCGTGCGTTGTGAGCCTATTGTATGTTGCTCCTGGATGCATTTCCAAAAAAAAAATGTACCATTTTTTTCCCCGGGGGGTGTGGTAATCTGTTGCATACATATTTTTGAATGCACAGATTACAAATGTACGATATGTCTATTTAATATGGAAAATATATTGTTGTATTTAATTGGGTACGAAAATGCTTTCTTTTGTAAAGCCAGATAATCCATGTTTGATTTATACGTTTGATTATATGGATAATCTCCCTTGATATTGATCGGGCGTAAGAATACTTATATTTTGGCATTCATCATTTGTCATAGCCAGAAAATAGATTGATCGTTCTTAGAATGTTTATGGCCTGAATTCATATGTATTACATATTATTAGTGCAAGTAGATTCAGTCCTATATTGTATATTTTGTATGGGTAGGCAGGACTATATTCTTTATGCCGCTCTAGCGGAGGTATTGGTTGTCTTGGCGAGTCGTGATGAGTTCCGATATTGCCGCCTACAATGGCTGGTCACGCATTTCCAGGGTTGGTCCTTTCTAGAGTGGAAAATGATTTATGAAGTGATTTCTTCAGTAGGAGATTGTGTTTCTACAAGATTATAGTGTTAGAGACTCTCCTCATGTACTGTATTATGTACTATTCGGACTCAAGGTAAATCCACTCCCTTTTTGACGATCTCCTTATGGTTAGACCTAGATGAAGCAACGTATTTTCGTGCATCGTTGGTCGTTTAACTAGATATTGTTGTAGATGACAGGTTCCATCAGCGCTTATGTCTTCATGAAGTAACCTTCTGACAAAGGGACTGTATGGTAACTCTGGAAAGTTATACTTATTCAAGTTTTGAATCAACTTTGGCTGATGATTATTCTTCTGCTGGGCGAGTGAGCGAAAGCTCAGGGAAGGAGGCCATTTTTTGTATTCCTGTCATCATTATAGATCACTGTCCAGAGAACGGGTCGTGTATCTTACTATTCGGACAGTGGCATGGAGATCTCATTTATATGATAACCCCTTATCGTGGTTTCACAGTATGATATAAACATTGAACATAAGCAACCTAAGAACTTAGCAAGGGAAAGAAGGTTCGTCCATCGAACTCTTCAGTTGTTTACCGATCCGCCTTTACTGACGCGTTCAGTCAGATAGGGGATGCGGCCATAATGTATAACAACATTGAATGCTGTTTTGTACCAACCATTATATTTGAATGTTCCATGACATGGGATCTACTATTCATGCCTGAAGATTGATGTGTCAACATGTACTTATGATCTATTCGTTCTGTCCCAGTATGTGCGTCTGAATAAACTGTATGAAAAGATTCCAGCAGTCTGCATTGGTGCCTTATAGACATGAGTGAATGAGTGCTTTAGATTGGTCAAGATACGAACAGTCCATCATTCGCGTTTATAACACTCTACACTCTCACTCCATATTTACACCATCCTGCGTCGGTTGAATTGACCAAGTTAAGGGCCTGCTCCTCCTGGAGCCTCAGAGGGAAGCTACTTCTTACAGCTGCCTTTGCCTTCCCTAACTCAGGACTAGAGTGAGTTACCCATTTACAGTACCGCTGGGTAGACTGGAGCATGCCTGGTATCAATTAACACAGCAGTGACATTTTACAGTATAGTCGTGGGTTTTTCCACTTTTTACAGACCTCCTTATTTGTTTTCATCTCTTTCCATGAGATACGTCCCATTCTTCTATATATCCACATTTCAAGAGCCTCAATTCTTTCTTCCGAATGCTTATTCATCGTCCATGTTTCTGCACCATACAGAAATGCAGAATATATATAACACTTTATGATTCTCAGTTTTAATTTGTGAGATAACTGTTTGGATGTCAGTATATGTTTCATGTTGTTGAATGCAGCTTTGGCCATTCCTATTCTCTTCTTGATTTCTGTTTCACATCTGCCATCTTCTGTTATTATATGACCAAGATATACGTAGCTCTTGACTTGTTCCAGGATTTTCCCATTTACGCTTATCTTTAATGTGGGTTTATCGTCTGTTTTGCTAATTATCATAGTTTTTGTTTTCTCAATATTAATGTCGAGTCCATATTCCTGACTTATACTGTTCACTTCAGCATTTATTGAGTCTTAAAGTCTTGTCAGTTAAGCAATGGAAGCGCCGGGGGGAGGTGGGCACCATTGGGGGGGGGGGGGGGGGGGGGTGCTTAGGACATCAGCTGACCTTAATCCGGCCCTGTATGCATGTGTTTGTGTGTATGACAGCTGATGTCCCATGTTAAATTCTACTGGTTTGCAACAAAACTATAAATACATTTTCATTGGTATTTGAGCTAAAAGCAGCTGTGTTAACAGTGTAAGGGGACATGTAATGGCAGCAGTTTTTATAGTGTACTGGGCTTCTAATAGCAGCAGTGCTTATAGCGTAAGAGGACATGTAAAAACAGCAGTTCTTATAGCGCAAGAGGACATGTAATAGCAGCATTTCTTATAGAGTAAAGGGATATGTAATAGCAGCAGTTCTTATAGAGTAAAGGGATATGTAATAGCAGCAGTTCTTATAGAGTAAAGGGATATGTAATAGCAGCAATGTTTATAATGTAAGGGGCGTGTAGCAATATTTATAATGTACGGGGGATGTAATAGCAATATTTATAGTGTACGCGGCATGTAATAGCAATATTTATAGTGTACGTGGCGTGTAATAACAATATTTATAGTGTAAGCTTCATGTATAAATACTGTTTATAGTGTTGGCAGCGTGTAATAGCCATATTTATAGTGCAAGCGGCATGTAATAGCAATATTTACAGAGTAAGCGGCGTGTTATTGCAACATTTATAGTGTAAAGGGCATCAACAGCACTGTTTATAGTGTAAGGGGCATGTAATAGCACTGTTTATAGTGTAAGTGGCATGAGATAGCACTGTTTATAGTGTTAGCGGAATGTAATAGCACTGGTTACAGTGTACGGGACATGTAACAGCACTGTTTATAGTGTAAGAGGCATGTAATAGCATAGTTTATATGGTACGGGTCATGTTTATAGTGTAAGTGGCATAAAATAGCACTGTTTATAGTGTAAGGGAAATGTAATAGCACTGTTTATAATGTAAGGGACATTGTAAACCACTGTAAAGTGTGTGGTGTATGGTGTGTTCTCTTTCTTTGGTAAAGCTCCACTATCAATCACTGTAGCATGTTGTTTGTGGTGCCACTGCTGTATGTCCATTGTAGTGTACAGAATTGTTGAGATCAGGCATGCTCCAGTCTACCCAGCTGTAAATGGGTAACTCACCCTAGTCCTGAGTTAGGGAAGGCAGAGGCAGCTGTAAGCAGTAGTTTCCCTCTAAGGCTCCAGGGGAAGCAGGCCCTAAACTTGGTCAATTCAACCGACGCAGGATGGTGTATATATGGAGTGGAAGTGTAGAGTGTGATTAACGCGAATGGTGGACTGTTCGTGTTCTGACCAATCTAAGCACTCATTCACTTGTGTCTACAAGGCACCAATGCAGACTGCTGGAATCTTTGTTTACACAGTTTATTTAGACGCACACACTGGGACATAACGAGTAAATCATGGGTATATGTTGACACATCAATTTTCAGGCATACATAGTAGATCCCATGTCATGACACATTCATAAATAATGGGTAGTACATCAATAGCTTCCAATGTTATCATACATTATGGCCGCATCCCCTATCTGACTAAACGCGTCAGTGAAGGCGGATCGGTAAGTAACTAAAGTTGCTTTATGTTCACAGTTTATATCATATTATGAAACCACGATAAGGGGTTTTTATCAAAATTGAGATCTCCTTGCCACTGTCCGAATAGTAAGATACATGCCCCGTTCTTTGGACAGTGATTAAAAAATATGATGACAGGAATGTAACATGGCCGCCTTCCTGAGTTGTCGCTCACTCACTCACAGGAGGGTATATATAAGCCAAAGTTAATTTGAAATGCATATGAATAATTTCCTAAAGTTTCTCCATACAGTTCTACAGTAATCCAGTTACTTCACGTAGACATAACTGCTGTATGGAAGCCAGTCATCTTTGTCGATACAAACATGACCCTAGCGTTGCGAAGCACAATATTCCAGCTAGGTCTAACCGACATGAGATCGTAAAAATAGGGTCTCGCATCATTACCTGGAGTCCGAATCATACATGATACCGTACATTAGGAGAGTCTCTAACACAAACTCTAGTAGAGACACAATCTCCTACAGAAGAAAAACCACTTCATAAATCATTTTTACTTAAGAATGTACCAGCCCTTGAAAATGCGTAACCCGCCATTGTAAACGGTACATCGGAACTCATCACGACTTGTCAAGACAACTCATACTTCCGCTAGAGCGGCATAACAAGAATATAGTCCTGCCTACCCATCCAAAATATACAATATAGGACTGATTCTACTTGTACTAATAATATGTAATACATATGAATTCAGGCCATAAACATAATAAGCCAATTAATCTATTTTCTGGCCCTAACAAATAAGTACGGACATGAGTGCAATATCCATGCGCCGAATCAATATCAAGAACGATTACTCCTATGATCAAAAGTGTAAATCAATCATGAATTATCTAGCTTTACCATAGACAGCATTTTCATACACAAATGAATGAATGTCTATATTTTTTCCATATTAAATAGCCATATCGATTTTTGTAATATGTGCGTCAAAATATGCACGCAACAGACATGTAATAGCACTGTTTATAGTGTAATGGACATGTAATGACACTGTTTATAGTATAAGGGGCATGTAATGGCACTGTTTATGGTGTAATGATAATATAATAGCAGTAGTGTTTATAGTGGAAGTGACAGGTAATAGTAGTGTGGTGAGTTGGGAAATAAATATATTTATAGGGGACTTAGTGTACTGACTGAGATCAGCTGTGAAGGTTTCTGAAGATAATAAATTTGGTGTGTATACAGAAGACCTTACTTGCTACCACATTTCGATCTCAATCAGACTTATTCTTGAATAAATGAATAATAGCTTCGTTAAGTGTCTAGGGTTATGATAGTGATGAAGTGTATGTATAACATCCAACTGATATATACACAATTGCTTTAATAATTTCCACAATTTACAGCACTTTGACAATCACAAACACATAACACTCTAAAAGACTATCTTATTAAGTCAAGGGTTAAGTTTTTAAAATGTATTAATGATCTTTCAATATCTTTCCTGATTCTATTGTATTTGTGAATCAGGAATCACAATAAAAATGTAATCACAATATTTATATACAAGTATTTATACACTGGATATTTATCCAGTCATAGACTGTTATATCAATATGAGTGTGGTGTTGTTGTGTAATATTATTAGGTAATATTGTCATTAATAGCTAGACTGTTGGTTGTCATCATGACTTCATGTGTTTGTTACTGGTGGAAATCTTATTGAGGGATTCACAGATTCTGTTTCTTTAAAATTTCTGTCCCCTTTTATATAATAAGTTCCGTTCAGGGTTATTTGATTCAAGGTTGAGTCTTTTCGTGCTGACAAGCTCTTATCTCATAATGCAGTTCCAGGAAACCTGTATCCTCTGCTCGCTTGCTTCTCAGTTTGATAGTAAGATAGACAATGGCCGCTATCTTGTGCAAGGAGTCTGCTGCCAGCTTTCTGGATCACGCAGTACTCAGACCGGACGATGCAATATCACCATCTATACCACGGTCCCACAATTCTTAAGGAAAACACACTAAAGATGACTGACACAGTTTGATCTGCGGTATGTCCAAGCTGTTATCTTATATTTAATTTAGAATAACACTGCTTGCTCTCATCTCTCAAATGTGTAACGATATGGCGTCCCTTCTAAGATTTCTTCTGTCAATATCCAGTGTATTGACCAATCGTTTTGAATATATTCAAAAGAGTACCCAGTCATTACAACATTTTCATTCACTTCTACTCCGTTTCTAGGCATTTATTTGTTATTCATAGGTCACCCAATCCAATTTCTTTTAACTTCAAAGTTCAGCCAATGGCCTCCCACGTACCATCTTAGACTTTCTGTCACTACTATGTTTCACAAAATTCAGGGATTTCCATCCCAAGCAGATATGACCAAACATGACAGTATCTCTGTTCTCTATATGTTTTACTACCAATATTTAATTATCTAATGGACTTTTTAGATAATTTATTACATATTCCTAGTTCACTAGCCTTTCTGTACACGAATATATGATTTTCAAGGGGCTAAGTGGTGTAGTTAAGAATACGATCTTTTTTCGATGTCAAGTGTTTAATTCAACTACCACCTGTTCAGTCCTTTATGACTGTACTATCAGTATAAAGTCAGGAGCCCTGCGAAAAAATCAGGTTTCCTAATAAGAATTTAAACCTGTTTTCAAAACTTAACCTCGTATCGTTAGTGTTTTTCTTCACTGTTTATTTGAAAAAAATTTAGGCCATGCACAATGCGAGTTGGTTTATTTTTTGACACACAGCGAGTGGCTTGCGCGACTGTGTTACATGGTCCGTCTTCCTCTCTCTCTCTCTCTTCTTCTAAGCCCGTCTGTCTTTCCGAGGCTAACTTTGTGCGCGATTTTGCACTAGTGTTAGTTTTTAAAATCAAAGTCGTTCAGAAGATTATACTAAATAATAATAAATTCTTTAAGCACCAAACACGGCGCATAAGGCAGAAACCAGTGCTCTCCAGGTTGTACGTTGTGACGCCACTCCTCTTAGCTCTTGCACATTGTTTAATCCCAACGTTCTTCCTTCTCTTATTATTGTTCTTCTGGGTGTTTCTTTTGGTCTTCCTTTTTTCCTCTTACCCTCAGGAACCCAAGTGAGTGCCTGCAATGGTATTCTGTTGTTTTGCATTCGTAGGACATGACCGATATATGACCATCGTCTTTTCCTTATATAGTTGGAGACATATTTCTGCCTAGAGTCTTCTCTAGATTATACTACACATTCTATTTTTAGAACTACGGGTATCGCGGTATTGTTAGGCTTAAGCATTTTATTAGGAACGAACGAATTAGGACAAGTAGAAATCTTGTGTTAGCCATTACGGCGTTATACAACTAAGGCGTTATCTATACTGGGAAAGCACTGGTCTTTCTCCATTCTTCTTCCTATCGTATTATTTCGTTCTGCTTTATATTTATGTTCTAATTTATATATGGGTATTAGAATTTTTCACCACAAGTAGCAGTGTTTATAATTTAAGTGACAGGTAAAAGCAGCAATGTGTATAGTGTAAAGGGCATGTAATAGCAGCAGTGTTTATAATGTAGGGGACATGTAATAACAGTACTATGTCTAGTTTACGGGAACATGTTATAACAATAGTATGTCTAGTGCACGGGAGCATGTAATAACAGTAGTATGTCTAGTGTACGACAACATGTAAAAATAGTAGTATGTCTATGTACGACAATATGTAATGTGACAGGGGCTAGGTGTGGTTGAGGTGAACTTATGTCGATGTGACTACCTCACACCCAAGACCCATGCACTAAGAAAATTTATTAAGGATCGTTTGACAGGGGTTGCAACTATTGGTTGCTTGCAACCCTCTCAGCAGCAGACTTAGCAATTCAAGCAACGCAAAGCCTTATACAGATCAACATTTAATACTACAGAACACCCAGACAGTGTTCGTAGACTTTAAGTCCTAGGCATGTTCTTGAACTAGACTTTAGCTCTCAAAGCTTGTTCTCTCTCTGCGACGGCGACCAGAATCAATAAAGAATTTTCAACTGCCGCGCTAGCCTGGACGATTCTCTTCTCTGATTGGTTGCTATCCGTATCGGCATTACTAAGGTAGCTATTTTTAGATGTAAACAAAGATGGCTGCCACATAACGACAAAATGGCGGTGGAAAAACAGGCGAGATGACTATGGCACTGTCACATATTCCCCGCATGATTTTGTTGTCGTACCGACAACTGCACTAAGCTAGGCGCTTCAGGTAGGCCTAGTGTCGTATCTACCAAATCTGGAGAATCATCTTTGTCTTCACTTCGTCTCAATTCGTTGCCAGTGACTCTAATGCTCGGACTCGCTCTATCTGTTCGTTGGATGCCATATGGACCTCCTGTCATTGTGGGAGCACGAACAACAATGTACTCCTCTTCTGACCACATGTCACGAATTTTGGATCTCTCCGCGTAGTGCATTCTTTTCCTCATCAATTCTCCCACCTGTAGTGGAATAGAACACGACACCTTGTCACATCTCTCTTTCCGGACTGCTACAAAATTCTGCAACGCTGCCTCTGCTCTTACGTGCGCCCCTCGTAGCCTGGAAACGTTTCCTTCAAAGTGTTTTATATGCGTCTCCTCCTCTGAATGTCGACCACTTTTCTTGGCGCCCTTAGGGTGACAGTTGCCACGGCCATCTCTTGGCTTGCGCCGTGACGGCAATCTAGAGGTGTTGGTACGCCTAGAGAGAGTGCTCCTTGAGGGACAAACCGATATCAAATAGCCTAGGGACTTACACTGAAAACATCGCTTCGGAAGCGGACCCTGAGGACACCTGGCTGCCATGTGGTCTGAAAAGTCTCCACAATTGAAGCATCTTATTTTCCTAGGCTTCCTCTGTGCTCTGGGTCGCCTCCTGCTACCCTTACATTCCTGGCCGCCTTTGACTTTTTTTCCTGCTACAAGTACCTCACACTCCGGTTGACCACCAACCATCTTTATCTTTGAGTCATTCTGCTCCCCTTCTGTAACCTGACTCCCAGCCGCAGAGGGGTCTAGTTTAATGCCTGTGGACATCGATTCTGTACGTGGCCTAGTTCTCTGCATCTAAAACAACGAACTGTCCTGGTACGTCTCCCCTGCTCCTGAGTTATCGCATTAATTTTAGCCTCTAATTGAGCCACCTGTGCTCTCAACCGCTCTACTTCTGCGTTTAATGCATGTGTATCTGACACAGTCTCTGTTCTTGCCACTTCAACACTGGCAACACCAGCCCCAGAAGTGGGTTCAGTCTCTAAAAACCGTAGTGCATAGTCTCTCACCGACGTGAACGATGCTGTAGGCTCTTTGATGATCATTTCCTTTGCAAGCTTTCTTAGTAGATCATCTCTCAGACAAGCAGCAAACTGGTCCCGAAGAAAGGATGGCTCCAAAGGAGTGACGTTATTCTGCTTTTGTGCCCTTACCACACTTTCGAACACCTCGTGGATGCGATGGGAGAATTCCCAAAGAGACTCCCTTGCACCTTGCCGGGTAGAGTAAAAAGTGGCCATTAGCTCTGGGATGCTTCGACGCTCCCCATACTCCCTGAGAATGGAATGTAGCATTGCTTCTGGGTCATCGTCATTAGCCTGGATCCTCAGCTCCCTGCGAACACTTGGGGTCACACTGTCAAGAATAACATCTGCCTGGTCCTCTTTACTCATCATCCCTACTCTCCAGGCAGCTCTCACCTCTCTGACATATTCCTCGACCGTAGGATCCGTGCGCTCCCCAAAGCACCGCACTTTCTTGTGAGTAGGTACCATGATGTACTGTACTCGTTCTGGTTGACGATCCAGCCCCACTACAGGGTCATCCACCTCAGCCACATCTTCTTATCCAATCTACCAGCAGCACGTGTGCTGCGTGTCGCCATCTTGTTGCTAGTAGAGTTGACTAGAAATATTGACAAACTGGATGATCCCGTCCCTTGCCTTGCACTGAACTGGGTGTTCTACTGTTTCGGCTGTTGTTACTCTGAAGGCTGAAAAGCTGCTTCACTGCGTGCTGTCTGTCAATCCTGCCGACGACGCCACTTGTGACGGGGGCTAGGTGTGGTTGAGGTGAACTTATGTCGATGTGGCTACCTCACACCCAAGACCCATGCACTAAGAAAATTTATGAAGGATCGTTTGACAGGGGTTGCAACTATTGGTTGCTAGCAACCCTCTCAGCAGCAGACTTAGCAATTCAAGCAACTCAAAGCCTTATACAGATCAACATTTAATAATACCGAACACCCAGACAGTGTTCGTAGACTTTAAGTCCTAGGCATGTTCTTGAACTAGACTTTAGCTCTCAAAGCTTGTTCTCTCTCTGCGACGGCGACCAGAATCAATAAAGAATTTTCAACTGCCGCGCTAGCCTGGACGATTCTCTTCTCTGATTGGTTGCTATCCGTATCGGCATTACTAAGGTAGCTATTTTTAGATGTAAACAAAGATGGCTGCCAGATAACGACAAAATGGCGGTGGAAAAACAGGCGAGATGACTATGGCACTGTCACAGTAATAACAGTAGTATGTTTAGTGTACGACAACATGTAATAACAGTAGTATGTCTAGTGTACGACAACATGTAATAACAGTAGTATGTCTTGTGCACTGGAACATGTAATAACAGTAGTATGTCTAGTGGTACGATATCATGTAATAACAGTAGTACGTCTAGTGTATGGGAACATGTAATAACAGTAGTATGTCTAGTGTACGGGAACATGAAATAACAGTAGTATGTCTAATGTACGACAACTTGTAATAACAGTAGCATGTCTAGTGTACGACAACATGTAATAACAGTAGTATGTCTAGTGTACCATAACATGTAATAACAGTAGTATGTCTTGTGCACTGGAACATGTATTAACAGTAGTATGTCTAGTGGTACGATATCATGTAATAACAGTAGTACGTCTAGTGTATGGGAACATGTAATAACAGTAGTATGTCTAGTGTGCGGGAACATGAAATAACAGTAGTATGTCTAGTGTACAATAACATGTAATAACAGTAGTATGTCTTGTGCACTGGAACATGTAATAACAGTAGTATGTCTAGTGGTACGATATCATGTAATAACAGTAGTATGTCTAGTGTATGGGAACATATAATAACAGTAGTATGTCTAGTGTACGGGAACATGAAATAACAGTAGTATGTCTAGTGTACCATAACATGTAATAACAGTAGTATGTCTTGTGCACTGGAACATGTAATAACAGTAGTATGTCTAGTGGTACGATATCATGTAATAACAGTAGTACGTCTAGTGTATGGGAACATGTAATAACAGTAGTATGTCTAGTGTACGGGAACATGAAATAACAGTAGTATGTCTAATGTACGACAACTTGTAATAACAGTAGCATGTCTAGTCTACGACAACATGTAGTAACAGTAGTATGTCTAGTGTAAGGAATATGTAATGTAAGTTGTATTTCTAGTGTACGATGACATGTAATGATAGTAGTAAGTCTAGTGTATGGGGCCATGTAATGACAGTAGTATGTCTAGTGTGCGATAACATGTAGCAACAGTCTTATATGTCTAGTGTACAGGAACATGTAATAATAGTAGTTTGTCTAGTGTACGGCAATATGTAATAACAGTAGTATGTCTAGTTTACCACAACATGTAATAACAGCAGTAAGTCTAGTGTACAGGAACATGTAATAACAGTAGTATCTCTAGTGTATGGCACCATGTAATAACAGTAGTATGTCTAGTGTACGGCAACATGTAACAACAGCAGTGTTTCTACTAGCGTACGACAACATGTAATAACAGCAGTATGTCTAATATACGAAAACATGTAATAACAGTAGTGTGTCTAGTGTACGACAACATGCAATAACAGTAGTATGTCTAGTGTACGATAACATGTAATAACAGCAGTGTGTCTAGTATACGACAACATGTAATAACAGTAGTATGTGTAGTGTACCGGAACATGTATTAACAGTAGTACGTCTAGTGTACGGGAACATGTAATAACATTAGTATTTCTGGTGTACGAGAACATGTAATAACAATAGTATTTCTAGTGTACGGGAACATGTAATAACATTAGTATTTCTAGTGTACGGGAACATGTAATAACATTAGTATTTCTAGTGTACGGGAACATGTAATAACATTAGTATTTCTAGTGTACGGGAACATGTAATAACATTAGTATTTCTAGTGTACGGGAACATGTAATAACATTAGTATTTCTAGTGTACGGGAACATGTAATAACATTAGTATTTCTAGTGTACGGGAACATGTAATAACATTAGCATTTCTAGTGTACGGGAACATGTAATAACATTAGTATTTCTAGTGTACGGGAACATGTAATAACATTAGTATTTCTAATGTACGGGAACATGTAATAACATTAGTATTTCTAGTGTACGGGAACATGTAATAACATTAGTATTTCTAGTGTACGGGAACATGTAATAACATTAGTATTTCTAGTGTACGGGAACATGTAATAACATTAGTATTTCTAGCGTACGGGAGTATTTCTAGTGTACGGGAACATGTAATAACATTAGTATTTCTAGTGTACGGGACATGTAATAACATTAGTATTTCTAGCGTACGGTAACATGTAATAACATTAGTATTTCTAGTGTACAGGAACATGTAATAACATTAGTGTTTCTAGTGTACGGGAACATGTAATAACATTAGTATTTCTAGTGTACGGGAACATGCAATAACATTAGTATTTCTAGTGTATGGGAACATGTAATAACATTAGTATTTCTAGTGTACGGGAACATGTAATAACATTAGTATTTCTAGTGTACGGGAACATGTAATAAGATTAGTTTTTCTAGTGTACGGGAACATGTAATAACATTAGTATTTCTAGTGTACGGGAACATGTAATAACATTAGTTTTTCTAGTGTACGGGAACATGTAGCATCATCATCGTCACCGTTTCCTTTTCGCTCCATACGGAACACGGAGCCACCAATGAAGCTGCTCCTCTCACAGGAAGCCTGCACGAGCCAATCACAAGCCCCGCCACCGGTGGCTTCTGTAGCACGTGATGAGTTTCCTAACCCCATGGCCAACCTCTTGTTAGTCGCCTTGTACAAATGCTTGAGCGAGCAGTAGGTTTTCTCAGCGAAGCCGGAGAACTACATGGGGTGTTTATGAAACAGCAGGAGTGTTTATAATGTAACCGCTGTATGTAACCGCTGTATGTAACCGCTGTATGTAACCACTGTATGTAACCGCTGTATAAAGCCGCTGTATGTAACCGCTGGATGTAACCGCTGTATGTAACCGCTGTATGTAACCGCTGTATGTAACCGCTATAAGTAACCGATGTAAGTAACCGCTGTATGTAACCGCTCTATGTAACCGCTATATGTAACCGCTATATGTAGCCGCTATATGTAACCGCTATATGTAACCGCTATATGTAACCGCTTTATGTAGCCGATGTATGCAACCGCTGTATGTAGCTGCTGTATGTAGCTGCTGTATGTAACCGCTATATGTAACCACTGTATGTAACCGCTGTATGTAACCGCTATATGTAACCGCTATATGTAACCGCTGTATGTAACCGTTGTATGTAACCGCTGTATGTAACCGCTATAAGTAGCCGCTGTATGTAACCGCTGTATGTAACCGCTCTATGTAATCGCTATATGTAACCGCTGTATGTAACCGCTTTATGTAACCGCTATATGTAACCGCTATATGTAACCGCTTTATGTAGCCGATGTATGCAACCGCTGTATGTAGCTGCTGTATTTAACCAACCGCTGTGTGTAACCGCTGTATGTAACCGCTGTATGTAACCGCTATTTGTAACCGCTATATGTAACCGCTATATGTAACTGCTGTATGTAACCGCTGTATGTAACCGCTGTATGTAACCGCTGTATGTAACCGCTGTATGTAACCGCTGTATGTAACCGCTATAAGTAACCGATGTAAGTAACCGCTGTATGTAACCGCTCTATGTAACCGCTATATGTAACCGCTATATGTAACCGCTATATGTAGCCGCTATATGTAACCGCTATATGTAACCGCTGTATGTAACCGCTTTATGTAGCCGATGTATGCAACCGCTGTATGTAGCTGCTGTATGTAGCTGCTGTATGTAACCGCTATATGTAACCACTGTATGTAACCGCTGTATGTAACCGCTATATGTAACCGCTATATGTAACCGCTATATGTAACCGCTGTATGTAACCGTTGTATGTAACCGCTGTATGTAACCGCTATAAGTAGCCGCTGTATGTAACAGCTGTATGTAACCGCTCTATGTAACCGCTATATGTAACCGCTGTATGTAACCGCTTTATGTAACCGCTGTATGTAACCGCTCTATGTAACCGCTTTATGTAGCCGATGTATGCAACCGCTGTATGTAGCTGCTGTATTTAACCAACCGCTGTGTGTAACCGCTGTATGTAACCGCTGTATGTAACCGCTGTATGTAACCGCTGCATAAAGCCGCTGTATGTAACCGCTGTATGTAACCGCTGTAAAAAGCCGCTGTATGTAACCATTGTATTTAACCGCTGTATGTAACCGCTGTATGTAACCGCTGTATGTAACCGCTGTATGTAACCGCTGTATGTAACCGCTATATGTAACCGCTGTATGTAACCGCTGTATGTAACCGCTGTATGTAACCGCTGTATGTAACCGCTGGAAAAAAATTTTTTTCAGAACCAGTGGTCCTAATGATGTCATAACTTCCGCTGTAATGTAACCGCTGTATGTAACCGCCCCCCCTAATGATGTCCCCCCCCCCCCCCCCCCCCCCCCCGATCTCCTGGGTAGTGAGATCGGATGCCTAGCCTTCTTGGATAAGAGCGAAAAAAATAGGAGATCCCGTGTGCAAGTTGCGCACGTTAAAAATCCCACGGCAGTTGGAAATAGTAAAGAGTAGGCCTATCAGGCCGCTGCCCTGGCGAAAATTTAGAAACCCACCCACCAAAAAAATATTTATAGAATGTGTGATTCCTATATACACACATTGGGATTCTCGCCATGCTACGGAGTTCGTGCACTGGGCTGAGATCCTCCATGTGCAATGAAGATAGTCCTTAAAAACCAAACCAATGTATCCGCTGGTACATAACCGCTTTGTAACCACTGATATTACAGATGAAAAACCTATGGCAAGGCACAAGCAAAAGAAACACAGTTACAACTGATCAGAGCATGTATATTCCCAGTAGCAACAAACGGCTGCGAGACTTGGACACTCAATAAACAGTTACAAAAAAGGTTACATCATTCGAAATGAAATGCTACAGAAGGATGTTGAGACAGGGAAAAAAAGACCAACAGAGAAGTACTGCACTCACTAAACGTAGAGGAAAATTGGCTCCTAAATACCATCGCAATAAGGAAGCTGAAATTTTTCAGTCATATAAAAAGACATAATAGTCTGGAAAAATTAGTGATGGAAGGCATGGTCCCTGGGAAAAGGGGAAGGGGTCGACCTAGACGACGGTGGATCCAGGACATCACAGAGAGTCTGAACTTGTCTTTGGCTGATGAAGAACTACTTCCCCAGAATCGTGAAGCGTTCAGAGCAGCTGTAATGTAGACATCTTTCTGGAAAGAATACGTCACATGATGAACCACTGGTATGTAACCGCTGGTATATAATGCTCAGTGGACTATAGTGAGATTCCTAGCTCGGGCGTTGGCGTAGCTGGCTTTAGGCTAGCAGATCGATAATGTTTGTCCTTTTCAGGACTTAGTATTTATCAACGCTGATCGGACTAGTCAACAGAGTTCACTTATTTTTGGTTGGCAAATGCGCTCTGATATAACCACATAGGTTGAAAGGAACGCGCCTCGCCACAAGAAGGCAAAAAAAAAAAGCTGGAATATAACCGCTGTGTGTAACCTCTGGTATATAACCGCTGTGTGTACCCACTGGTAAGCAACCGCATATAAACGCTTGTAAATAACCACTGTATATGCATGGAGGCATATCTGGAGTGATCTTTAAATGACCACTAGCTAAGCACAATGTTACAACATACATATGTCGAAGTGAACTTCTGTGAGGCTAATTACACCCTCATTGACTGAAATAATCCACACACTTCCAGGGATTACTCAGAAAGACTTCCATGTTCATTGACAGTAACCATAGACAACATTGTTGAATTTAGAATCCTTGCAACGATTTGAGGGAGACAACTTGAATTAAATTAACTAGATAATTAAAAATTTATGTAATTGTGTCCCCTATCATATAGATTGTGCTTGTTTTTTGCGGGGACTAATAACAAGTTGCAAAGCTAAAATTATTTACAAAATCAAGTTATTCTCTCCAGTTCTTTAAAAAAAAAAAAAAAATACGTTATAAAAGTATTTTAATTTATGGCAGTGAATATAAATGCTGCATTTATTTTATTAATAACTTAGGTCTAGTCGTAAAAAAATAATATTTTTTAACCTATAATTTTAAGCGCCATACTTTTATAATACTGTAGAAACGTGTTACACAATGATTTAATTGATCGTATCAGACTTAATGGTCTTTTATATTTGGACAAACGCCCTAATATAACCGACTAGGTTGAACGGGACGCGCCTCGCCAAAACGAGGCAAAATTTTATTTAAAAAAAAACAAGATTACGTTAGATGTACAATGTTGCAGTGTGCGACTGGGTTTAATAACATTTTTCGGGATTACATTTGGACTACATGGATGTAAGCAAATGCTGAATTTGATAGAGGAAAATCGACTATAAACTTTTGTTCATCTTTAAAATTTAATTTTCTGTTTTCTTTCATTTTACTTTATTATTATATTTAAAATTGTACCCTTTTATTTATTTCTTTACCTTTTTTAGGTGTACAAATGAAAGTGTGGGTACGCGCGAGTGTTTATGTGCAATATGCAATGTGCTCTCATTGTACATTTTGTAAAATGCATATGTAAATTGAGAAGAAATGCAAATAAAAGTTAAAAATAAAAAGCTCCTGTGGCCGTGATGGTGTGGTTGCATTTTTTTGTAGTGTTCATCTAGCGATTCAGATCACTGCCCTAACCAGTAGCAGTTGTTGTATGGTAATAAGAAAACGTCCTTCTCACAACAGACTATACCTTTCTCATACCAACAGTTGATCATCGATTTCACCCGAACAGCAGTAAAATATTCAACGTCGAACTTTATTTACATAAGATAGCAAATGTTGAAAAAATGATGCGCCCAATCTTCCTCTTCAAGTTGGCAGACTTGTACATCAACTTTTCAGTTGGAAGTAAATCTCAGTATCACTTTATCTCTCTCTCTTACTCTCTTTCTTGTTTCAGTCATCAAAATGTCTCTAATTGTTATTGTGGTCACAGTTTGAGAACCACTGTTGTAGAAAATTTAAATGCCATCTAATTCTTTATGTAAAACATTGTCTCTCTTATGTGCTGACTTAATTCCTACGTTCTGCTTGATATATCTTAAGGAAACTGGCCTCACCGCCAGGGCTGACACTTTACCAAGTCTATCTTCCACTCGCTAACCTGTCAGCTTGTCTACTGAACTACACTACTAGTAATTAGACCCAAAATGTTCAACGTACATGGTTTGTTTCGAAAAACACACTTTTTCTCTCACTAGCATCTTGTCCTCAGAAATAACATGACAAAAACTGTCGTACACAATTACAGTAAGAAATGCGCTTGGGCATCTGGGCGGTAGTCACTTTTCCGTCACCACAGAAAAACTACCAAAACATTTATTGGCTTATCGACAAGATATAACTCCCATTTCACTGCCTCTTCTACACTATCCAACTCACAGCAAAACTTGCTGACTAACGCTGAGCGCGTTCCAATCGAACTCTAATCCCCGTTCTAACATTTTCGTTCACTCCTATTAATTGTATTTATCCTACCACACTTTCTCGTGCATATTTTTTTTCTTGCTCACCCACCAAAACTTACAAGGGACGTAATTCCCAAGTTATCTCCCTTTAATGATTTGACTCAAAACTATACACTTCAATTCTTATTACAAAAACTTTACATGCAAATTTGTCCCACTACAAGTTTGGACTCACTTAATATGCTTAACTCTAAAATACACTACTACATCTTCCAAGTGGAAACCACGGAGTTTCCTCCCTTTGCTCAAAGCACTCCTCCATACATATCACCTCCCTTCAACAAAGACGAATAGTCTTTTAACAACTCCATTCATTTTGCCCAAACCGTTTTTCTTTACTCACTTACTTTTCCAAAACCAAACCACCGTTCACACTCTCAACTTTTAACACAAGCATTTTTTGAGAAATTAAAAATCAAGCTGATAGTCATTTTCAGGACTTCTTCAAGTACCATGCCCAATGGTGTAGGAGATCATGTCTCTCCACAGCTTCCTGTCTACAGTACTATTTATTAATGCTGTTGGTGATCTCTTTCCATACCACGATGTCAAACTCTCCAGTATTTGCTCTCTTTGTCTTCCCCTATCTCTTTATCCTTCAATCTTACCTGTTGTTACGATATATTCCAGCTTTCCACTTCTCATAACATGCCCAAATAAGTAGATTGCTTCTTTCTAACTTGTGAAATAAGTTTCCTTGGCGCATTGGCCTCTTTCATGACACCCTCATTACTCTGTTTGGCTGTCCATGGTATCTTTAACATTTGTCTGTAAAACCACATCGCTGTGGCGTCGAGTGCCTTCCCTACTTGTTTACTAATTGGGACCTCAAGACGCAGCAATAGAGACCGCAGTCAGCGACTCATAGCTTGACTGCCTGCGTCAGGACCAGCGAACCAGAGCTGGTCAAGACCGCACTCCACCTCCACGTGGTGGTCCTGGAAACAGTCTGCAGCTGTGCAGGCTGGCTGAGCGAGTGTGGATCGAAATGGGAAGGCAAACCCGGTCCTAAAAAATGCCATGCAGAAGTCGGATGTGTCGACCGAAAGGTGCAGATATCACAGCTACGTTGTAAACAGACACAACGCAACCACCGTCCTTTTCAGGGCGAACGAAGAAGAAGAAGAAGAAGTTTACTGGTTGTCTATGATTCATTGAGTGGTTCCGTATAACACTAAAGAACTCTCTTTTTTTATTTCCATTGACCCAGAATTGTTGCAGAAAATATTTGGGTGCATGAAACAAAGACAATAATAATAATAATAATAAAGGACTCATGTAACACGGTGGCTTCACGCTCCAGTGTACCCAGATGTAAATGGGTACTGGCTCTGCTCTTGCTTTAGGATAGGAAAAGGCAGCGAGAAATGGAACTGTTCATCCCCACCTCTCGGTGATGGACCTAGTATAGAAGTCGTTAACAGTTCACGCCCCTACGTCAGTATATGCGATGAGACTGCCTCTTTTTAAACTAGTGTCTGGTAAGCCTACGTTTCAACGGAAACCACTTCTTTCACAACCTTTTCTACAATCCAGCTAACACGCCTACAACACATTAGCACCTGAAACACCTCCATCATACCACCTCCTGCCCCCCGAACACAACTGTTGAGACCTTTCATTAATCTTACGTTTCTCACAGTTTGTAGCCGTTACATCACATTACGGTTCAGCAAAGTCATGGACACCGGAAAGGCATTATCTGAGGCTTCTTGACCAGGTCAGCGTTTAATTAGCAAAATTTCAGAGTAACGAAAGTCCTTGACCTCGATATGAACATTTCAGAAGGCTCTAGATCAGTGCTTCTCACCATTTTATGACCGCGGTCCAAAATTTCACAGTTGGTGAAGCTGGTGACCCATGTACCAAAATTTCACAGTTGGTGAAGCTAGCGACCCATGTACCAAAATTTCACAGTTGGTGAAGCTGGTGAGCCATGTACCAAAATTTCACATTTGGTGAAGCTAACGACCCATGTATCAAAATTTCACAGTTGGTGAAGCTAACGACCCATGTACCAAAATTTCACAGTTGGTTAAGCTAACGACCCATGTACCAAAATTTCACAGTTGGTGAAGCTAACGACCCATGTACCAAAATTTCACAGTTGGTGAAGCTAACGACCCATGTACCAAAATTTCACAGTTGGTGAAGCTAGCGACCCATGTACCAAAATTTCACAGTTGGTGAAGCTGGTGACCCATGTACCAAAATTTCACAGTTGGTGAAGCTAGCGATCCATGTACCAAAATTTCACAGTTGGCGAAGCTAGCGATCCATGTACCAAAATTTCACAGTTAATGAAGCTGGTGACCCATGTACCAAAATTTCACAGTTGGTGAAGCTGGTGATCCATGTACCAAAATTTCACAGTTGGTGAAGCTGGTGACCCATGTACCAAAATTTCACAGTTGGTGAAGCTGGTGACCCATGTACCAAAATTTCACAGTTGGTGAAGCTGGTGATCCATGTACCAAAATTTCACAGTTGGTGAAGCTGGTGATCCATGTACCAAAATTTCACAGTTGGTGAAGCTGGTGACCCATGTACCAAAATTTCACAGTTGGTGAAGCTGGTGATCCATGTACCAAAATTTCACAGTTGGTGAAGCTAGCGATCCATGTACCAAAATTTCACAGTTAATGAAGCTGGTGATCCATGTACCAAAATTTCACAGTTGGTGAAGCTGGTGACCCATGTACCAAAATTTCACAGTTGGTGAAGCTGGTGATCCATGTACCAAAATTTCACAGTTGGTGAAGCTAGCGATCCATGTACCAAAATTTCACAGTTGGTGAAGCTAGCGACCCATGTACCAAAATTTCACAGTTGGTGAAGCTGGTGATCCATGTACCAAAATTTCACAGTTGGTGAAGCTGGTGATCCATGTACCAAAATTTCACAGTTGGTGAAGCTGGTGACCCATGTACCAAAATTTCACAGTTGGTGAAGCTAGCGATCCATGTACCAAAATTTCACAGTTGGTGAAGCTGGTGATCCATGTACCAAAATTTCACAGTTGGTGAAGCTGTGACCCATGTACCAAAATTTCACAGTTGGTGAAGCTGGCGATCCATGTACCAAAATTTCACAGTTGGTGAAGCTGGCGATCCATGTACCAAAATTTCACAGTTGGTGAAGCTAGCGATCCATGTACCAAAATTTCACAGTTGGTGAAGCTGGCGATCCATGTACCAAAATTTCACAGTTGGTGAAGCTAGCGACCCATGTACCAAAATTTCACATTTGGTGAAGCTGGTGATCCATGTACCAAAATTTCACAGTTGGTGAAGCTGGCGATCCATGTACCAAAATTTCACAGTTGGTGAAGCTAGCGACCCATGTACCAAAATTTCACAGTTGGTGAAGCTGGGGATCCATGTACCAAAATTTAACAGTTGGTGAAGCTTGTTAAATCATACTGGCTACTAGTTGTTAACTCATACTGGCTACTAGTTGTTAACTCACGTTTTATGTGTTAAATGCCGTGAATGTTCACCAGTTGATAAATGTAGATGTTGGGACTGGTGTAGTAAAGTGTAACGATTGTCAACTCATTAAACCCAGCACAGTTTTGGTCATACAGGTCATCTTGTCCTGGAACGTGATGAGGCTCCGACAAGAATGTGAGTGTAGACAATGAGTGTGTATATGAATGTCAGAACGCGAATGGTAGAATGATTCGATAGAGTTGACAGGTTGGTAGTACATCACTCATGCTCACACTGTTCGAATTCAAGAAGTACTGGAACTACGGTGGTCTTTTTATAACATTTAATGAGACGCACACTTGGACAGTACGTGTATGGTTACAGGAACAAATGTCGACATAGACAGCATAATGTTGATCACAGGAATATCATCTTAAGTTAGCATTCATGCTTGGCAAATATCATAATGGAGCATTCGTAAATAAGCATTCAGAGTTCCATCATGTAAATCATCTGGCTTTACTGACTGGGCACGTCAGACCATAACCAATGTATAGGAAGGCTCCTAGACTTAACCTCGTCTAGCGAATATCCCTTCACGTAAAGTTCAATATATATATTTTTCATAAAGATATTGGAATCCCAGACATGGGTTCTCACATGTAGCAGTGATCTCTTGGTTCATCGAGCGATAGTACAGGCATCCCTTTTTCTCACTCGATAAATACAAAGTATATGGATTTCAACATGGCTGTGCTTCTCTCGTGAGCTTCACTCACTATTGGATACAGACCAAAATTGGTCATTCGTTAAATGTCCTCATTTCTTCATAGCTTCTATCATAGAGGTAATTGAATAATATCATATAATCTAGTGCTGATACATAGGAATGTCATCTTCCTTTGAATAAATATTCTTTTCAAAAGTACCACTGTGCATCTGCTTATCGACAACGATGGCGAAGCCCAAGTTCATAATAAATTGTGGTTTTACCTTTCTATGCGAAATATAACTTTGCCATTCCTTGGCAAAAGAGAATAAACACTGGGGTAAAGAACATACAACATGTCTAAATGACTATCACTTTCCCCCATTTACTTATAGATCACTTTTTCGGCGATAAGCCTGCTACAACAAAATTCGACATCCCGACAGGATGACGGCCATGAATCACACCCCCTGCTAGCGATACTTCCGCTGCATAGCCTTTGACCTTTTCTAGCGACAACCAACATAGTTCGACTTAGAAATGTAAAGATATCCATATATAAGACAGACTCGTCCTACTCATACAAACACTACGTATAAATTCAGGCCATAGATATACTGAAGCAAGAACAATCTATTCCTACCCAGGCAAAGAATAAATCGCAGTAGGCCTAGACTCGTCCGCGGAGTCCGATCGAAGATGACGGAACTCCTTTCAAGGGAAGTAACTCAAAAATGACTTCTCCTTAAGCACTTAAAAAAGGAAATACTTTGTTTACAAAATATTTGCGAACATAATAAGTATATAAATGTATTATATTGCAAGATAGTAAAGATTGCACTTTACAGTCTTACCACACCTCCCGGGAAAAAAAAAAAAAATTTTTTTTTTTTTAAATACATCTAGGAGCAACGTAGAATAGGCTCACAACGCAAGAATACTGCGCAGATGAAAATATCAGGAATAACTATAATTCCTAATATGACCAGTGAGAATATATCTCAAAATCTGAGAGAAATTGTTTCTCTACGAATAAATGTTTCCAGGAAGGTGTGATGTACGTATAATACAATTCTGGTAATTATACAATGCATACCAAAAATTCACACTATAATCTTAAATTTATGATTTATGAAGAAACAATCATCAAAGAACAGCGGTGAATAAACATCAATAAACCGCTAAGTAGCGATACCATCATTCTGTTATTAAATTACAAATGTGTATCTTAGTAAAGAAACAAAAAATAACTGTTGTAAAGTTATACATATTAAAAAGATCCAATATTTAACAGTTAAGTGGCATCATGTGGGCATCTGGACAGAATGTCCGCCATCACATTTTCTGAACCACGGATAGCTCGTACCGAGAAATGAAAAGGTTGAAGAGCGATTGCGTATCGAGTTGATCTCGAGCTCTTCAAGTTCTTACTTTGGATAGCCGTAAGAGCTTTTTGGTCAGTTTCCACTACGAAATGCGCGCCCAGAAGGAATCTTTGGAGTTTGAGAATTGACCAAACCATTGCCAATAATTCACGGTCTAAAACCGAGTAATTCCTTTCTGCAGCATTAAGTTTTCTGGATATATACATTACCGGATGCAGAGTTCCAGAGTACTCTTGCATTAGTGCCGCTCCAATCCCAGTGGATGAAGCGTCACTACGAAGAACAAATGTCTTATCTGTTGTGGGTAACACTAAAATAGGTGGTGATGAAAACATAGTTTTGATCTTCTCTAGTGAAGATTGGCATTCATGAGACCAGTGAACCATGTTAGGCGACCCTTTCTTTAATAGTGTAGAGAGAGGTGCCATGATAGAGGACAGATTCGGAATGAAACGTCCATAAAATTGTATGAGACCTAAAAGACTTCGCACTTGCTTTTTAGTCCTAGGGATAGAGATGTTAAGTATCTTAGTGATATTATGGTCTTCTGTCTTCAAGAAACCGTGACCTACTCGATGGCCTAAGAAAGCAATTTCGCTAAAGCCAATACAAGCTTTGGATGGTTTTGCTGTCAGGTTATACTCACGCAGAGTTGATAATAATTCAACTAACCCCGAATAGTGATCTTCCCAAGTATCGCTGAAAAGACAGATGTCGTCTAGATAAGCAATGACATCTGACCGATACGATAGGATTCGACGCATCATGCGTACAAATGTAGCTGGTGCGTTCATAAGGCCGAAAGGCATAAAATTCCATTGGAAAAGGCCTCTGGGAGTAGAGAAAGCGGTAAGAGGTTTGGCGCGTTCGGATAATGGAACTTGCCAATATCCTTTAGACAAATCAAGTTTAGTGAAAAAATGCGATTTAGAAAGACGAGTAAGTAGCTCTTCTAGTAAAGGCATAGGTTCAGCATCGAACTTCGTAACTTGATTCAATTTGCGATAGTCAACGCAAAGACGTATGTTATTGTCTTTTTTTCGAACAATAACCATCGGCGAAGAATATGCAGAAGTGGATGGTTCGATTATTTGTAAATCTATCATTTCATCCAACTCCTTTTCAACCTGTGTTTGGAAATGTATAGGGATAGGATAAGGTCTAACCCTAATTGGAGAGTATGTTCAGTTAGAACAATGTCATGCTCAATGACATGAGTTTGTCCAGGGATGTCAGTGAGGACATCCTGAAATGTTTGTAACATAGACGAAACTTGTCGCCGTTCTCCTAGAGACAAATCAGGAGAAACAGTAACGTCTTTCCATGATTCACTAGAATGAAGTGGGATCATTGGAAGCGGAAGATTAACATCCGAAAAACTTGTTTCCTCATCCTGTATTACAGACAGTGATGAGTAATGACCATGTTTGACATGAGAATCGTCCGTTGCCTGGAAAATAGGCTGTAGGTAGTCAGGACGTTCATGGAACTCCGTAAGCATATTGATGTGGAAGGTTTTATGCTTCCCGTTAATATCGACGATGTAGTCAACATCTGAAATTTTCGATATTATATCGTACGGACCTTTCCAACTAATAAGGAGTCTGTTTTCCCGACAAGGTAGCAAAACAAATGCTTTGTCACCAGGACAAAGTTGTCGTAAAGTTCTCTTCTTATTAGCAAATTGTCTTGCCTTCTGCTTAGCAAATTCCGAAGAGGACGTTGCCAATTTGCATGCTTCGATAATCTTTTGTCTCAGCGCGATGACATACTCGTAAGAAGATTTTGTGTCATCGTCAATATTGTCAGCTGTTATAAGATCATGCAGCAAAGACATTGGGCCGCGCGGTCTCGCGCCAAAGACAAGTTCAAAGGGAGAAAACCCTGTATGTTCATTGGGAACCTCTCTGTAAGCGAAGAGGGCCGCGGGTAAAACCCTATCCCAATCTTGAGGATGATCCTCAGTTATCTTCCCTAATAAGTTCTTAAGTGTTCTATTTAGTCGCTCGACCATCCCATTGGACATAGGATGATAGATGCTACTCAAAGATCTCTCTATCTGTAGAGTAGACATTACTTGAGACATGGTATCCGATATCAGTTGGGTGCCATGATCTGATAATATTTCTCCGGGGAATCCCAGCCGAGAAAATATAAGCCAAAGAGCATCTGCAATGTCAGCGGTAGTAATGCTCTTTAGAGGAATAGCCTCTGGCCAACGTGTGCACATGTCTACACACGTTAAGATAAACTGATGTCCTCTAGCAGATTTGATCTTGAATGGACCAATGATGTCTATCGCCATTTTCTGGAATGGACGAATAGGAATATCTGCAGCCTGAATAGGCGCAGCATGACGAGGACCTTTGGATTTGACTTCTTGACATACTTTACAGGATCGACAATAGATCCGTATGTCCTTGTTCACAAAAGGCCAAAAGAAAGCCGCAAGAACTCTTGACTTTGTACGGGAAAAACCCATGTGACCAGCACACTGAGAGTCGTGTGCATGTTGTAAGATCTTAATTCTCAAATTCTTGGGTACAAGAATCTGAGAATGACTTGACTTAGTGGAGTCTTGCACCATACGTACAAGTACGCCATTCTTCATTGTAATCCAAGATTTACAATTTGAATCTTTATTCGGATCACCTTTCGTTACAAGAGTGAAGAATTTCTTAAGAGTCGGATCTTCTTCTTGTTGTTTTATAAACGAGTCACGAGAAATTACCAAGGGATCATCTTGGTTATGCACTTCATTATCTTCAACAGATGAAGTTTCAGGCATATTGAGAGCTTGAGCTCTAGTGACTACCGCATTAGCAGATTGCATATTTTGATTTTCCCAAACGGAAATTTGCTCCGGGGTGCATTCTTTGACTCCGTGAATGCGACCGATGATAAGATCAGCGATCGGATTCGGCAAAAGACATGCGTGTACATCTCCTGTGAAGAAAGGAGTAGCAATCCTAATGATAGCGGTAGAGTATTTCTCTATGGTGCCGCCAAATGTTACGCATTTGACTACTTTGCCTGTAGAATGAGAAGGATCTATGAGTGACTGCCTAACCCCAATAGTTGTGCATCCAGAATCAAAAAGTACTGAGACTGGATTGTCATTTACTAAACCTTTGTGTAAGACAAGAGAACCTCTCCCATCATGCGCGATTGACGCAGGAAGAGCGGGAAGAGGATGGCCACAGCTTAAAGTAGACACTGTGGTTGGCTCAAATAATGTTTTGCATTGGGGGCACTGAGATGCTCTCCCAAAATCAAAAGCGGCACATGCCATATTATTAGAGTCATCATTATCTTTATTTTGTTTATAGGCTTCGTGGGACTCTTGCTGTGCAGAGTTCGCCTGGTAATGAGCTTTATGTTTTTTGAATTGTGCTCTACCTCTGTTATTATTGCCTCTGTACTTATCATTGTTTCCACTATTATAACCCCTACTCGGGTTTGAATCATAGCTCCTTTGGTTACTATCATCATATCCATTATAATGAGTATCTCGGTAATTATGATCCTGTTGTCTCCATGAAGGAAAACTTGGATAGTTTCTAGAATGACTTCCTTTGCGAAAGTTCCTGTAATTATGACCACCCCTGAATCGAGGGCTGTCAGCTCTTCTCCAGGTATTCGAAGAAGAACCCTGAAATGATTGGTTACCTTGGTTCTGATAACTGTAATAGTTACCTTTTTTATTAAACCTATTTTGAGGTCCTTGGAATTTGTGAGAGTGATTAGGGTTGTATGGTGTTGCAGAAGCAACTGGCATACCTTCTTTAACCTTACTGTTGCTAATAGCTACGTCCGGATGTGCAGTGACGTATTGGGTACAATACTGTTCCATTTCTTTTAGAGACTTAGGTTTACGCTCATGTAAGAATTCGAGGAAAGGTTTATTTATACTTGACATAATCTTGTCTCTGAGTATCAAGTCCATAAGTGCTTCATAAGTCTTTTCTGTTTTGGATAGCTCAATCCAACGATCAAATGTAAGACGTGTCCTTGCAATGAATTCTGAGAATTCTACACCTGCCTCAGGCACCATTGTCTTAAACAACTTCCGATAACCCTCTTCAGACAACTGATACTTCTTTAATAAGGCTGCCCTAATAACATCATAGTTATCTTTGTCAGCCTCTTCAACCAAACATAAACTAGTCAGAGAATCACCTTTCAGATTTTCTGATAACTGGTTAGCATATTGTAATTTGTCCACATTATGGGCTCGACAAGAGCGTTCAAATCTATTTAGCCAGAATGTTATGTCATCACTGGAAGGGTTGAACGCTGGTACCTTGACCTTGTAAGTAAAGGGTTTACCATTACCACCAGATGCTTGATTAACATTACTTATGTTTGTTAACCTTAACTTTTCTAACTCAAATGCTAAAAGTTCTTTTTTGTGTTCATGTTCTCTTTTTTCTCTTCTGCAGCAGCTTCATCTTTTCTTTTCTCTTTTTCCATTTCCATCTGGAATCTTTTTTCATCAGTCTGCATCTGCAATTTCTTTTGTTCATCCTCTCTTTGTAATTTTGTTTCCTCAGCTTCTAATCTTTTCTCCTCAGCTGCTAATTTCTTTTCTTCAATCAATGCTTTTCTTTCTTCAGCAGCAGCAGCTAATGCTTTGTCATATTGAGCAACTGCCCATTCTTCTAATTGCTGACCAGTCTTATCAAGAGCTTTGCCTTGTGTGATAAAATAATCTAATGTAGACATCTTGTCTAATAAGATCAGTAATTTGCAAAAGTAAATAAATTCACTTTCTTAGTCTTAATCAAAGACCTTGTATGATAACTTTGTAACCTGTGGAAAATAGTACTTAACTATCCCAATCACTGTGGGAAACAAGCCTTACAAAGGTCTTGTATAAATCCTTATATAATAACAGCTATAAGTTGCTGGTTCACTCTATAATATAAGTGCAGTGCACCAGAAATAGTGTTTTATATCATCAACTGTGTACCTTTAGCAATAGCAATTAACTATCAGTTGATTCTTGTACATCAATTTATATGATCAACTATATTTTAAATAGTGTATGTCGATCAGGCACAAAACAAAACAGTTATACAGAAGAACATGAAAACTTTTGCGGAAATGAAATAAATCAAATGGGAAAAACAATAAAAGATAAACCGCAAGAGGATAACAAATACAAATAACGCCACAGTATATAAATATAAATTGAGAATAGAACTGAAAGATAGAATAGGGTAGACCAACAAATTACAAACAAATCAAAACAAACTAAAGAACAGAGGAATATTACAAAAACAACAATGAGTACAGTCTTCACAGCTAACACTAATAGCAACAGCTGTCGCAGCAAATTTTCAATCAAGAAAATTGCACCTATAGAAACGCACACATCAGACCCTCTATTACGTGGGATACTCTGTTGTGTGACACCGCCCAACCAAAACAACAACCCGCTGGATACATAGAAATATCACATATAAATATTTAAACATAAATACATAAATGCATAAATAGTATGGCAATATGATGTAAATAGAGTGTTGCAGAAAGAATGTGTTGTAAAGAAGGCTCAGTTACACTGCTTAATAGTACAGTACTGTGGTACTTTATTAAACAAATACTTCTGGTCTAATTATTTTAAATTCAACACAGAAATAGAAGCTCCATCGTTGATGTGAATGATAACAATCGATGTAGGACTTCTCAGTTCAATAACATTTCCTTTCGCAAACACTGTCAAATATTCTCCAGTCCTGATGTGTAATGTTCTATGTTTCAACCAAGCTTGCTGTGTAACACTGTCAGTTGTATGGCAAATGTCTCACGAACCAAATGTCAACAAACGCTGACCTAGTTACTGCATACTCTCGACAGGACAGGTCACGCTGACATCACTGTAGAGTTGTACTGTTGATGTATTTGTGTGTCGTAACAGACCCCAAGGAACGTCTGGTCTCAGTAGTTTACTTCTCAATATGGTCACTGTGCAGGTTGACCCAGGAAGCTGGCACACCAGTTGTTAAATCATACTGGCTACTAGTTGTTAACTCATACTGGCTACTAGTTGTTAACTCACGTTTTATGTGTTAAATGCCGTGAATGTTCACCAGTTGATAAATGTAGATGTTGGGACTGGTGTAGTAAAGTGTAACGATTGTCAACTCATTAAACCCAGCACAGTTTTGGTCATACAGGTCATCTTGTCCTGGAACGTGATGAGGCTCCGACAAGAATGTGAGTGTAGACAATGAGTGTGTATATGAATGTCAGAACGCGAATGGTAGAATGATTCGATAGAGTTGACAGGTTGGTAGTACATCACTCATGCTCACACTGTTCGAATTCAAGAAGTACTGGAACTACGGTGGTCTTTTTATAACATTTAATGAGACGCACACTTGGACAGTACGTGTATGGTTACAGGAACAAATGTCGACATAGACAGCATAATGTTGATCACAGGAATATCATCTTAAGTTAGCATTCATGCTTGGCAAATATCATAATGGAGCATTCGTAAATAAGCATTCAGAGTTCCATCATGTAAATCATCTGGCTTTACTGACTGGGCACGTCAGACCATAACCAATGTATAGGAAGGCTCCTAGACTTAACCTCGTCTAGCGAATATCCCTTCACGTAAAGTTCAATATATATATTTTTCATAAAGATATTGGAATCCCAGACATGGGTTCTCACATGTAGCAGTGATCTCTTGGTTCATCGAGCGATAGTACAGGCATCCCTTTTTCTCACTCGATAAATACAAAGTATATGGATTTCAACATGGCTGTGCTTCTCTCGTGAGCTTCACTCACTATTGGATACAGACCAAAATTGGTCATTCGTTAAATGTCCTCATTTCTTCATAGCTTCTATCATAGAGGTAATTGAATAATATCATATAATCTAGTGCTGATACATAGGAATGTCATCTTCCTTTGAATAAATATTCTTTTCAAAAGTACCACTCTCTCCACATGTAAGCCTACCTTGCCGTGGTTGGAGAGCTTGAGCGCCTCAATGATCCCGGGAGCTATGCCGGCGGGAGTTTTACTCCTGGCAGGGTCACCCAAGCCGGACAGGTCCTGGGTGAGGGGCCAGACTAAATGGGCTGAGGAGTGGGTGGAACCCTATAGGTGTAGATGCAGAACCCACCGGCGAGTGGTACATGCTCTGGTCTGCACCAATCCACCCCCACTTCATGGGTTAAATGCTTTCTTGCCTCATTCTTCACTGTTTGTCGTCTATCACGCCCATGGCGACCGTTGCCTCAATTGGCTGTGTGTGGTGTACCCGGAAACGGGGCCTCCCAGTACTGAGGCAAAGTTAAGTCCCCGATGTCACTTATCGGTGCAGAATTGAGAGAGATGGCTGAGCATCACAATCCCTCCTGTGTTGCAGCATGATGAGAACCCAGCATTGCACACTGAGCTTGGGGGGATCACTTGGGCACCAGACTTAATACTGGCTCTTGACTGGATGGCCGCATGCAGGAGATTTCTACAATGGAGGGTTGGCAGGTGGTGGGTATCGGGAAGTGGCTCTGTGCAGGACGTGAGGATTCCTTGGGAGAGCCCTGAACCAGAGCACAGCATTGTGCAAGCTCTGCATAGTTGGAGAGCCCCCTGGATGACGGGGAATGCACAGTGTGCTACCCCACCTATCCCCAACTGCTAACTTAGAACCAGAAGTGGGGTCCTCTGTATGCGTGCCAGGCCAGGATAAAATGCCTGGGAAAGAGACTGGAGCTCAGAACTCCCTAACTCAAAGTTGCAGGATGGCAGAAAAGCCACGGGAAAGACAGGGCTATTTTGAAGATAACGCAACCATATTTTCACCATACGAGCTCGGACGCCGCCTCGGTAAACAAGGTCCGCGCAGAGCAGTGACACCCCCAGGCTGCTTGCGAATAGTCTACTACTGGGAACATAAACAGATTAGGGATGAGCCCACTCTCCCATTGAACAGGTGCTAAAGTCGTAGATACTGGGCCAGAAGGCGCACCGGAAACCACAGTATCATGCAACTCGCTTTTTTTTTCTATGGAGAGTACACCGTCAAAAGTACCACTGTGCATCTGCTTATCGACAACGATGGCGAAGCCCAAGTTCATAATAAATTGTGGTTTTACCTTTCTATGCGAAATATAACTTTGCCATTCCTTGGCAAAAGAGAATAAACACTGGGGTAAAGAACATACAACATGTCTAAATGACTATCACTTTCCCCCATTTACTTATAGATCACTTTTTCGGCGATAAGCCTGCTACAACAAAATTCGACATCCCGACAGGATGACGGCCATGAATCACACCCCCCTGCTAGCGATACTTCCGCTGCATAGCCTTTGACCTTTTCTAGCGACAACCAACATAGTTCGACTTAGAAATGTAAAGATATCCATATATAAGACAGACTCGTCCTACTCATACAAACACTACGTATAAATTCAGGCCATAGATATACTGAAGCAAGAACAATCTATTCCTACCCAGGCAAAGAATAAATCGCAGTAGGCCTAGACTCGTCCGCGGAGTCCGATCGAAGATGACGGAACTCCTTTCAAGGGAAGTAACTCAAAAATGACTTCTCCTTAAGCACTTAAAAAAGGAAATACTTTGTTTACAAAATATTTGCGAACATAATAAGTATATAAATGTATTATATTGCAAGATAGTAAAGATTGCAATTTACAGTGATCCATGTACCAAAATTTCACAGTTGGTGAAGCTAGCGACCCATGTACCAAAATTTCACATTTGGTGAAGCTGGTGATCTATGTACCAAAATTTCACAGTTGGTGAAGCTGGCGATCCATGTACCAAAATTTCACAGATGGTGAAGCTAGCGACCCACGTACCAAAATTTCACAGTTGGTGAAGCTGGGGATCCATGTACCAAAAATTTCACAGGTGGTGAAGCTGGCGATCCATGTACCAAAATTTCACAGTTGGTGAAGCTAGCGACCCATGTACCAAAATTTCACAGTTGGTGAAGCTGGGGATCCATGTACCAAAATTTAGCAGTTGGTGAAGCTGGTGATCCATGTACCAAAATTTCACAGTTGGTGAAGCTAGCGACCCATGTATCAAAATTTCACATTTGGTGAAGCTGGTGGTCTATGTACCAAAATTTCACAGTTGGTGAAGCTGGCGACCCATGTACCAAAATTTCACAGTTGGTGAAGCTAGCTAGCGATCCACGTACCACCGATCCAAACCAAAATTTCGTAGTTGGTGAAGCTGGCGATCCATGTACCAAAATTTCACAGTTGGTGAAGCTAGCGATCCATGTACCACATTTTCACAGTTGGTGAAGTTGGCGAACCATGTACCAAAATTTCACAGTTGGTGAAGCTAGCGATCCACGTACCAAAATTTCACAGTTGGTGAAGCTGGCGATCCATGTACCAAAATTTCACAGTTGGTGAAGCTAGCGATCCATGTACCAAAATTTCACAGTTGGTGAAGCTGGCGATCCATGTACCAAAATTTCACAGTTGGTGAAGCTAGCGATCCATGTACCACATTTTCACAGTTGGTGAAGTTGGCGAACCATGTACCAAAATTTCACAGTTGGTGAAGCTAGCGATCCACGTACCAAAATTTCACAGTTGGTGAAGCTGGCGATCCATGTACCAAAATTTCACAGTTGGTGAAGCTAGCGATCCATGTACCAAAATTTCACAGTTGGTGAAGCTGGCGATCCATGTACCAAAATTTCACAGTTGGTGAAGCTAGCGATCCATGTACCACATTTTCACAGTTGGTGAAGTTGGCGATCGATGTACCAAAATTTCACAGTTGGTGAAGCTAGCGATCCATGTACCAAAATTTCACAGTTGGTGAAGCTAGCGATCCACGTACCAAAATTTCACAGTTGGTGAAGCTAACGACCCATGTACCAAAATTTTACAGTTGGTGAAGCTGGCGATCCATGTACCAAAATTTCACAGTTGGTGAAGCTGGCGATCCACGTACCAAAATTTCACAGTTGGTGAAGCTAACGACCCATGTACCAAAATTTTACAGTTGGTGAAGCTGGCGATCCATGTACCAAAATTTCACAGTTGGTGAAGCTAGCGATCCATGTACCAAAATTTCACAGTTGGTGAAGCTGGCGATCCATGTACCAAAATTTCACAGTTGGTGAAGCTAACGACCCATGTACCAAAATTTCACAGTTGGTGAAGCTGGCGATCCATGTACCAAAATTTCACAGTTGGTGAAGCTAGCGATCCATGTACCAAAATTTCACAGTTGGTGAAGCTAGCGATCCATGTACCAAAATTTCACAGTTGGTGAAGCTGGCGATCCTTACTTACTTACTTAGTCGTTTCCCTTCTACCGTGAGGTGTAGAGGTTTGGAAGAGAGAGCGCCAGACCATTCTATCAGCTGTCTTCTTCCTGGCCTGGTTCCATTCTAGTCCTCGGTCCTTCAAAGATTGTCTAATGTTGTCCTCCCAGCGGACTCTGGGTCGTCCTGGAGGTCTGGATCCCTGGCTCTTTGTTTCCCATGCTTGTCGTGGTAGCCGATCTTCTCCCATTCTGCAGACATGGCCAAACCATCTTAGTTGGGACTGTTCTATTTGAGTCTGCAGCGGATGGGATTTTAGGCCTTGACGGATCGTCTGGTTGCGGACCATGTCTCTTCTTGTTACTTCAACCACTTTCCTCAGATACCTCATTTCTGAGGTTTGGATCTGGCTTTTGTGGGTTGTAGTCATTGCCCACGACTCGCATCCATATGTCAAGACTGGGACATAGGTGGAGCGGTATACAGCCATCTTCGTTTTCTTACCAACCTCTTTCTTGCTGAGGAATCCACGATTTATGGCCTGAAAAAGTCTCCCAGCCGCTGCTTTTCGAGTGGCCAACTCTTCTTTGATGCCTCCCTTTCGGTCTATAATAGCTCCGAGATATTTAAAGTGGTCGACCTGCTCCAGGACCTGTTCTCCCAACTTAATCTGATGTTTTCTTTCTTCTCGTGATATCACCATGGATTTTGTTTTAGAGCTACTTATGACCATCCCTCTCTTCTCCAGCTCTTCCTTCCAGACTTGCAGGTTGGATTGGAGATGTGCCTCTGATTTAGCAATCAGGGCAACATCATCAGCAAATGCCAGCTCCGAAATATAGACCTGCCTCATCTTCCAGTACCCCACTGAATACTTTCTTGTTCTCTCCTTACATGCCTTGATGACATCGTCCATAAGGAGTATGAAGAGGTAAGGTGATAGGATATCACCTTGTCTTACACCAGTGGTGGTCCTGAACTCTTCTGAATTATGGTTTGCTGTCCTCACATAATTTCTGCAAGACTTGTAGAAGCTCTGTATAGCATGAATCAGAGGTGCTGGCATATTCTTCCTTGCCAAACAGTCCTGTTACGTGCATTCTTTGATATCTTACCATATAATACATTTGTATGCTTGTTATGTTCGCAAATATTTTGTAAACAAAATAGATACTTTTTAGTGCTTAAGGAAAAGTCATTATTGAGTTACTTCCCTTGAAAGGAGTGTCGTCACTTTCGATCGAACTCCGCGGATGAATCCAGTTTTACTGCGATTTATTCTTTGTTTGGGTAGAAATAGGTTGTTCTTGCTTCAGTGTATCTATGGCCTGAATTTATGTGTATTGTTTGTCTGGGTAGGACGAGTCTGTCTTATATCTGAATATCTTGGCATGTCGAACTATATGGTCTTTTGTCTCTAGAAAGGTCAAAGGGCTGTTCGACGGATGTGTCGCTAGAGAGGTGTGATTTGGCTTCGCCCTGATGGGGGCTGTGATTTTTGTGTAGCGGCTTGTCGCCGGAAAAGTGATCTCAGTATTTATGGGGAAAGTGATAGTCGTCTAGACCTATCGTGTATGCTTTACCCCAGTGTTTATTCTTATTGCCAAGGAATGGCAGAATCATATTTCTGATACCAAGGTAACAAAAGATTCTCCTTATGAACTCTCTTACGAAGCCACCGTTTTTCGATAGGCACGATTTGTACGTCTGAGAGAATATATTTAACTAGATGAAAACGACATTCATTCCTAGCAGCACTATATCTTGTATGATGAAGTCAATTGTATCATGATAGAATCTACAGAGCAATGAGAACATTTAATGAATGACTAACTTTAATACAGATGCATTATCTGTATCCAAACGTGAGTGACAGCTCACGAGAGAAGCCATCTTGTATCCAAATATTTTGTGACTTTCAAGAAGAGAAAGGGATGCCCCGTATTATCGCTTGATGAGTCCAGAGACCACTGCTACACATGAGAACCCATTACTAGCGGTTCAATATGATTATATGAAAAATATGTGCTGAACATTATTATTGTAAGGAATCTTCGCTAGACGAGGTTAGGTCTAGAAGCCATCTTGAATATTGTTTATAATCTGACGTGCTTTGTCAGTAAACTCAGATGATATATATATATGGGCAATACTGAGTGCTTGTCTACTGACAGTCCATTATGCTATTATTCTACATGAGTGCCCATGTATCATTGCAAGACCATTTATCCACTGTACCATGATGTATTATGCCAACCTGTGATTTGTCACTATCTGTGCTGTCGAGTGTGTACGTCCAATTAAACTGTAGCCAAGGTACACAGTCGTTGGTGTCGATGACTTCCAGCCATACATGAGTGAAAGAAAAAGACCATTTGTCAACACCACGAACTCTTCTTATCATTCGCATATTATACCCTCACTCCATGTCTACACACCACTGCGTAGGTCGAGTTGACATTCCATACTCAAACCACAAGCAACACAACAACACAGCATGTAGCTCTGGTGATGTTCTAGTGAGCTTATAGTTATCAACTGATTGAGCAAAAAAGAGAGTTTATCAACTGGTGGACCAGCTTTCTGGGTTTGACCTCGCAGAAATTGAGAAGTCAACAGACTACCGATACCAGACCGTTTCCTGTGGCTGATACGACACACTTGCAGTATTAGTTTGCTCTTTGTCAACACTTCGTCACGTGACCTGTCAAGTGAATGCAGTATGTAGGTCAGCGTTGTTGACATTTTTACATTAGACATTACAGAGTTTCACAGAACAGTTGGATCAATTCGTGTCAATATTAACAGGAAGACAGTATTATTGAACTAAGAAGTCCTATTTTCATCGATGGATCTTGTTGTTTTCTATATATGAACTTTAATATTTAAGGCCAGAATTTGTAATTCAATAAAGTGGCAGTTTATTTATTTTCATAAGAATAACTTTGCCATTACTGTAAAACTGAGCCTATTTTGCAACACATACTATCATACACATAATTTATATATTTATGTTTACATGTTATTTGTTTGTATAGTATGTTAGTTTATATGTTAGCGGGTTGTGTTTAGGTTGGGCGGTGTCCTCACAACAGAATATCCCACGTCATAGAGGGTCCGTTGTGGGCGTTTTCTTTAGGTGCAATTTCCTTAATTGGAAATTTGCTTGCAACAACTAGTTGCTATTTTTGTTAGCTGTGAAGACTGTAATTATTGTTATTTTTGTAATATTTCTTTGTTCTTTAGTTTTGTTTTGATTTGTTTGTAATTTGTTGGTCTACCCTTTTCTATCTTTCAGTTCTATTCACAATTTATATTCATATACTGTGACGTCATTTGTGTTGTTATTCCTTGCAGATTCAGTGATTATTTTCATTGATTTCCCTATTTGATTTATTTGATTTCTGCAAACGTTTTCGTATTGTCAGTCTTATTTGTACTTTATGTATTCTGTTGGTTGACATATGTTTTATATAGGTATATTTCATAAGACACTATTGCTTGTGCACTGCACTTGGATTATGGTATAAACCAGTACTTGATTATTATTACTGTTATACAAGACCTTATTAAGGCTTGTGACCCACAGATATTGGGATAGTGTGCTGATTAATCAAGTCATTAAGAACTTGTGGTATTATTATTATTTCAGGTGATTAGTATTATTGTTAGACATCATGTCTACATTAGAATACTTCATTATACAAGGGAAAGCCCTTGATAAGACTGGTCAACAATTAGAAGAATGGGTAGTTGCTCAATATGACAAAGCATTAGCTGCAGAAGAGAAAAAAGCTGCTGCTGCTGCTGAAGAGAGAAAAGCTGCTGCAGAGGAGAGAAAAGCTGCTGCTGAAGAGAAAAAAGCTGCTGCTGCTGCTGCTGAAGAGAAAAAAGCTGCTGCAGAAGAGAGAAAAGCTCTGGCTGAAGAGAAAAGATTAGAAAAAGAAGCTGATGCTGCTGCTGAACTAAAGAAATTGCAGATGCAGGTGGAGGAAAGGAGATTTGAAGCTGAACAAAAAAAATTAGAAAGAGAAGCTGCTGCTGAACAAAAAAGATTAGACAGTGAAGCTGAACAAAAAAAATTAGAAAGAGAAGCTGCTGCTGAACAAAAAAGATTAGACAGGGAAGCTGAACAAAAAAGATTAGACAGAGAAGCTGAAGAAAAAAAAGCAATAAGAGAACATGAATTTGAGTTACAGAAATTGAGATTGACAAGTATGAGTAATGTTAATCAGGCATCTAGTGGTAATGGTAAACCTTCTACTTACAAGGTTAAGGTTCCACCGTTCAATCAGTCCAGTGACGATATTACATTCTGGCTGGATAGATTTGAACGTTCTTGTCGTACACATAATGTGGATAAATCACAATATGCTAACCAATTAGCAGAAAACTTGAAAGGTGAATCTCTGACTAGGTTATGCCTTGTAGGAGAAGCAGATAAGGATAATTATGATGTCATTAGGGCGGCTTTGATAAAAAAATACCAGCTAAGTGAGGAAGGCTATCGCCTTTTGTTTAAGACGATGGTGCCTGAGACAGGTGTAGAATTCTCAGAATTCATTGCAAAGGCACGTCTCACAGTTGATCGTTGGATTGAGCTTTCAAAAACAGAAAAAACGTATGAAGGACTTATGGATTTGTTGCTCAGAGATAAGATTATGTCATGTGTTAACAAACCATTCCTTGAATTTATACATGAGCGTAAACCCAAATCTCTAAAGGAAATGGAAGAATATTGTTCCCAATATGTCACTGCACACCCCGACGTGACTTTTGGCAACACTAAGATTAAGGAGAGTATGCCAGTTGCTTCAGCAACACCATACAATCCCAATTATTCACACAGATTTCAGGGACCTCAAAACAGATTTGATAAAAAAGGTAACCATAATAGTTATCAAAACCAAGGTAACCAATCATTTCAGGGTTCTTCTTCAAAGAACTGGAGACGAGCTGATAGCTCTCGACACAGGGGTGGTCACAATTATAGCAATTTCCATAGAGGAAGTAATTATAGAAACTATCCGAGGTATCCGTCTTGGAGTCAACAAGATCGCAATTACAGAAATACTCATTATAATGAATATGATAATGGTAACCAAGAGAACTATGACTCAAACCCAAATAGGGGTTACGATAGAGGTAACAATAACTACAGAGGTAATAATAACCGAGGTAGATCTCAAAACAGAAGACATAAACCACATTTTCAGGCAAACTCTGCACAACAAGAGTCCCATGAAGCCTATAAACAGAGTAAAGACAATAATGACGCTAATAATATGGCATGTGCCGCTTTTGATTTTGGGAGAGCATCTCAGTGCCCCAATGCAAAACATTATTTGAGCCAACCACAGTGTCTACTTTAAGCTGCGGCCATCCTCTTCCTGCTCTTCCTGCATCAGTCGCGCATGATGGAAGAGGTTCTCTTGTCTTACATAAGGGTTTAGTAAATAACAATCCAGTCTCCGTGCTATTTGATTCTGGATGCACCACAATTGGTGTTAGGCAGTCACTCGTAGATCCTTCCCGTGCCACTGGACAAGTAGTCAAATGTGTAACATTTGGCGGCACATTAGAGAAATACTCTACTGCTATCATTAGGATTGCTACTCCTTTCTTTACAGGAGATGTACACGCATGTCTTCTTCCAAATCCGATCGCTGACCTCATCATCGGTCGCATTCATGGAGTCAAAGAATGCACTCCGCAACAAATTTCCGCGTGGGAGAGGCAAAACATGCAGATTGCTAACGCTGTAGTCACTAGAGCTCAGGCTCTTAATATGCCTCAAACTTCATCTACTGAAGATAATGAAGTGCATAACCAAGATGAACCCTTGGTAATTTCTCGTGACTCGTTTATAAAACAGCAAGAAGATGATCCCACTCTGAAGAAATTCTTCATTCTTGCAACTAAAGGTGATCCGAATAAAGACACAAGTCGTAAATCATGGATTACAAAGAAGAATGGCGTACTTGTACGTATGGTTCAAGACTCCATTACGTCAAGTCATTCTCAAATCCTGGTTCCCAAGAATTTGAGAGTTAAAATTTTGCAGCACGCTCACGACTCTCAGTGTGCTGGACACATGGGTTTTTTCCCGTACTAAGTCAAGAGTCCTTGCGGCTTTCTTTTGGCCATTGGTAAACAAGGACATACGGATTTATTGTCGATCTTGTAAAGTATGTCAGGAAGTTAAATCCAAAGGTCCACGGCATGCTGCACCCATTCAGGCGGCGGACATTCCTATTCGGCCGTTTCAAAAAATAGCCATAGACATTATTGGTCCATTTAAGATCAAGTCTGCCAGAGGACATCAGTTTATCTTGACGTGTGTTGATATGTGCACACGTTGGCCAGAGGCTATTCCTCTGAAGAGCATTACTACTGCTGATATTGCAGATGCTCTTTGGCTTATATTTTCTCGGCTGTGGTTCCCCGGAGAGATATTGTCAGACCATGGCACCCAACTAATATCAGATTCCATGTCTCAAGTAATGTCTACTCTGCAGATAGATAGATCTTTAAGTAGTATCTATCATCCAATGTCAAATGGGATGGTCGAACGCCTTAATAGAACACTTAAAAACTTACTAGGGAAGATAACTGAGGATCATCCTCAAGACTGGGACAGAGTTTTACCTGCGGCCCTCTTCGCTTACAGAGAGGTCCCCAATGAACATACAGGATTTTCTCCCTTTGAACTCGTCTTTGGCGCGCGTCCGCGTGGCCCTATGTCGTTGCTTCATGATCTCATAACAGCTGACAATATTGACGATGACACAAAGTCATCCTACGAATATGTCATCGCGGTGAGACAAAAGATTATCGAAGCATGCAAATTAGCAACTTCTTCTTCTGAATTTGCGAAACAGAAGGCAAGGCAATTTGCCAATAAGAAGAGATGCTTACGACAACTTTGTCCTGGTGACAAAGCATTTGTATTACTACCTTGTAGGGAAAACAGACTACTTATTTCTTGGAAAGATCCGTAGGATATAATATCGAAAATTTCCGATGTCGACTATATTGTCGATATTGATGGGAAGCATAAAACCTTCCACATCAATATGCTTACGGAATTCAATGAACGTCCGGATTATTTGCAACCCATTTTCCAAGCAACGGACAATTCTCCAGTACAACATGGTCATTACTCATCACTGTCCGTGATACAGGATGAGGAAACAAGTTTTTCAGATGTAAATCTTCCTCTTCCAATGATCCCACTTCATTCTAGTGAATCATGGAAGAACGTTACTGTTTCTCCCGATTTGTCTCTAGGAGAACAGCGACAAGTTTCAACTATGTTGCAAACATTTCAGGATGTACTCACTGACATCCCTGGACAAACTCATGTCATTGAACATGACATTGTTCTAACTGACCATACTCCTATTAGGGTTAGACCTTATCCTATACCTATACATTTCCAAGCACAGGTCGAGAAAGAGTTGGATGAGATGATAGATTTGAAAATAATCGAACCATCCACCTCTGCATATTCTTCGCCGATGGTTATTGTTCGAAAAAAAGACAATAACATACGTCTTTGCGTTGACTATCGCAAATTGAATCAAGTAACGAAGTTCGATGCCGAACCTATGCCTTTACTGGAAGAGCTACTTACTCGACTCTCCAAATCTCATTTTTTCACTAAACTTGATTTGTCTCAAGGATATTGGCAAGTTCCTTTATCCGAACGCGCCAAACCTCTCACGGCTTTTTCAACACCTAGAGGTTTGTTCCAATGGAATTTTATGCCTTTCGGTCTTATGAACGCACCAGCTACATTCGTACGCATGATGCGCCGAATCCTATCTTATCGGTCAGATGTCATTGCATATCTAGACGACATATGTCTCTTCAGCGATACTTGGGAAGATCACTATTCAGGGTTAGATGAATTGCTGTCTACTTTGCGCGAGCACAACCTGACAGCGAAACCCTCTAAAGCCTATATTGGTTTTAGCGAAATTTCTTTCCTAGGCCACCGAGTTGGTCATGGTTTCCTAAAGACAGAGGACCATAATACTAGTAAGATACTTAACATCTCTATCCCTAAGACTAAAAAACAGGTGAGAAGTCTGTTAGGTCTTATTCAATTTTATGGCAGATTCATTCAGAATCTATCCTCTATCATGGCACCTCTTTCTACACTTTTAAAGAAAGGTTCGCCTAATATGGTCCACTGGTCTCAGGAATGCCAATGCTCTTTGGATAAGATTAAAACATTGTTTTCAACACCACCTATTTTAGTGTTACCTACTAAAGATAAGACATTTGTTCTTCGTAGTGACGCTTCATCCACTGGGATTGGAGCGGCACTAATGCAAGAGTACTCTGGAACTCTGCATCCTGTAATGTATATTTCCAGAAAACTTAATGCGGCAGAAAGGAATTATTCGGTTTTAGACCGTGAGCTATTAGCTATGGTTTGGTCGATCCTCAAACTACAGAGATTCCTTCTAGGCGCACATTTCATAGTAGAAACCGACCAAAAAGCTCTTACTGCTATACAGAGTACGAATTTGAAGAGCTCGAGGTCTACTCGATATGCAATTGCTCTTCAACCTTTTCATTTCTCTGTGCGAGCTATTCGTGGATCAGATAATGTGATGGCAGACATTCTGTCAAGATGCCCACATGATTCCACATAACTATTAGATCTTAGACTTCTTGATATGTCTAGTTTATAATAGTTCCTTTCTATATCAAGATAGATACACATTTGTAATTTAATAATATAATGATTGTATCACTACTTAGCGGTACATTGATGTTTATTCACCGCTGTGCTTTGATGATTTTTCTTCATAAATCATAAATTTAAGATATCTAATACGAAATTATGGTATGAAATTTTTTAGGCATTGTGTAATTGCCAGAATTGTATTATACTTTGATGACACCTTCCTGGAAAAATTTACTTGTAGAGAAATAATTTCTCTCAGTTTATGAGATACATTCTCACCAGTCGCTCCATAAGTCGACTTAGCCTCATATTAGGCGTTATATTTATTCCTGATATTTTCATCTGCGCATTATTCATGCGTTGTGAGCCTATTGTACGTTGCTCCTAGATGTATTTCCAAAAAAAAAAAAAGTTCCATTTTTTTTTCCCGGGAGGTGTGGTAAGACTGTTACGTGCAGTCTTTGATATCTTACCATATAATACATTTGTATGCTTGTTATGTTCGCAAATATTTTGTAAACAAAATAGATACTTTTTAGTGCTTAAGGAAAAGTCATTATTGAGTTACTTCCCTTGAAAGGAGTGTCGTCACTTTCGATCGAACTCCGCGGATGAATCCAGTTTTACTGCGATTTATTCTTTGTTTGGGTAGAAATAGGTTGTTCTTGCTTCAGTGTATCTATGGCCTGAATTTATGTGTATTGTTTGTCTGGGTAGGACGAGTCTGTCTTATATCTGAATATCTTGGCATGTCTAAGTCGAACTATATGGTCTTTTGTCTCTAGAAAGGTCAAAGGGCTGTTCGGCGGATGTGTCGCTAGAGAGGTGTGATTTGGCTTCGCCCTGATGGGGGCTGTGATTTTTGTGTAGCGGCTTGTCGCCGGAAAAAGTGATCTCAGTATTTATGGGGACAGTGATAGTCGTCTAGACCTATCGTGTATGCTTTACCGCAGTGTTTATTCTTATTGCCAAGGAATGGCAGAATCATATTTCTGATACCAAGGTGACAAAAGATTCTCCTTATGAACTCTCTTACGAAGCCACCGTTTTTCGATAGGCACGATTTGTACGTCTGAGAGAATATATTTAACTAGATGAAAACGACATTCATTCCTAGCAGCACTATATCTTGTATGATGAAGTCAATTGTATCATGATAGAATCTACAGAGCAATGAGAACATTTAATGAATGACTAACTTTAATACAGATGCATTATCTGTATCCAAACGTGAGTGACAGCTCACGAGAGAAGCCATCTTGTATCCAAATATTTTGTGACTTTCAAGAAGAGAAAGGGATGCCCCGTATTATCGCTTGATGAGTCCAGAGACCACTGCTACACATGAGAACCCATTACTAGCGGTTCAATATGATTATATGAAAAATATGTGCTGAACATTATTATTGTAAGGAATCTTCGCTAGACGAGGTTAGGTCTAGAAGCCATCTTGAATATTGTTTATAATCTGACGTGCTTTGTCAGTAAACTCAGATGATATATATATATATGGACAATACTGAGTGCTTGTCTACTGACAGTCCATTATGCTATTATTCTACATGAGTGCCCATGTATCATTGCAAGACCATTTATCCACTGTACCATGATGTATTATGCCAACCTGTGATTTGTCACTATCTGTGCTGTCGAGTGTGTACGTCCAATTATACTGTAGCCAAGGTACACAGTCGTTGGTGTCGATGACTTCCAGCCATACATGAGTGAAAGAAAAAGACCATTTGTCAACACCACGAACTCTTCTTATCATTCGCATATTATACCATCACTCCATGTCTACACACCACTGCGTAGGTCGAGTTGACATTCCATACTCAAACCACAAGCAACACAACAACACAGCATGTAGCTCTGGTGATGTTCTAGTGAGCTTATAGTTATCAACTGATTGAGCAAAAAAGAGACTTTATCAAGTCCCAAAGTTTGCTCCAGGGGACCCTGTCAAACGCCTTTTCCAGATCTATGAAACAAAGATGGATCTCACTCTTATACTCAAGGGCCTTTTCACTCAGCTGTCTGAGTGTGAAGATTAGGTCTTGAGTACTTCGGTTTGCTCGGAATCCGCACTGGACCTCATCCAATTGTGGCTCAGCTAGGCGTCGGAGTCTCTGCTCTAGGATTCTAGAGTAGATTTTACTAGGGACACTGAGAAGGGATATGCCTCTATGGTTTCCACATTGTCGATTGTCACCCTTTTGAAAATTGGTGTTATGATGGCAATCTCCCAATCCTTTGGTATGGTCTTGTTGCACCATGCTGCCTGTAGGACCTTTAAGAGTAATAGGTCGCCTGATGCTCCCATGTACTTAACCATTTCTGGTGTTATACCATCATGCCCTGCTGCTTTGCCCATCTTGATTTTCTCTAGTGCTGCCCTCAGTTCTTCCATCTTTATGTCATCTTCACCATCATTGGTTTCCTCTTCTGTGTCAGTGGTTATCATTTCTGATGCTTCATCATGCTCACCATCCAGGAGTTCTGAGAAATATTCTTTCCATCTTTCCATTACTTCCTTCGGGGCAGTAAGCAATTTGCCTTGCTTGTCCTTTATAAATTTGAGAGGGCATTGTTTTTCTTTCCTCATGTTCTTTAGGGTCTTATAGAACAATTTCTGGTTTTCTTGTGCATCTTTTTCTAGCTTTTCTCCAAATTCTTCCCAGGACTTCTGTTTTGCTGCTAGCACTTTGTTCTTTGCTTCTGTTCTGAGTGTCACATATTCTCTATATTTTTCCATTTGTCCTGTTGTGTTTTTAGCTCCTAAGTATTGTTTCCATGCCATTTTCTTCTCTCTTATTTTCTCTTTGACTTCCTCTGTCCACCAAGGTGTCCTCTTTCTCTGGTTCCCAAGTCGGACTTCACCGCATGCTTCTGCAGCAGCTGTCTTTATGATATCCTTGAATTTATTCCAGAGGGTTTCCAAGTCATCAGGTCGTTCTTCTGTGTTGCTCACTGCTGTAGCAATAAGCCCCTGATATCTGGTCTTAATTTCTGGTTCTCTCAGCTTGTAGGTCCTAATGCTCATTTCTCCTGCTCGTTTACTTGGTTTCTTGCGTGATGTTGGGCAGTTCCTAGGCTGAGCAACTCTTTCAGTTGTTCTTTTGATTGTTAGCAGGTAGTGATCACTTCCAATCTCTGGCCCCTTCCAGACTCTTGCATCTCGGACATATCTGAATGAGCTTCTCCGAACAATGGCATAGTCGATCACTGACTTCTCATTCTTGGTTGGTTCACATCTAGTGTATGCATGTATGCGCTTATGGGGGAACTTTGTGTTTGTAATGATCAGATTCTGCTCACTGCAGAATCTAAGGAGTCGCTTTCCATTGTCATTGAGAGTATCTTCTCCATATCTTCCGATAACTCCACCCCATCTAGCATGGTCATTTCCAACTTTGGCATTAAAATCTCCGAGCATAATAACTTCATCTAGGCAGTCATCCACTGTCCTTTGAAGCAGCTCGAAGAATTCCTCCTTGACCTCTGCTCTCTCATCCTCATTTGGCCCATACACTATGACCAGGTTGACTATGGTTTCTCCTTCTTTTAGTTTTACAACCATAATGCGCTCCGAGACAAAGTTCCATCCCTTGATACTATCTTTTTGATTTTGGGCCACAATGCAACCCACGCCCCCTTTAGCTCTTTCAGATATGGGTACACCACTGTAGAGCAACGTGTTGCCATCGAGATCCATGACTCCTTGTCCTTTTTTCTTCGTTTCCGTTATAGCCAGGATTTCTAGTTTTGCTTTCCTCATCTCTTCCACCAGCTCCTCTTCCTTCCCATTTATACTTCTTGTGTTCCAAGTTCCATAAGTCGTAGTCCGTAGTCCGTTCCAGTTCGTCGCCTTTAGAATCAGTCCGGTTTTCTCTCTTGTAGTTCGCGTAATCATGATTTAAAGCAAACAGGTGATTGGCCTGTTGTGCCTTTGCATGGTGGAGGGGCTGCCTCCTTACGGCCTCCATGCAGGCCGCCCTCCTCCTTTTTCATCCGGGCTTGGGACCGGCATTGGCGGAGTTAAGCTGGCGATCCATGTACCAAAATTTCACAGTTGGTGAAGATGGTGACCCATGTACCAAAATTGACAAATAAAAATTAATTATAGGGATTCAGTTAAAGGCATGCAGCTTAAAACTTCAGAGTAGAAAAGGGGGAAGAGGAGAGATGAAAATATGTCTTTCTAGGACAAAAGACAAGAAAAAAAACCTAGGTTGCGGCCACGAAGCCTCCTTCTGGAATAGACGAATCGAAACAGAAAGGAAAGAAAGTGAGAACGAAGTATAAAACATACAAATAAAAGTCTCACGTTATTTCCTTTCTGTTTATGCTTGTTTGTCCCTGGCGAAGAACTTATGGTCGCAACGTATGTTTTTTGTTTCTTGTCTTTTGTACTACTAATTTAGGGTTCCCATTCGTCCCGTTTTTCCCGGGACAGTCCCGTTTTTTTAATAAAATGTCCCGGTGTCCCGAATTTATTCCAAATGTCCCGCTTTTTAAGGGTCCTTCCTGAAAAAAAAATCTTTGGGTAAAGGATTTTATTCCGTTTTTTAGTATTGTTACTTTATCAATTTCCGGTTACAGTGGACCCTCGGTTTGAATCTCGAACAAAAATTCGAAAGCCGACCAAAACAGTGTTCAGTGAGCATCTACCAAATGATTTAATGCGTATTAGCATTATTATACAGTATTTTTATCGTTTTTCATCCGCATAATGCCGAAACGTAAGTGCAGTATAAATGATAACATTACAAGAGAATTTCCCTTCATTAAAGGTGTAGATGAAAATGTGGAATGTAGCCTACTTTATGCAGCTCTAAATTTTGCATTTCACATGGTGGTCGGTCAGACATAGTCAACCCTGTGAAAACGAAAACAAACAAAGGTGCTGTTGAAAGTAAGGCTTCCAACAGCAGTATAAGTCATTTCTTAATGCGAAAACCCAGTGAAAAGGAAATGGAAAAGTTATCATTGGCAGCACAGGAAGCAACCTTCGCTTATCACACGGCGGTGCAAAAGTCCATGGACTGCACAACAGCCATCGTGAAAAAACTTTTCAACGATAAAGTGGAAGTTGTGTTAGTTAATGTGTGTATTTTTATACCAGTATCTTATTTTAAGTGCAACATATAATATATAATAGATTTATTTGTGCTTTACCTTAATTTTTAACATGTCCCGTCTTTTTACAAAATGTCCCGGGTTATTTAGGTAAAAATTTGGAAATGTCCCGGTTTTTAAACAAAACATTATGGGAACCCTATACTAATTATAAGATGTATTTCCTTTTCCCCCCTCCACTCTACGGTTTACCAAATTATTACTGCAGTCCTCCTAAATTTCCGCTTAATACTTCGAGTGAGGGAAAAATGGATGCGTCCCATCACGTTGTTTCCCGCGATTCAATTTTGGGTCGCGACTCATAGTTTGAGAAACACTACACTAGATATATATCACCTTTCATGCACGACAATGTTCTTTTGTTGAATCATTTTACGGAAGAATTAAATAATTTATTATCTAACGTAATTTCCATCGTTCGTTTTATTGTTTATTTATTTAACTAAAATAAAGACTTCTCCACACAAAAATGGGGGGGGGTCCATAATTTTATTAGTGATCACGGCGTTAATTGTATGCTTGTTTAATTCATTCAAATTTAAAAAAAAAATTCACATCGTTTTGGCGAGGCGCGCCCTGTTAAATCTAGACACGGGGTACGTCGGTAATATTAGGGCGCATGTCCAATAGACCGTGTGATCTGGTTATTCTGATTTCATTCACATATTTCCTAGCTTATGTCCAAAGTGTAAAGGATATTAAATGTACATTCGCATAATCCGTTTACCTTTTCATACTGTACATTTGTTCTCCCCAAGGAGCATAGGCCTTCAACAACCTTATGCCAAATCTTCCTGTCCTGTGCCATCAGCTCAAGGTCTTTCTATGTCTTCTTCATGTCCGTCTCCAGTTCTCTTCTCCGTGAGTTCCTTGGTCTCCCTGTACCTCTCTTACCCTGGGGTTTCCAGAACAAGGACTGTCTGGTAATGCTATAATCAGGTTTCCTCGATGCATGTTCTATCCATCTCCGGCGTCTTCTTCTCATCTCTTGTCCCACTGGCACTTATCTGGTTCTTGTCATTAGTTCCACATTGCTGATCTTGTCATAACCACTCATGCGCATCATTAAATGCCTTGGCAATCATGTTTGCCTACTTCCCAAAGCCTCTTGAGTTTATTAGTTGTTAGAAGAAATTCTATTTTGTTCCACTACTGGTCAAATAATAAGTAAAATATTTTAATTGTAATGTATGTAATTTAAAAAAGAAAAGAATATAAATTTATCAAAATTTCAGTTTGATTGTAAAATTTTCAGAAGTTTCATAAACCGTTAATAGAAATACTGGACAGCGCCGGGTACTTACAGCTAGTAATACTAATAATAATAAGTTAACACATTGTGTGCTTTGTCTTGGTAATAACTGACGACGTACTTGTTTATACATTCTATTTCGTAGAATAAAGTGGGTGGGCAGTTATGAATAAACAGTAACTTGTTCACAATTTATACATTTTGCGAGCGTAATGAATTGAGCAGAATTGCGCAGGCAATAATAGCATTCTATAAAATGAAAAGTACTTTATCCAACAATTCTTTGTCAATGGAAGTAAGAAAGGGAGTTCTTCAGTGGTATATAGAACCAATCCTGACATATGAAAGTGAGTCATGAACAGTTAGTAAACAAGTAAGGAAAACATTAGAGACTACACAGATATGATTTTACAGAAGAATGTTAAACATACAATGGACAGCCAAAAAGAGTAAGGAGGATGTGCAGAACGAGGCCAATGTGCAAAGGAAACTTATTCCACAAGTTAGAAAGAAGCAATCCACTTTTCCATAGTGAGCATCGCCACTTGGCGCGATCGACAGCTTCATCCTCCCGGGTTGCTTGATTTATTTCCAGTGCCCTCATGTCTCTCTTGTTACACATCTTTGAACTTCAGCTGCGTTCGCCAAACTGTTCATTTGCCAGTTGTCCGTAGAAGAAATCTTTCGGGATGTGACCATCTTCCATGCCGCGGACATGGCAAAGCCAGCGTAGTCTGCGCTGTCTAAGCAGTGTCTTCATGCTTTGAAGGCCAGCACGTGACAATATCTCGACATTTGTCATTTCGTCTTTCCATGAAATACCGAGGATGCGGCGTAGACACCGCAGATGGAAGGTATTGAACCTTCTTTCTTGCTTAGCATAGGTTGTCCAGATATCGCTTCCATATAGAAGTGTGCCGGTGACGCAGGCGTTATATACCGCAGCTTTGGTCTTTGTTGTCAGTTTGGAATTTCCCCAAACACGCGTTGTGAGGCAGGCAAAGGTGGCTGTAGCTTTGCCAATGCGGCTGTCAATATCTGTGTCCAAAGAGAGTTTGTCATTGATGGTAGACCCCAGATTTATATTATAAATGACTTTTTCGGCTGTGATTTATTTCTGTGACTTTTTCCCCTGTGACTTATTTTCCTACAATCATCTATTTTTTATGGAAGAACTTGCTTTTAACGCTTCCAGTTCATAACAAAGCATGTAGCTGTTTATGCCAACTGATTTTACAATTGAAACGTCGCATCCATAAGTTAAGACTGGAACATAGGTAAAGCGGTAAACAGCCATCTTCGTCTTCTTGTCAAATTCTCTTTTGCTGAGGAATCCTAGATTTATGGCATGAAAAAATCTCACAGCTGCTGCTCTTCGGGTAGCCAACTCTTCTTTGAAATCTCCCGTCCTTGTTGACTACACTTTTGTGAAATCAAGACAAGCAGAGATATCGTGTTCCCATCTCTCTGTAGTAATTCATTTTCTAAATTTACTTGTAGTTACGACAATAACAACTCTTCATTAACAGATCTGGACAACGATTGAGATTTTTGTCTCAAACTTTGTGGCTATTTTATTCATTCATCACCTTTAGCTCCCCACATGAACGCAAACCTTCAACAAACACACATGCAAAGTCCTCCTGTCACGTGCCAACAGGTCAAGGTCTTTCCGTGTCTTCCTCTTTATTTTCATTTCTGGGACTTTAGCGCCCGGGGCGAGCCAGGAAAAATACACCCTGGTCACTGTCACATAAAATACACCCTGGTCACTGTCACATAAAATACACCCTGGTCACTGTCACATAAAATACAGTTTGTAGATAAATGGAAAGCAAGTTTAAAGGACTATATCAAGCAATGATGCGGATAAAGATACTGTATTACAAACAACAATATGAGGTATTGGGAAAATGTGAAATTGAAGAATTAATTAAACACAAAAGAAATAAACCGCTCTTTTTATAAACTTTTTATTAACAGTTAAAACAGAACGCTGCAGATATCTATACTGTTCAAAAAAAGAAACGCATAGCTACTGAAGGCACACACATAGCCATAATTTTGACATTCAATAACTTTTTTAATTTAATGAGTTAATTGTTCAAATTGCACACAAGAATACCTTAGGGTTCAACCAATCAATTGACAGTTCCTTTGCATCTGAGACACGAGAGTTTTTTGGCGTACGGGTTTTCCCGTTAGTATGGTGTGTGGCCTCCACTTGCATCGATCAGCGATTGGCATTTCCTGGGCATGGATGTCACGAAGTGGATTTAGTTTTATAGAGTTTGCCTGAATGAAAGCAAGACCCTAGTATGAGAAAGTCTGAGAAGATAGAATTTAGATGAAAAATGACATGCCTGTGGACAGATGAGACTATTGGCTCAAGGGCTAGAACCGGGATTTGACTCTCCCCTTGCCGCTTCGTGACTTCAGAAAAAGCTATAGAATCACCCCGCTCTAACTACCTTTACACACAAGGAGATAAGGTGTATATATATATTTACACACAAAAATCATTAAATTTCATCATACATCAATCAATTAAATAGCGTGCACTGTTGCATGGCCTGAAAAACAAAGTAACAATTAAATTGGTAGACACTAGAAAAACCCCAATCACATTCACTCTTTCTGTCACCCTGCTAGGGAACAATAAAAATGGTTAGTGATTTAAACAAATCTAATTTGGTGGGGCTGTCAACTTTAGCCTCCACTCTCTAACACTAATACGATTTCTACTGTTGCCGTCCTGTTGCCTCTTCCTCAAAGAACGTCTACACAGCTTCCAACTTGGTAGGCGATATGCGCCGCTAACTAACACCACTGGAAATGCTAAAATAATAGACTTGGCTTACAACGATGGCTCAGTGTCTATCCGTCAAATGGATAATGAACAGACCCTACTGGTCCTGTCTATTTTCTCCCTCCTTCTCGATCTTTCTCTCTCTCTCTCTCTCTCTTGGTCTCAGTGTCTCTCTAACACTCGACGACTGATGATGCGGCGTCTCCGAATACTGCGTTTTGCCGCACCTGCTATTAGTGATTCACTGACATACATATATAATCAATGTATCGCAAGGAGTTACTTTCCATCCGCTTTTAAAAGCGCTAAAGTATACCCACTTCTCAAACCAGGTTCATCTGATAGTAGTAATCTTAGTAACTATAGGCCCATTTCTCTTATATCGTCGCTGTCCAAACCACTGGAAAAACACATCCACAAAACAACACCAGTAGATAACGACCTGCTAATCGACAGTCAGTCGGGGTTTAGACCAAAGCATTCATGCCACACAGCCTTAACAAAGATGATAGACAATTGGCACCTAAACATCAATAACGATAATATATGTGGAGCAATATTTGTAGACTTCAAAAAAGCATTTGATATGATAGATCACTTTATTTTAATCAGAAAATTAGAAACAATGAAAGTAAATATTAAGCTGGTAAAGTTAATTAAATCGTTCCTGTCAGACAGACAACAAATAGTCTCTTACAATAATTCCTTGTCGAACCCAACCGTTGTCCATACAGGTGTTCCTCAGGGGTCTATTCTCGGCCCTCTTCTATTTACCGTATACATTAATGATCTTCCTCTATATTTCAAACACTCATCATGTGACCTTTTTGCCGATGACTGTACTGTCTATACTAGTGATAAATGTTGCACCACACTAGAACAATCTTTACAAAACGATACACATAATCTTATTACGTGGAGCAACGAGAATCGCATGCAAATAAATATTAGTAAAACAAAATGTATGTTAATATCAACCAGACAAAAACTACAAAACTTGCAGAAAACAACACTTCAGCTCTTCATTGGAGCATCACTAATTGAAAGCGTAAATGAACACAGAACTCTAGGTATCACTGTTGACCAACACTTAAGTTGGAACTCACATGTACATGCACTCACAAAACAAACAGCACAAAAAGTTTACCAATTAGCCAAAATTAAACATTTCCTGGATGAAGAGGCAAGGAAAATGTTCTACATATCTCATATACAAACGCATCTAGACTATTGTTCCACAATCTGGGATGGTTGTTCTGTCTCCAACACAAGAAGGCTCCACTCGCTTCAAAAACGCGCAATGCGCCTTGTTGCTGATAACACCAATCACATTGTATAGATTTATATAATTATCTTCAAATATTACCCCTCAGGAAGCGCTTCCTCTTTAACAAATGGAAATTTATTCACAAAATCCTGTCACAGAATGCTCCAAAGTATCTTTGGCCGCTTTTAAAATACAATGACAGACGTAGTCAGCGCTTAAATAAATTACAGGTACCCAAGCCCAGGCTTGACCTATTTAAAACTAGTTTGGCTTACTCAGCTGCTCATCTTTGGAACAATCTTCCCAATGACCTGAAAAACACGCACAGTCCTTACTCATACAATCGTATACTATTCAAATACTTTATGAGTGCTGATTATATGCCACCCTAACTGATTGTGTTGTACTTTTATCTAATATACTGTATGGAGGCTCTGATGATCTAGTTTTCATTACAATATACTTATTCTTAATATTATATTCTTAATTTTATGATCAGGTACTGTTAATGTATGCTGTTATACTTCCTTGTAATGTTGCACTGTCCTTAAATTAAAACTTTCAGTACGCTGGAGAATGTTGAGTAACAGTAATAAAAGATGAGCAAGAGGATGGAAGAATGCAAGAGGGGACTGTGTCCGATTTTCAACCCTTGGCAAATTAATTGCTTTCGTATATGTCTATCTAACTACTGGAGATTATAATAGCGCTGAGCTCTGGGTTTTTATGATAAATAAACCCCGTTCCCGCTAAAGCATGGGCACTTCACTGCAAGAGACAGTAGGTTATTTTTCTTTTGCTTCTGACGATAACTCGAGTCCTCTGACCCCTGAGATATTTCCTTTTGCCATGGATAATTTGTACTGGCAAATTATGCTCCCCCACTGTTTTTGCCGTGACCCGCTGAAATTAAAAGAAAATGCGTCTAATGTACACCAACTCCACTATAACGCATCTCTAACACATATAGCTCCCATAATCTTTACAACTCCCCTACTCAATACCTCACTCGCTGTGTACAACAAATCCATAACTAATTTCTATCCACGTGTCATTTCAATCTCACTCTTTCTACTCCCCCTCTCTCGTTCTGCACAACGATACATAAAATATTTCTACCCACGTGTCTCTCTATCTCACTCTCCTTCTACTCCTCCCTTCCCTCAACTTAAATCTGCCAGGTAAGTAAAGAAAGCCCCAGACACTGTCTGACGGGTTACGTGGCTGTTACGCATGGCTAACCACGTGTCCAAACATTTCAACTAGGGAAATCCTTTGTCCGAAATTCCCATTACACCTTGGGTTCCCGGCTTAAGCCCCAATTTAAACTAACCCTCGTGCTATAGGAATAATTTACTCCCCTAAGCCATATAATTCACTGATAACATAAATCTGTACCCTCCGACTGCATTATCCACATTTAAGGCATAATAAAATTAACGTACACACAATGGATTTCCCAATAAAATTACATTTGTAAATACACAGGAATAAATTACACAACACTCTACAACTCTGAACACCCGTGTTTCTCATAACTTCACACGCTCCTATCTAATGCCAAAATCCTAGAAAGACTTATGCACACTTTTACATTTTACATCGTTCTTCAAAGATAATAATGGATGGCGCTACCATTTAAAACTTAAAGTTAATGTCCCCGAAGAACTTTACTTACGGGCCGAGATTTCTCAAAGAGCCCTCTAATAAGTAAAACGATAACACAATTATTACATACCAATTACGGCTGTTTTTCCCCGCAGTGGAGACGATAATACGAAGTTGCACGGCAGGCAATTATTTTCTTAATAGAGAAAGATCCCCTCTAAACGATTCTATATATACACAGGGAACCACTCCTGTTGATCACCTACGCATCTGCTAAGTTATCCACTCGGACCAATGGAAACGCTTAGAAAAAAAACAAATACCTTCGACCTACGCCAAACAGATTTGAAAACGCGCAGACCGCGTGTCCAAAAATGGCATCACGTTATGTGACGTTTCTGACGCGTCATACAGGCGTGCACGAAAATAGCGATTTTCGTAAACAACGAAAATCTACGTGATCGCGGAAAATCAGAAGAAAGTAAAACTGGTGGGAGTAAGAAATAAACCTACCGTCATAAAAAGAACCCATTTAATTACCTACACAAAAATACCAAACACGATGCGTTGTGTCTGTTTACGCCTAAGCTGTGATATCTGAACCTTTCGGTCGACACATCCGACTTCTGCCCGGCATTTTTGGGACTGAGTTTGCCTTCCCTCTTCGATCCGTGCTCGCTCAGCCAGACTGCACTGCTGCAGACTGTTTCCAGGACCACCACGTGGAGGTGGAGCACGGTCTTGACCAGCTCTGGTTCACTGGTCCTGACGCAAGCAGTCAAGCTATGAGTCGCTGACTGCGTTCTCTATTGCTGCGTCTTAGGGTCCCATCTACAACAGATTAAGATTTGTCAGACCGTCTAGTATAATACAGTATATATTAATTTATATATACCTCACATACACACACACATAAGTGACTACAATAGACACACAGACGTGAAACTATGACAATGAAAATATAGATAATTGGGAACGAACTGACCGACACACTAGAGTAAGTTTAAGTGAATTTTAATTATCGGACTAAAATTCCATCACAACACCTAAAATTACATCAAAACATATACAAATAGTCATAAAGTCAATGAGTTGCTACAAGAATGATAGACCCATTGGTATGATCCTTTCCCTCGATGTATAGCCCACAGTCCTGTTAGAAGAGAAGTGATAGCCCCCAAAGAGTCACGGATACATTTGCTGTAGTCTAATGATTTCCCTTTAAAAGTATGAACAGACTTTGATACTCTAATCTATCCTAAGGAAAATATTGTTAGCAACAAAACCTTGCATAAAGAAATACAAAGTGGGTGAAATTTGGTATACCATAAAAGAGTCACTCGTTCCTGCTTTCTCTCTGTTCATTCATCAGGGCCCTGACGTACATTCTTACCTACAATCGTGCTTTTGTTCGCCGTCTGGCGCAAACTTTAGGACACCCACACACTTTAAACTGTCTTTCTTTTAATGAAGCGGATCCCAGCTCTGCAGAGTTTTGGGTTCATCCAATGGCTCCGGGGAGCGACCTCTTTATGCGAATATTTTTCAGACTAAGGTTAGTGTCACTTGAATCACGAGGTAAGAATTAGTTTTAAGCGGGCTCACAGTGTCAGAATCACGAGGTTTCCACTACTTAGGAAAAATGTCAGGTTTGTAACTTCGATCAAAGGTAAAATTCTTGGTCACACCACAATTTGTCAACAGTGTCGGAAAGGTTATTGATTGTAATATTTTACTTGCCACACGGGCTGAAATGTACTTGAGTTTTTCTCAGGGAGAATTAAATCTGGCGCGATAGGCCCGTTACTTCATTTAATCTTAAAGTTTATGAAATGGGTACTCTGTCGTTCTGGATGCCAACGCAATGCCAGACAGGTTTTACTTTATATACTCAAGTCTTTAAGAAAAAACTGTTTTAGTTCTTCACAGATATTTCTCATGTACTAAAACGCTGGCAAAGTTGGGCTACCCCAGTTTCACTGAGTAAAGAGAAAACTACATATAAAATACCTATACATACTATTCCTCGGTTATAACTTACATTATAAACTGCAAGCGGAGAGCTTGACTTATCGTTTAAACCTCCCGTGAAATAAGTTATATATTCATAAAATCAGTCATCATGAATTAGAAATACATACGTATTTCGTCAATACTCAATGATGAATCAGTGCAGTTATAAGTTAGTTTAAAATATTCTCGACTGATTATTAGCAGTTTAATAAAATTCATTTACAGCTGCATGAGTTTAAGCTAGAAATTATAGTTTATTCTGCTTTCCATTGTAACATGTCGACTAGAGAATATAACAGACTTATAAATTAATTATTTCTGCACAGGAATCTCTATAGTAAAACGAAATAAGCGGTTATCACTGAATCACTCAACACTACTAGATATATATATATATATAATATTTACCTCCAGACAGAACTACAGGCGATCGCACAACTTAGAATTTATACGCTTATATTTATTGGTAGTCTAGAAGCTCGGCAAATTGTCGAGAACAAACTAAGACTTCGCTATGCAAGCTTATTTCCTTAGCACGAGCAACCTGTCTACTGCAAAATTTTGAGAACTGAATGAAATCAAGTTTAAACTACTAGGTAGATATATGAAAACGGACAAAGGATCCCACGCTCTTACGAAAACCCGAAATATCGCCGGTCTCCCCCCCCCCCTCTCTTAACACTTAACTTCGACACTGGCCATAACTGCCAAACGCGTCTTCACACCTCACACGACATGTCTCATTTCTGAGCTATGCATGAGGGCGCCGTTCACACCTCACGCCGAGAACTTAGCCGAAGAAAACTCTCGTGACAGATGAAAATGTAGACAAATGTCTGCTTTCTATGTCTGAGTAGACGAATTCTCACACTATTTCGTCTCGTGCAAGGACTGACACATTACGCAACAAAATGCGTTACTAGCATAAGAAAAGAAACGGCAAAGTCAGAATAGGAAAATATATTTAGTCGCAAACGAACGAATGCGAAAAACAGGAAAAGGATAAAAGAGCGATAATGAAGTAGAGGACACAGGTAGAAAAGAAAAGAATATAGAAAATTTATTGATCATAAATCTCTATGCGACACACGTCTATGCAGCTCATCCCACAGGTGCTCAATCGAAAGAGAAAAGAGAATATAGAAAATTTATTTGATCATAAAATCTCTATGCGACACACGTCTATGCAGCTCATCCACAGGTGCTCAATCGAGAATGTTGGAGACAGGGTTGGCCAGGAAGGGTGACTGTTGTCGGCATCAGGTCAAAACCGTGCACAATGGGGTCTGGCGTTGTCCTGTTGAAACACAGACCTTTGGGCATCCAAAAGTGGAAGGACATGGGGTCGAAGAATTTCATTGACGTATCGTTGCGCATCAAGCCTCCTTCAATGTACACCAATTGACTCCTTCCGTTGTAACTGATCATTCCCCACACCATTGCACCTCCACCACCGTGCGGTGGAGCTTCATCAATGCAATTTTGGGCAAAACGTTCATTTCGCCTACGGTAGACCCTACGCCGTCTATCATGACGCTGCAACAAAAAGAAAGATTCGTCACTAAACCAGACACGTCTCCATTTATTGTCAGCTGCCCAGGGACGATGCTGGTTGGCCCAAAGAAGTCGATTTTGGCGATGGCGGCGCGTAAGGACAGGTCTTCGGTGAGGTCGTTGTGCCCAAAGTCCAGTGTCATGCAGTCTATTCCGGACAGTTTGATCAGACACATGACGTCCTGCAGGCAATGACTGGGCAGTTGAGGAAGCTGTTGTAAACCTGTCTCTGAGGTGACGAAGCCGAATGAAGCGATCCTCCGCTGCTGTTGTCACTCTGGGTCGTCCACTGTGATGCCGGTCTTCAACTTAGCCAGTGGCTTGGAACCGGTGCCAAAGTCGACTGATGGTACTCTGATGCACGTTTAGATGCCTGGCAACCTGACTTTGACTTTCGCCTGCATGCAGTCGGCCAATAGCAATGTTCATTAAATTTATCGATAGAGACGCCATAAATGTCTGCTTGAAAATGAACTGAATTTTTTGTGTGTAGCGTTATCCTTTTATAAGGTTTCAATTGCGTAGTCAGTGAATAGTGTTCACGCCAAATTTTGTTGCTTTCACGTGCTCGCAACATGAGCTGTGGTCAAAAATTGCGTCATAAACACTATTGACCACTGCGTTGTAACGATTACAAAAACGAACGCAATTCAGGTCAACACGTGCATGTGACACTGCAAAGAACATTTGAGGCTGGTTTTTATATACCCTAGCACCAAATTTTACTTACAAACTCATAAAAACGCGCCCTCGGATAGCTATGCGTTTCTTTTTTTGAACAGTATATTTTTATACTTTAGAGTGATCTTTCGCGCATTCATTCCTACAAATGTATCGGTCATGTGACTGCTGCTTCAGACTGAGTAGGAAACACTTTTCTTGGAACAGGAGAACACGACACTGTACCCAACTATCAGGCTGTGACGGATCAGAACGCACGGGTAGCGGTAACACAATGTGCTGCTTCCGGGAAAGAAATACGGAGCGTCTAGGTTTTCTACCTACGAGAGGACGTTCAGTTGCTCACTAACATTAGTTATGATCATATAGCCTAAACGAGGAACGGTTTGGATTTCAAGACGAAAATAAGAATGAGAATCGGCCGAGAAAGACAAGATTCGGAGTGTGCTAAAAGAACACACATGTTCGCAGAGAAACGACTTGACTTCCTGGCGCCCCTTCTGCGGTACCCGGGGCGGCCGCCTAAACCTGCTTTCGCCTTCGCTACGCTACCGGTCTCCAGCTCTCATCTCCACGTGTTCTTCAATCTGCCTCTACTTCTCTTGCAGTGGAGATTCCTGAACAAGAACTGCCGGGTAATGCTATCAACAGATTTGCTCAATGCGTCCGATCCACCGCCAGCGTCTTCTGCAGTTCTGCATTGGGTACCTTGTTCTTCACTGATTTGTAATGCTATCAACAGATTTGCTCAATGCGTCCGATCCACCGCCAGCGTCTTCTTCTCATCGTTTGCTCCACACAGTCACGTGTCTAGTTCTTGTCATCAGTTCTGCATTGGTGACCTTGTCTTACTATTTAAGTCACGTTTTCTTTTTTTAACGGAAGCACCCGTTGTCGTGAGAAATTCTAATCCACATATATAAATTAAAACGTAAATGTAAAGCCTAACGAATTACTTCAATAACAGGAAAGAGAAAAGGAAAAATAGAACAGTGCTGTCACAATGACTGTACTCGAAATCCCCCTTGTTTTCTACTTCGTCTGCAAATTGTAACGTTTCACGTTGATAGTAAAGGCCTTCTGCAGCATACACGCGTTTCCCCAACACAATAAAATGTGTACTCCAATTCTAAGAAAAACCTTGAGATACGCAAGTTGACCTAGATTTAAAATTCCATTCATGTCCTTTTATACACTACGTAGCCAAAAAAAACGAAAGACAGATGGACTAAAGATAGAAAGAAGGGAGGGCTGAAAGCAGGGACACATGCAACACTAAACACGCGTCGCGCGATACACAATTGCTGCCATCACGCGTGTGAGGCCACATGCACTAGTTTTTTTCAAATCGACAGTGATAAAAACACTACCCATACCAGAGTTAGGTTTTAAAAAAACTTACAAAATTCTTATTAGGAAATATGACATTATACTGGTTTACGTTTGAAAACATGACAGTACCCAGACACCCTAAAGTTTGGAAGTGAGGAGGTAGTAACAGCACGACTATCCTAGAAGAAAATGCATATTGGCTCCATTAAATATATATATTTGGGTTCCTTAGGACTTGCTGACAAATAATATGTTAAACGTTACGCAAATAGTCTAGGAATTAACAAATTATAGCCAAAAGAAAATAGTGAGGGTGTCAGACAACACCAAATTCAGAATCGCTCAGTGGCAGAATTTCACCCCACCATTGTACGGGAAATAGGCTGACATGTTACCTCCTATTTGATTGGCGGAAAATAAATGTAAGGCTAAACACGATTAGTCGGACTATAAATACTACTTCTTTGTTGTTAGGGGAAACGTGAGAAGGGTAATATTTTTTGAAAAGTAGGTAAACATGGCATGATTGGTTAGAGCTGCCAATATACTCAATTCAGGGCGTCTGTTCCGGGCCACATCTTGTAATAAACCTACTAAGAAACAGTGCGTTGAGCACCAGTGCATATTGTTATAAATAAAAGCCTGGGACATCGGCAGATCGAAGTTGTGCTATATTCATTGCCATTCAACGTCACTGTGTAATATTTCCATGAATTGTGGGACTGTGGTCCTAAAGCTATTGAGCAGTACCTGGTCAGAGCTTTGCTGAATCCAGAGGCGGACAGCATACTCCTTGGTCCATATAGCAAACAGTGAGGTGTCTCCAGAACACAGGGGAGCAATCGAGCAGAGGAGTCTTTTCCTGCCGCCATCACGAAAGTTAAGCCTATGTGGCCAGCGGAGCTCAACATTATGTATACCCCCTTAAACTGACATTGTATTAAAATAAGAGGGGAAATTAATTGTTTTAATGAACGGAACTGAGAACATCTCCAATACTAGTTCCAACAGAAATAAACACTTGAAGTCATGATGACAAATACCAACATAGCTTGAAAAAACAACACCAGTATTACCTCATATTACTACTACACAACTGACACACATATGATAAAATTAATAAAATATGTCACTACAAGATTCATATTGATAAATTCTATATATATAACTTATAATTGAAATTGATTGTGATTCCTGGTTCACTTTGTATTTGAATCAGGACACATATATATTAATGAAAAGTAATTAATACATATTGATATTTGAAAATTTACCAGTGACTCGTTTAAGATAGTCTCATAGAATGTTCCATGTATGTGAGTGTCACAGTGTTGTCAAGTGTGGTGGAATAAATTAAATTGTTTATCTGTCTGTTGTTGTTGTGACTTACACTTCATCATATACATACCCTAGACATATAACGTAGTCATCACAATATTCCAGAATAATTCTGACTGAGGTATACATATGTGGCAGCAAGTAAGGTTATCTGTAAAACACTACACCTATTAGATACAGATACCTTCACAGCTGATCTCAGTCAGTACACTAAGTCCCCTATAGATATTTATAAAATCCCACTTTACCACACCCGTTTATGAACATCCGTGTGTTACCGGGGCCCGAAAGGGGAGCAAAGAATAGTAACACTGTTCCCTGTCAAGCATGTCGTAGAAAGCGACTAAGGAGGGTTGGGCATGGGGCTGGTTACCCCCATCCTGTAAAAAATTTAAACCACAAAAAACTTCAACAAACATGGACAAGTCAAGGACAAGGTCCTCTCGCAGGGAGGCGTATGATGCAACACAGAGAAAGCCGAAAGGAGTCTGTGTTACTGACTAACCTTCTTTCTTCTAGGAGAACTTCCAGATTTGGCACCTGGAATGTTCGGACATTAAACGAACAAGGGAAAGTGGCACAAGTAGCAGCAGAAATGAGGGAATATAAAATCGAGGTTCTGGGAATGTGTGAAACAAAGTGGAAGGGGGTAGACAGGAAGAAACTCATCACAGGTGAATTGGTCCTGTCCTCAGGACATGAAGATGAAAGTTCACACCACAGTGAAGGGGTAGCTCTTATGTTATCTAAAGAAGCACAGAAAGCACTCATTGAATGTTGGACCCAGAATAATAACAGCTACTTTTAAAACAGCTAAACAGAAAATAAATGTAAATGTCATCCAATGTTATGCACCAACTAATGACAAAGAAGAGTCTGTGAAAGAAGCATTTTATACTAGACTACACTACAGGAAATTATGGAAAAAGTAAAAAGAAAAGACGTCACAATTTTGATGGGTGACGTGAATGCAAAGATAGGTACAGTCAAAACCGGCTTTGAAGAAGTCATGGGAAAACATGGGCTAGGAATAATGAATGAAAATGGGGAACTATTCTCAAACTTATGTGCTTCAAATCAACTGGCTATAGGAGGAAGCATGTTTCCACATAAGAGAATACACAAGGCAACATGGATATCACCAGACCATAGAACAGAAAATCAGATTGATCATATATGCATAAACAAGAAGTTTATATCATCCTTGCAGGATGTAAAGGTATATAGAGGAGCAGATGTGGCATCAGATCACCACCTTCTGATAGCCAAAGTAAAAATGAAACTCAAGACATATGCAACAATGCAAAATTATAGACAACAATTTAATGTAGGACATCTAAGAAATCAAGAAACAAGAGACAAATTTGCGGTCACAATATCCAACAAATTCCAAGTGCTCCAACAGCTGGAAGATGTAGAGAATACAGAAGACTATTGGCAGGAAATCAAACTGTATGGAATGAGACATGTGAAGAAATACTGGGGAAAAGGGAACGACAACAAAAAGCATGGATAACAACAGAAACCATCAATAAGATAAAAGAAAAACCAAGAAAGCAGATTTAAACACAAGCAAAACCAGAAGTTCCAAAGCCAAGGCTCAAGAAGTGTACACAGAAGCAAACAAAGAAGTATCAAAAGAGACAAGAGGAAGTATATTGAGGAGTTGGCAAGAGAGGCAGAAGATGCTGCAGCCAAAGGAAATATGAGAGAACTGTATAGCAGCACAAAGAAGCTAACAGGGAAATACAAGCAAACAAGTTGCCTCATAAAAAACAAGAATGGAAAACTGCTCAGCAATATACAAGAGAAAATGAAGAGGTGGACATAATATTTTGAGGACCTTCTCAATAGACCAGCTCCACAAAACCCCCCGGACATCCAGCCAGCAGAAGAAGAGCTACAAATTAACGGTGAAAGACCAACGAAGGAAGAAATAAAGAAAGCCATAAAGCTTCTAAGAGATGGAAAAGCGTCTGGACCTGATGGCATTCCAGCAGAGGCCATCAAAGCAGATATCGACACGGCTACAGAGATGTTATATCAATTACTTGGTAAAGTCTTGGAAAAGGAAAAGATACCAGCAGAATGGAAGGAAGGATATCTGGTTAAGTTGCCTAAGAAGGGAAATTTACAAGAGTGCACAAATTATAGATAATAATGTTACTATCAGTGCCAGGAAAAGTATTAAACAGGATTATCCTTGAGAGATTAAAAGAGTCCATAGACAAGAAACTGCCATCAGGTCCAGACGCTTTTCCGACTCTTAGAAGCTTTATGGCTTTCTTTATTTCTTCCTTCGTTGGTCTTTCACCGTTAATTTGTAGCTCTTCTTCTGCTGGCTGGATGTCCGGGGGGTTTTGTGGAGCTGTTCTATTGAGAAGGTCCTCAAAAAATTATGTCCACCTCTTCATTTTCTCTTGTATATTGCTGAGCAGTTTTTTATTCTTGTCTTTTATGAGGCAACCTGTTTGCTTGTATTTATTTCCCTGTTAGCTTCTTTGTGCTGCTATACAGTTCTCTCATATTTCCTTTGGCTGCAGCATCTTCTGCCTCTCTTGCCAACTCCTCAATATACTTCCTCTTGTCTCTTTTGATACTTCTTTTTACTTCTTTGTTTGGTTCTGTGTACACTTCTTGAGCATTGGCTTTGGAACTTCTGGTTTTGCTTGTGTTTAAATCTCCTCAATAAACAAGCAGGTTTTCGACAAAACAGATCATGTACAGACCAGATAGCCACTTTGAGAATAATAGTTGAACAAAGTCTGGAATGGAATTCACCACTATACATAGGATTTGTGGACCACGAAAAGGCATTTGACAGTGTAGACAGAGAATCACTTTGGAAATTGATGAGGCATTATGGAGTTCCCCTGAAGATCATTAATTTAATAAAGAAAACATATGAAGACATGACATGCAGAGTTCTTCACGAAGGACAGCTTACAGAACCGTTTGGGATAAGAACAGGAGGGCGACAGGGATGCCTCTTGACTCCATTTCCTTTCTTACTAGCAATTGACTGGGTTATGAGATCATCGACAACACACAACGGAAATGGAATCCAGTGGACTCTGACTAAGCAGTTGGATTATCTGGATTTTGCTGATGACTTGGCTCTTCTGTCCCATAACCGTAATCAGATGCACGACAAAATGAAAACACTCGATGAAAGGTCACAGCAATTGGGTCTGAAAATACACAGGGAAAAGACAAAAATAATGAGAATAAATGCAGGTAATGATAACAGGGTTGAACTTGAAGAAACACCAATACAAGATGTAGAATCGTACACATATCTTAGCAATATAGACAAAGTTGGAGGGACAGACAGTGATATCAAACTAAGAATACAAAAAGCAAGAGGAGCTTTCATTGCATTGGGAAATATATGGAGATCAAGAGAAATCCGATTCAACACGAAATTAAGAATCTTCAACTCCATTGTGAAGTCAGTCCTATTGTATGGCTCTGAGACATGGAGAACAACAAAGACAACAACCAAAAAGCTATAGACTTTCATAAATGGGTGCTTGCGTAGAATAGAGGGATTAAAATAGCGTAGAATAGAGGGATTAAAATGGTATGACAAGGTTACCAACGTGGAACTGAGGACAAGAACTAGACAAGTGCCAGTGGAACAAGAGATGAGAAGAAGACGATGGCGATGGATAGGGCACACATTGAGGAAACCTGTTGATAGCATTACAAGGCAGTCCTTGTTCTGGAACCTCCAGGGCAAGAGAGGCAGAGGTAGACCAAGAAGCACATGGAGAAGAGAGATGGAGACAGAGGTGAAAATGATGATGAGAACGTGGAAAGAACTTGATGATGGCACGTGACAGGAGGACTTGGCATGAGTTTGTTGAAGGCCTATGCTCCTTTGGAAGTGGAAGGTTATGAATGAACCCGTTTATGAAAGTCTGTAAATTCTTGGTTGTTGTTTTGTTGTTGTTTATGTTTCAGAGCCAAACAATGGGGCTGTCTTGACATTTGTATTGGGGATTCGGGACCAGAAGACGCAGCAATAGAGACCGCAGTTAGCGACTCATAGCTTGACTGCCTGCGTCAGGACCAGCGAACCAGAGCTGGTCAAGACCGTGCTCCATCTCCACGTGGTGGTCCTGGAAACAGTCTGCAGCAGTGCAGGCTGGCTGAGCGAGCACGGATCGCAATGGGAAGGCAAACCCGGTCCTAAAAAATGCCGTGCAGAAGTCGGATGTGTCGACCAAAAGGTGCAGATATCACAGCTTAGGCGTAAACAGACACAACGCAACCAGCGTCCTTTTCAGGGCGAACGAAGAAGAAGAAGTATTGGAGATTCTTATTTTTGAGCTAGACTTTATTTCTTTTTATTTCCACATTTTTCCCAATGCAAAGAAATTTCTTCTTCCCGTTTGTATCCTTGTTTTGATATCGCTGTTTGTCCCTCCATCTCTGTCTATATTGCTGTGAATATACATGTGCCATCAATGGTACCTATACCTTGTAGCGGTATGGCAGCTTGCGTACCCTGACAATCCCCAGAGCTATGCCAGTGGGAGTTTTACTCCTGGTAGGTTCAACCAAGCTGGACTGGTCTGTGTGGGTAGGGGTCAGACAAAAGCTGGTACCCTGGTCCTCCAGGTTGGGGGTTTTAGCATAGGGCTGACACCCCTGTCTATGTAAAAAAATAAGGAAGTTACGGAAACAACATCAAATGAACAAACTTTGCTGCGGGATGGACATTCGGAGTCTGTGGCTCGTATGACTGTCAGTGGTGAAAGCTACATCCAGGAAAAAACGGATAGACTTAATAAATTTAGCCAGCAGGTGGGCTTGAACATCAATTTAAAGAAGTCTGAGGTCATGACGCTCAATGTGAGCAACCCTGAGCCCATATCAGTAAGGAATCAGCAACTGGTACAGACAGATACCTTCACATACCTAGGAAGCATAGTAACACCAGACGGTGGCGCAGGCAAAGACATCAACATCAGAATGAATAAGGCAAGAACAGCCTTCTTTAGCCTAAATAACATCTGGAAGTCCTCCCAATACAGCACAAGCACAAAATTAAGATTATACCAGAGTTGCATGCTTTCTGTGCTTCTCTATGGTGCGGAATGCTGGAGAGTCAAAGAGAAGGAAATGTCAAAATTGTCCTCTTTTCACACAACATGCCTAAGAAAAATTCACCGAATCTTTTGGCCGAATACCATCACCAACCAAGATCTGCTTACTCGTAGCAAGCAAGAGGACATGCACACCATCATAGCTGGCAGACGCTGGAGCTGGGTTGGTCATGTCCTCAGAAGAGACCCCGATGCCATCACAAGAACAGCTATGCTTTGGACCCCTGAAGGAAAGCGAAAGAGAGGCCGACCACAAACAACTTGGCGGAGGACTGTGGAGGCTGAGATGCAAAGAATGAACCAGAGTTGGGGCACTGTACGAAGGATGGCCACCGACCGTGCAAAGTGGAATCAATTTGTTGTTGCCCTACAAGACGCCACTAGGCGTGACGGCCACTGACTGCTTTGACGGTCGGTGGTTAAGGATCGAAGAAGAAGAAGATACATGTGTGATTCTACATCTTGTAGTGGTGTTTCTCCAAATGCAATCTTGTTATTGTTTCCAACATTTTTCTCATCACCTTTGTCTTTTCATTTCAGACCCACTTGTTGTGACCTCTCATCGAGTATCTTCATTGCTTTGCATCTGGTTAAGGGACAGGTAAGCAAGTTTGTGTACATTTGCCTGTAACAAAAAAAAGTAACAGATGTTGTGTGTGGTCGGCGTCATAAGCCCCTTGCCTCGGCCGGCAAAGTACCTTGTTAAGCCACTCGATGTGTCCAAAGGTGTCTGGTCAGCAAACGATTCAATGAAACTCTTTAGGCTGAGATAACATTCTGTAAAGACCCGTAAGATTTAAATCCTTTGACGCGAATGTTTGAGTACCGTCTTACGTATCTTTGATAAACTTAGCGAATTCAATCAGTGACTGCATTCAAACTAGGAATTAAACATATAAATTTTAAAAAAATGTATACAAAGATGAAAGCGTAATTAGCATAATTTTCCTTTTCATTCTTAACGGAGCATAGATCTACCACTACTGCTGGTTCTCCTGCAGTGGTAGTTTATATGGTAATTTGTATTACATGATGAGGTTGTCATACTCATGCACAACCACATATTAGTCCGCCTTGTTCAACATGCCTGAGCAATTCTTTCTTTATCTCATCAGAATTAGTGACATTAAAGCTTAATGCGGACATTATAACTGGGGGCCGAGATACAAGGCATGAACCAGGGCTGGGGCACCACATGAAGGATGGCTGTCGACTGAGCAAAGTGGAGACAGTTTGTTGCTGCCCTACAAGACGCCCCCAGACGCGATGGCCACTGACTACTCTGTCAGTTAGCGGTCATGGATCAAAGAAAAAAGAAGCTAACATTATAACAAACAATAGAGTCCACGAACCAATATCTCTTCAGCTGAGAGCGGTTCTCCCAGTTTGTCCAACCACTGCTTTCTTCTTTAACAATATTGTCAGAGTGGTTCTGAGCAGAGGCGTACATAAAGTATTTGGCACTCGGGGCAGATTCTGCCTCAGGCACCCAGTCTCTTAAAGAACCACACTTGCACGTATATTTTTTAACAGTAAGTACTATTATAAAAGTGACCAATGGCACCCCGTCTCCTGGTTGGCAACCGGGGTGATCTGCACCCCCCCCCCCCTTTTCCTTAGTACGCCACTGGTTCTGAGTATCTACATCTGTAGCTCTTGTAATTATTTTTCTGTGACTATCTCTACTTCTCTTGTTATTCTAGATCTCTCTCGCTGTAGGTATGAATTATTATAATAATAAAAGCCCCTTCAGTCATAACTGACTATCTGAATGCGCCCCTGAGGTGACAGCCCTTAGCTGATTATATTTCTCGTGTTCCTTTAGGCGTCTTCTCCTATCTTCTGCTTGTTGTGTGAGCTTCTTTTTGCCCAAACTGAAGTGGCGCCGTAGAGAGCATCGCCACCTAGTCGCGTCAGTACTGCTTTATTCTATCTCCACTTTTGGTCAAAACTGACCTGAGGTCATATTGTGATATAAAATAGTTACATCTGTCATCCAACACAATAACTTACAATTAACAGTCTGGATCATTATGAAAAATGTCATTTTAATGTGATATGTCCATCTTTTCAACTAGTAACCCACGAACTTTAAACGCAATTTTCTCAAAACAAGCTAAAGTGGAGATGGATTAAAGCAGTTATTGTGTGATCGGCAGCTTCACCCTCCCTGGCTGCTGGATTTAAGTCCAATGCCCTCATGTCTCTCTTGCACACATCTTTGAATCTCAGCTGCGGTCGACCAACTGCTCTTTTGCCATCTGCCAGTTGTCCGTAGAAGATATCTTTCGAAATGCGACCATCTTCCATGCGGAAGACATGGCCAAGCCAGCGTATTCTGCGCTGTCTAAGCAGTCTATACATGCTTTGAAGGCCAGCACGTGACAACACCTCGACATTTGTCACTTTATCTTTCCACGAAATGGCAAGGATGTCGGAGCTGAAGAATTTTTTGGCCGAGTCCACAACCCTATTATACGCAACTTTAGATTATTTTAAAAAAAAAATGAGACTCGACTTGAAAGATACCGTTAGGGACTTGAGACTTGTACTAAAATACTTGACACTTGTTAGGAAAGACTTCAAGACATCTGTACAAGTCTCTCATACCCCTGTATGACTATGGCCTCGACGTGTCCGAAGTTTAAGTTCTGTTTAATTTCTAGTTAACCCTGTGAAACGATCAGGCACCTGGGTGCCCCTTATATAGTAGTTACGCCCAGGGCCGTAGATAGGACTTAATAAAGGGGGGGGGGGGGGGGGTAAATATCAATTTTTTTAAATGCACTATTTTGGTACCGGTACAGTATTATTAGTAGTGCAATGTCACCTGCATATTCCAGATCTTCCAATGTAGGAAATGTAGTTAATCTTATTCCTCTTGGACTGCCCTCTGTTGTCTGGCGCATCACCCAATCTATGACTGTTAAAAATAGAGTGGTTGATAAGGGGCATCCCTGTCGTACTCCTGTCTTCACCTCAAAGGTTAGGTTGCTCTGCCCAACACTACACGTAAAGTTGGCATAGAGGCTTTTTATGATTGACACTATGCAGCTTGGAATTCCATAAGCCCTCAGTATTTTCCATAAACTGTCCCTATGTATGCTGTCAAAAGCCTTTTCAAAATCAACGAAATTAATGTACAGCTGTCTTTGCCATTCTGAGCACTGCTCTATAATGTTCCTGAGAGTGAATATATGATCTACACTTCTTCTGTTCTTTCTAAATCCTGCTTGTTCTTTCCTCAGTTTGTGGTCTACTGCTTTTGAAATTCTCTGTATAATTATCCTGCCTAGTATTTTGCTGGGAACTGAGAGAAGAGTGATTCCTCTCCAATTATTGCAGTCTGCAAGATCTCCCTTCTTGGGCAATTTGACAATTATCATTTTGTTCCGCTCTGATGGTGTTGTCCCCGTTTTCCAGACTTGTGCAAATAGTGGTTCTAATAGTTCTGCTGCTAGCTCAGGGTCTGTCTTAAATAGCTCTGCATTTAAGTTATCATGGCCAGGAGCTTTTCCGTTCTTTAACCTTTTGATTGCTGTAATGATTATTATTACAGTATTTATTGACCCCCACCCCCGTATCTACGGCCCTGGTGCCACTGTCTTCACTATTAATTGAAAGCTGCGTTAGAGCAAAAAAATATATATATAAATCCAGAAACGGAAACATGTAATCATCATCACCATCACTACCCTTCAGTTCCCCGCGGAGTATAGGTCCATTGACAAATTGACGTCAAACCTTTCTACCCTGTGCCATTCGTTCAATCTCTTTCCATGTCTGCGTTATCTTCATGTCTGTCTTCAGTTCCCTTCGCCTGCTGTTCTCCCTCTATTTCTCTGACCCTGGGGATTCCAGCACACAAGGACTGCCTTGTAAGGCTATAAGTTGGTTTCTTCACCATATTGCTTTACCAACGACAGCGCCTTTCGTCATCTTATGCTCCACAGGCATTTGTTAAGTTCCTCTGTCAGTTCCCCATTGTTAATCTCGTCATACCATTTCTTTCCTTCTGTTCCGTGCAACCACCGGTTCACGGAAGTCTGTAAGTTCTTGGTTGTCGTCTCCATGCTTCACAGCCGTAGAATAGCCTTCGATTGAAGGTTCACATAGAGAAAGAAAGATGTAACTGCTGCAGTGCTCCAGAAGGCATCAATGAAAACCTTGAATTCACTTATAGGCTACTCATTAACAAAACCACGTAATTTATTTTGTTAACACGAAGAAAAATATTATCACATCTCCACCTTACCAGAAGACTACACCCCTGCAGCAAAAAGGAAATCACAGAAAAAAAAAAAAATTGACACGTATTACCAGCCCATGAATAAATTATCTGTGGCTTGTTCAATGTGCGTTCCCTTTGGCTTACGTCGGAAGGGGTGTGGCAGCAGATGTTCGAGCCCTGTGGGAACAAAGGTAAGAATTTGAAATTTGACAATTCGTATTGCAGTTATTAAAATTATATAATTAAAATCATGCTTGTAGGGTTTTTTTTTTTTTTTAAGTCTGTTGGTTTCTGCACTGCAAAACTGGATTTTTAGTGTTCGCCCCCCAAAAAAAATTAATTTTTTTACTTCACTTCATTCACGACTAGCTAATAGGATAATGCGCATAAAATGTGTGCGCGCGGAAGTTACGTTATTCGTTGAACAAATATTATTTCCTTGCATTCATTTCTTGATTATTATGGTCTTTATATTCAGAATTACTTTTTATTTTTTTCTCCGAGTCACTAAGTAAATTTTGCAATTGCAAAAGAAAGCTTGGTCAAATACTTATGTTTCTTGTGAACACTTTTCAGTTCCCAAGGTAACTAGTTTCTCATTGGTTGCTTTGAGAAAAGCGGGTCATTTGACTGGCTGCCTCGTTTTAACAATAAACAGAGACTCATTGAACGCTTACCGAGATATCTTGAATAAAATTTCGACCACCTTCAGGAACAGACACCCTGCCCAGTATAGATGACCGGGTCCGACACTCGTGGGTAGAATAGGCAGGCATATTAATTTGTATTTATCAGGTAAGAAGACTGCCTGATATAGAATAATCTGTCCTGTTTTGTCTTTATATGGCTTTGAAATGAGGTCAGGTAATTCAAACTCACGAAATCAGTGCACTTGAAAAAAAAATGTAGGCCTACAAAGAAAAAGGATAATATCTTCATTGTTAGATTGGGGATTGCCACAAAGGTGTCAAATATGCCTAAGTATAGAACAAGTGTAACACTGGGCACAGGTAAATGTCCAAATTCCTGTAAACAGTCGAATATGTACAAAATGCCATTCATTTTTCGCTGCTTTGATAAATCGAAATGACTTCATTCGTAGTTTGTATAATTTATTAAAGGCAGCCAAACTTAAAGGAAAGAGCAGGCTATGCCTACCACTCACTGTAAGGTTTAAGTTCTGAAGTTAAAATAATGGGTAGGCCTACATCTCTTAGGGCAAGGCGTGGCTTTTATGTATCTTCAGTTCGAGTCCTACAAAAATATATTATAGGCCTAATGAACAGCTCAACAGAATGCCTAAGTCAAAATGGTGCCTAGTGGATAATCATCAGCTGCCATCTCCACAACGAAGGTTGGCTGTAAAGGATCTCTAACGTCTTCTGTCTCTTGTCTTGGTGGTGCACTCTGATAGACTCTTTCCTGTCCATCTCTTGATGTTATCTTCCCACTTATAGCGCTGTCTTCCCCTTGCACGTTTGCCTTCACCTCTCCCTTCTATTATGGTCTTCTGCAGGGTGTTATGCCTTTTTATGTGGCCAAAGTATCTTACACCCGTGTGTTACCGGGGCCCGAAAGGGGAGCAAAGAATAGTAACACTGTCCCCTGCCAAGCATGTCGTAGAAGGCGACTAAGGGGTGCTGTCCTCAGGACACGAAGACGAAAGTTCACACCACAGTGAAGGGGTAGCTCTTATGTTATCTAAAGAAGCACAGAAAGCACTCATTGAATGGGAAGCTGTGGGACCCAGAATAATAACAGCTATTTTCAAAACAGCTAAAAAGAAAATTCATGTCAATGTCATCCAATGTTATGCACCAACTAATGACAAAGAAGAGTCTGTGAAAGAAGTATTTTATACTAAACTACAGGAAATTATGGATAAAGTAAAAAGAAGAGACATCATAATTTTGATGGGTGACATGAATGCAAAGATAGGTACAGTCAATACCGGATTTGAAGAAGTCATGGGAAAACATGGGCTAGGAGTAATGAATGAAAATGGAGAACTATTCGCAAACTTCTGTGCTTCAAATCAACTGGCTATAGGAGGAAGCATGTTTCCACATAAGAGAATACACAAGGCAACATGGATATCACCAGACCATAGAACAGAAAATCAGATCGATCATATATGCATAAAGAAGAAGTTTAGATCATCATTGCAGGATGTAAAGGTATATAGAGGAGCAGATGTGGCATCAGATCACCATCTTCTGATAGCCAAAGTAAAAATGAAACTCAAGAGATATGCAACAATGCAAAATTATAGACAACAGTTTAATGTAGGACAGCTAAGAAATCAAGAAACAAGAGACAAATTTGCGGTCACAGTATCCAACAAATTCCAAGTGCTCCAACAGTTGGAAGATGTAGAGAATACAGAAGACTATTGGCAGCAGGTCAAAACGGTATGGAAGGAGACATGTGAAGAAATACTGGGGAAAAGGGAAAGACAACAAAAAGCATGGATAACAACAGAAACCATCAATAAGATAAAAGATAGAAAAAACAAGAAAGCAGAGTTAAACACAAGCAAAACCAGAAGTTCCAAAGCCAAGGCTCAAGAAGTGTACACAGAAGCAAACAAAGAAGTAAAAAGAAGTATCAAAAGAGACAAGAGAAAGTATATTGAGGAGTTGGCAAGAGAGGCAGAAGATGCTGCAGCCAAAGGAAATATGAGAGAACTGTATAGCAGCACAAAGAAGCTAACAGGGAAATACAAGCAAACAAGTTGCCTCATAAAAGATAAGAATGGGAAACTGCTCAGCAATATACAAGAGCAAATGAAGAGGTGGACGGAATATTTTGGGGACCTTCTCAATAGACCAGCTCCACAAAACCCGCCGGACATCCAGCCAGCAGAAGAAGAGCTACAAATTAACGGTGAAAGACCAACGAAGGAAGAAATAAAGAAAGCCATAAAGCTTCTAAGAGATGGAAAAGCGTCTGGACCTGATGGCATTCCAGCAGAGGCCATCAAAGCAGATATCGACACGGCTACAGAGATGTTATATAAATTACTTGGTAAAGTCTGGGAAAAAGAAGAGATACCAGCAGAATGGAAGGAAGGATATCTGGTTAAGTTGCCTAAGAAGGGAAATCTACAAGAGTGCACAAATTATAGAGGAATAATGTTACTATCAGTGCCAGGAAAGGTATTGAACAGGATTATCCTTGAGAGATTAAAGGAGTCCATAGACAAGAAATTGAGAGATGAACAAGCAGGTTTTCGACAAAACAGATCATGTACAGACCAGATAGCCACTTTGAGAATAATAGTTGAACAAAGTCTGGAATGGAATTCACCACTATACATCGGATTTGTGGACTACGAAAAAGCATTTGACAGTGTGGACAGAGAATCACTTTGGAAATTGATGAGGCATTATGGAGTTCCCCTGAAGATCATTAATTTAATAAAGAAAACCTATGAAGACATGACGTGCAGAGTTCTTCATGAAGGACAGCTTACAGAACCATTTGGGATAAGAACAGGAGTGCGACAGGGATGCCTCTTGTCTCCATTTCTTTTCTTGCTGGCAATAGATTGGGTTATGAGATCATCGACAACACACAACAGAAATGGAATCCAGTGGACTCTGACTAAGCAGTTGGATGATCTGGATTTTGCTGATGACTTGGCTCTCCTGTCCCATAACCGTAATCAGATGCAGGACAAATTGAAAACACTCGATGAGAGGTCACAGCAATTGGGTCTGAAAATACACAGGGAAAAGACAAAAATAATGCGAATAAATGCAGGTAATGAAAACAGGGTTGAACTTGAAGAAACACCAATACAAGATGTAGAATCATACACATATCTTGGCAGTAATATAGACAAAGTTGGAGGGACAGACAGCGATATCAAAATAAGAATACAAAAGGCAAGAGGAGCTTTCATTGCATTGGGAAATATATGGAGATCAAGAGAAATAGGATCCAACACGAAAATAAGAATCTTCAACTCAAATGTGAAGTCAGTCCTATTGTATGGCTCTGAGACATGGAGAACAACAAAGACAACAACCAAAAAGCTACAGACTTTCATAAATGGGTGCTTGCGTAGAATAGAGGGATTAAAATGGTATGACAAGGTTACCAATGTGGAACTGATGACAAGAACTGGACAAGTGCCAGTGGAACAAGAGATGAGAAGAAGACGATGGCGATGGATAGGACACACACTGAGGAAACCTGTTGATAGCATTACAAGGCAGTCCTTGTTCTGGAACCCCCAGGGCAAGAGAGGCAGAGGAAGACCAAGAAGTACGTGGAGAAGAGAGTTGGAAACAGAGGTGAAAATGATGAGGAGAACATGGAAAGAACTTGAGATGATGGCATGTGACAGGAGGACTTGGCATGTGTTTGTTGAAGGCCTATGCTCCTTTGGGAGTGGAGGGTTATGAATGAATGAAAGTATCTTAGCTGCCGAACTTTGATCTCCCTCATTAGTTGTCTTTTCATACCTAGATTTTCTAGGACCTCCTTATTTGTTTTCTTCTCTTTCCACGAGATACGCCCCATTCTTCTATATAGCCTATCCACATTTCAAGAGCCTCAATTCTTTCTTCCAAATCCTTATACATCGTCCATGTTTCTGCACCATACAGAAATGCAGAATATATATAACACTTTATGATTCTCAGTTTTAATTTGTGAGATAACTGTTTAGATGTCAGTATATGTTTCATGTTGTTGAATGTAGCTTTGGCCATTCCTATTCTCTTCTTGATTTCTGTTTCACATCTGCCATCTTCTGTTATTATATGACCAAGATATACGTAGCTCTTGACTTGTTCCAGGATTTTCCCATTTACGCTTATCTTTAATGTGGGTTTATCGTCTGTATTGCTAATTATCATAGTTTTTGTTTTCTCAATATTAATGTCGAGTCCATATTCTTGAGTTATACTGTTCACTTGCTTCACTAGTTCTTGTAACTCCTGTTCTCTTTCAGCTAACAACACGGTATCATCTGCATATCTAAGGTTGTTTATTGACCTTCCACTGATGTTCAGTCCTGGTATTTCCTGTATCTGTTTGAAAATTTTTTCGGTGTATACCGTAAAATCTCGCGTATAATACGCACACTTTTTACTCATTTTTGCCCGCTAAAACTCGGGTGCGTATTATACGCGAGCCTACTAAAAGATGCGTCATTTTCGATATCGAAAGTAATGTACATTGGAAAGTCTGTCAAGTTTTTGTCACAATTTGACAGTGAAAATGGCGCGAAATTGAATGTGCCATGTGTTTTCTTGTGGTGTCAGACATTGTTGCAAAACGCATTTCGCACTCTTGGTCTTCAATCTGTTTTGATATTAAGCTTGGTTGGGAAGTGCGTATTATACACGAATGCCCATTTTACCAGAAAATGTTGAGCTAAATCAAGCATGCGTATTATACATGAGTGCGTATTATACGCGAGATTTTACGGTAGATTAAATAGGCAGGGGGACAGCACACAACCTTGTCTGACACCTCTTTTTATGTCTGTATGGTGAATAATTCCTTCCAGATCTTACTGTGGCAGTTTGCTCCCAATAAAGGTTAGGCCTACTGAGTATTCTTATATCCTTTCCATCAATACCTATGTCTTCGAGGCATTCAATTATTTTCTCATGATGGACTCTTTCAAAAGCCTTCTTATAGTCAATGAAGCACATGTACATACTTTTTTGGATGAAAGACGCAGCAATAGAGAACGCAGTCAGCGACTCATAGCTTGACTGCCTGCGTCAGGACCAGCGAATCAGAGCTGGTCAAGACCGCACTCCACCTCCACGTGGTGGTCCTGGAAACAGTCTGCAGCAGTGCAGTCTGGCTGAGCGAGTGTATATCGCAATGGGAAGGCAAACCCGGTCCTAAAAAATGCCGTGCAGAAGTCGGATGTGTCGACCGAAAGGTGCAGATATCACAGCTTAGGCGTAAACAGACACAGCGCAAACACCGTCCTTTTCAGGACGAACGAGGAAGAAGAAGAAGGACCTCTGTATATTTTTCTGCTAATATTCTTAGGCAAAATATTGCCTCTCTTGTTCCGCTGTTCCATCTAAAACCAAACTGTTATTCTTGGATTTTGCTGTCTACCTTACTTTTTATTCTTTCATGTATGATTTTGAGCAGTATCTTAATTGCGTGACTCATCAGGCTGATTGTTTTGAAGTCTGAACATTCTGTTGCATTAGGTTTTTGGGGCAATGTTATAAAAACTGATTTCTTCATGTCGTGTGGTATATATCCTGTATTGTATATATCGTTGCATAGATCTGTGATTTTATCTATGCCAAAGCTCTCCAGGGCTTCTATCATTTCAATTTTTATGTTATCCGTGCCTGCTGATTTTCCTTTTTGTATCATATGTATGGCATTCTCTACTTCTGATCTGAGAATGTTTGGGCCTTCATTAGAATCTGGTGATGTTTTTACCTCTGTTGTCCTCGAATAGTTCTTTTACGTATTCTGCCCATCTGTTTGATATGTCTTTCTCATCAAGTAATATTACACCATTTTTGTTCTTGATACAGCTTCCTCCTTGTGCAAACCACGACCTATTTGATAATTTCTTTATTTCCTCATGCATATCTCTTGTCATGTGCTTTGCCTCCAAGTCTTCTATTTCCTTGCATCTAGTAGATAAACATAGATAGTAATTTGAGAACTCATTTGGCTTTGGCAGTTAACTATTGATTCCTAAGCATCATCTCCTTTTTTCAATCCACTGCAGATGGCCACCTTGAGTACTACACCAAAGTACTAATTCTTTTTCAGCTTGGGTTTCTGGGTTGACATGAGGATAATGGGATGTGTGTTTGACATGCCTTTAAAAAAAGAATTTAGGGACGCAGTAGTTGGGGTTACATTTAGAAATCCTAGACTTAATGAGTGGCATCAAAGACACTTCCCACTGTTCTTCATTTTAACGTTTGCGTTGCAATTCTTTTACGAAATAAGTTGACAGCCCCATGGACAACCCGTCATATTAGTCACCTTTTATGACATGCCGCAGAGCAGTTGTCCTTTTCTTCTTATATCTCTTCAGGGCCCCCGGTAACTACATTCGGTGGCTTCTAAGCACTTACGTTTGATTTCGGCAAAGGGTAGGTGCTGACAGATAGCAATGAAACATCTGGAAATCTTCCATTTTCAGCACAAACTCCACATGAAGATTCTGTGAGAGCTGCATTTTATTTTTTAAAAAAAAAGATTTTTTTTTTTTTTTTTAGTTAAGGAAAAAAAAATATCCTGTTCAACCTCTGATGGGTTATAATTAGGATATATATTGTTTTCAATTCCAAATATATGAACAACTGCCGACATGAGAAAGTGGCATCACATACACAAACAAACAAAATCAAGAAGAAACTATGAACAAGAACAATATTAAAGTGGAGGGGTGTAAAGGCCTGGTGGTTCTAGTTATATAAGGAACTTTAACAGATATTTAATTGACTTTCATCTGTTTAAAGTCGCATGCATTGTAAGCAAGCATCAGACCTTCACATTCCCAGCCACTATATATTAACACATTAACTACCGCAAGCCGCTGTCAGCGGCTCACAAAATAATCACATTTGGACCGCAAGCTGCTCAGAGCGCCAATCTAATTTTAGTAATAAAACGAATGAAAAATTTACTGAAACACTCTCTGATCTGGTTCGAGATTTTAAGTTGCCACCGGAAAACAAATTCCCAAAGCATGGTTGTTGTAGAACACTGGAAAATTGATATTATGTTCATATTTTTCAGCGTTTTGGGTTAGTTACCAAATCGTGTAAAACTGTTTACCGTGGCAACTAGTGATAGGACTACAAAAAATGCGTGTACATCTCGTCTAACGGCTGAATAGGATAGAAATGTGTTTCAACAATTGACTGATAGATCTAGCGAGGACAAGAGTGAAAACGGTGTGCATATTGATTGAAATTGTGATTTTGATAGAGATGGGGCGCAAGCAGTCATAATTGTGAAAATATTGCAAGTCCTCGGCCATCGGAGGGCCGTTAAATAGCAACAACCTCTATTAGAGTTACAACCGGTGTTTATTGTAATAGTACATTCATTTATTTTTAAAATGACGTGTAATTCATAAAAATCTAAACAATTACGAAAACTACAGCTTACTTTGTGCAAACACCTACAGGATGAAAATGGAAAACAAATTTAATTCGGCCACAGTGTTTTTCAGTTCGGTAGTTAATGTGTTAACATGTGTTCGTGTTAAATATTGTTTGACTATATTATGCAGTTCCCTAGGTCTGTCTATTCCCAACACCTCTTCTATATTTATATTTATTTATATTCTATATTTATAGGTAAGTTGGATCTAATATTGGTATTCTCATTTGGTCATACCTCTTACATTTTAACAAGAAATGTTCTATATTATTGTCTTGAAGACATCCTGCACAGTAAGGTTCTTCTATTCTGAAATAGCCTTTTCCCAGCTGTAGTCTGAGAAGTTTCTTATTACTGGGAATTGTCAATTCCCTAGATATCTGACATTTTCTTGTTGGAGCCTTGAACATCTTATATGCATGTCTTCCTTTCAGATTTTTATCCCACTCTGCTTTCCATTCATCTGTTATTAAATCTTTAATTAAGCTCTTAATTTCTGATTTACTCATCCCTACATTTATTAGATTTTTATCATATATACCTTTCTTGGGTTCTTTATCTGCCTTTTCATTTCCTTCTATGCCAACATGTGAAGGTATCCAAGCAATTAAGACTGAACATCCTCTGGAATATAAGTATGTAGTAGCCAGAAATATCTCCTCTGCTATATCAGGTCTACTACATTCTCGTAAGTTTCTAAGTGCTTTAATTGTTGAAAGAGAGTCAGTTAAAATTGTTAATTTTTTGGGAGGGTTATTAGAGAATATTTCTAGTGCTTTTAGTATTGCCACCATCTCTGCAGTGAAAATGGATGTATTTTCCGTGATGCTATATTCTTCTGGCAGGAATGTCGAAAGATTGCGATGTTTTGCCGTTCTTGTGTTACTTGTCAGGAGGTGAAGTCTAGAGGGGCACGTCATTTGGCTCCCATTCAAGCAGTCGATATTCCGGTTCGTCCATTTGAAAAAATGGCAGTTGACATTATTGGTCCACTATCGATTGCATCGACACGAGGTCATAGATTTGTACTAACTTGTATAGATTTGTGCACGCGTTGGCCAGAGGCTATACCACTCAAGAACATTACTGCGCATGATGTAGCTGATGCTTTGTTTCATATCTTTACTAGAATCGGATTTCCGAGAAAACTTGTCGGACAAAGGTTCTCAGTTTGTGTCAGGTGTGATGACTGAGGTTATGGCAATGTTTCATATAGACAGATCACTGAATTCCGTATATCACGCCGCCTCGAACGGGATGGTGGAGCGTCTAAATCGATCAATAAAACAGATGTTAGGAAAGATTACAATTGATTTTCCTAAAGAGTAAGCTGCACGCTTTCTGTACTTTTGTATGGCGCTAAGTGCTGGAGAGTAACGGAAAAAGAAAATGTTCAATTTATCCTCATTCCACGCAAGCTGCCTAAGATAGTCTTCAAATTTTTTGGCACAATACCAACTCCAACCAGGAATTGCTTAGTCAAAAAGTCATGACACCATCATTGCAGGCAGATGCTGGAACTTGGTTGGCCATGTCCTCAAAAGGAACCCTGACACCTTCACCAGAACTGCTATGCTATGGATCCGAGAAGGACAGCGAAAGAGAGGCCGACCAAAAACAACCTGGAGGAGAACATTGGAGGCTGAGATGCAAAGCATGAACCAGAGTTAGGGCACGGCACGAAGGATGGCCACCGACAAGCATAGTGGGGACAGTTTCTTGCGAAGGATGGCCACTGACTGCATTGTCAGCTAAGGATCCAAGAGAAGTGAGCTGCATACTTTCTGTGCTTCTGTACGGTGTGGAATACTAGAGAGAAACTGAAAAGGAAATGTCAAAATTGTCTTCTTTCTCCATAACATGCCTAAGGAAATTTCTCAGAATTTTTTGGCTGAATACCATCACAAACTCTGAGCAGCCAAGAAGATGTGAACGCGATCATAGCTGGCTAATTCTGGAATTGGGTTGGCCACATGCTCAGTAGTGCAGTGGTTAGTGCACTGACTTCCTAGCTCATTGGTCCATGGTTCGATCCCCAGTTGAGGTGGGATTTGTTTAGACCGCAAATGGCTCCGGGGTCGACCCAGCCTCATGAATTGGGTACCAGAGCAACTCTGGGAAGGTTGAGGCGGCCGGCGTGATGCTGACTACATCACCCCTAGTGTGCCGATGTCAAGAAAACATGGGCTTAACACCATATTCCCAATATGCCGCAATAGGTATGTAACGGGATCCTTTTACATGCTCAGAAGAGACACAGATGCCATCACAAGAACAGCTATGCTATGGACCCCTGAAAGAAAGCGAAAGAGAGGCTGGCCAAAAATAACTTGGTGGAGAACTGTGGAGGCCGAGATGCAAAGAATGTGCCTGAGTTGGGGCACCACAAGAAGGATGACCACCGACCAAGCAAAGTGGAGACAGCTTGTTGCTGCCCTACAAGACATCACCAGGCATGATGGCCACTGACTGCTGTGACAGCCAGTTGCTAAGGATCCAAGAAAATGTGATGTAATATCAGGTTATTGACCTTTTTTCTGGAAATAAAAATTAAACTTATTAATCGCATAGCAGTTATTGATTTTTTTCTGATATTTGTTGCATAATATCCAATAGATACAAGTGAAGATATAACATGTAAAAAATAGGAAGTGGCCTTGGAATCATCCTGTATATGGCCATGAGCACCAGATATCCTATCACTGGCCCTGAATGCAACCTCTAGGCCAATGAAAAACAGTGCAGTGCTACCAACAGGTTTCCTCTGTGTGTCCTACCCATCGCCAGCATCTTTTAATTTCCTGTTTCACTGGTTCCTGTCATCTGTTTCACATTCTGCCACACCATTCTAATCCTTCCACTCCGTGCAAGCATCCATATGTGAAAGTCTAATTCTTGGTAGTTATCCTTGTTACTCTATGCGCCAGAGCCGCACAGGACTGACCTAACACCACAGCCAAAACTTACTTCTGTGACAAACCTGACTTCTGCATACTTCCTAAATAATGAAAGCCACTCTTTCCCTTTTTATTCCCATTCCAATGCTGCCCACGTCGCTGCCATGATAAATGTACAACTCCATATCCTGCAAAGGTGTCTCCCCAAAAATCCAGTCCTGTTATCACCTGCCAAGCCTATTCTCACAACTTTCGTTCCATCCATGCACACACCGGTCCAATTGCTGCAACCTCCCATCACAAGCATTCTCACTACTATAGTTTCCAAGAGACTCTGATAAGGCCAGTGTAGTTTCCAAGGGGCTCTGATAAGGCCAGTGTAGTTTCCAAGGGGCTCTGATAAGTCCAGTGTAGTTTCCAAGGGACTCTGATAAGGCCAGTGTAGTTTTCAAGGGGCTCTGATAAGGCCAGTGTAGTTTCCAAGGGGCTCTGATAAGGCCAGTGTAGTTTCCAAGGGGCTCTGATAATGCCAGTGTAGTTTCCAAGGTGCTCTGATAAGGCCATTGTAGTTCCCAAGGTGCTCTGAAGAGACAAAGAAAGAATATGGCTAGGCCTGTGGTGCAAGGCAACTAATATGCTGTTGTGTATGGGGCTGGCAACCTCATGTACAACAAATTGCCATAGAAGCAAACGCTGCAGGATCATGTGACTGCTTGGTGCAGACTTCCTGCAAGGAGACCAGCCGCAGTGGTGGTTCCATGCTTTATAAGGAGTGCAAAGAAAAATGATGGATTGGATAAGTGCTTCATGTTACGTTATTTATTTTTTTTTCCAGCTTAGGCAAAATAAAAACACAGAAGATGTCAGGAATACTCAGAGCGCAAAACAGTAACATTGCCTATGCTACAAAAGATGACCTCTCCAATGAAAATGTTCGTCCAAAACTCAGTCGAGCAGTAAATTCAAAACGATCTGCACTTGGAAATGTTACAAACCAAGTGAGGAGGCAACCACAGAGAATTGCAAAAGGAAAGGTAAAGAAATGCCAACTTGTTAAAAACATTAGTTTGTGGATGCTAAACAAGTTTGATTTATTTAGTTATTTCAGTATTAAATAAATTTGTTAATTCATTACTCGTCTGTTCCCCCAGGAGCGTGAAACTTCAACAAATTCTTAGATTCCTCCTATCCTGTGTCGTTCCATGTCTTTATCATTTTCAGTTCTCTACTCCATGTTGCTTTCTTTCTTTGTTGACTCCCTCTATTGTGTACACTGGCGATTCCGAAACGACTGCATTGTAATACCTTTAAATATTTTTAATCAATGTGTGTCCTATCCATTGCCAGCATGTTCTCATCTCAACAACTTCTTGAATCCTTAGCTCCTGACTGACAAAGCAGTCCAGTGGCCATCATGCCTAGTGGCATCTTGTAGGGCAGAAACAAATTCGCCCCATTTTGCTCAGTTGGTGGCCATCCCTCGTGCCTTGCCCCGACTTGTTCATGCTTTGCATCCCAGCCTCACTGTTCTCTGCCAGGTTGTCTTTGGTCTACCTCTCTTTCGCTGTCCTTCTGGGGTCCATAGCATACTAGTTCTGGTGACGGTGTCCGGGTTCCTTCTGAGGACTTGCCAACTCAGTTCCAGTGTCAGCCTGCAATGATAGTATGCATGCTATTTTGACTGCACCGTGAAAGCAGTTCCTGGTTGAAGGTGGTATTCAGCCAAAATAATTCTCAACAATTTACCATATTGATCACAGCCCTTCAGCTTCCAAGGCAGAATAGACCTTCAAGAAATTCATACCAAATCCCAACTGTCACATTCCATCAGCTCGGGTTATTAGAAAGAAGACATCAGATTAAGATGGGAGAACAGATCCTGGTGCAGGTCGACCACTTTAAATACCTCGGGAGCTATTATAGACCGAAAGGGAGGCATCAAAGAAGAGTTGGCCACTCAAAAAGCAGCAGCTGGGAGACTTTTTTAGGCCATAAATCGATGATTCCTCAGCAAGAGAGAGGTTGGTAAGAAAACGAAGATGGCTGTATACCGCTCCACCTATGTCCCAGTCTTGACATATGGATGCGAGTCATGGGCAATGACTACAACCCACAAAAGCCAGATCCAAACCTCAGAAATGAGGTATCTGAGGAAGATGGTTGAAGTAACAAGAAGAGACATGGTCCGCAACCAGACGATACGTCAAGGCCTAAAATCCCACCCCCTGCAGACCCAAGTAGAACAGTCCCAACTAAGATGGTTCGGCCATGTCTGCAGAATGGGAGAAGATCGGCTACCACGACAAGCATGGGAAACAGAGCCAGGGATCCAGACCCCCAGGACGACCCAGAGTCCACTGGGAGGACAACATTAGACAATCTTTGAAGGACCGAGGACTAGAATGGAACCAGGCCAGGAGGAAGACAGGCGATAGGATAGTCTGGCCCTCTCTCTTCCAAACCTCTACACCTCAACAGTAGAAGGGGAACGACTAAGTAAGTAAGTAAAACATTACATCAGTCTTTATTAGCAATGTTTAAAACAAAAACATTATTTTCCATTTTGCTTTCTAAAGGTACCAGGTTCACTCCCAGTACAGGGAATATAATTGATAGAAATGTTTTCACAACCAATGGTTCCTATTGATGTTATACTCCCCTTTAATCTTCTGGGTAGTGAAATCGGATGCCTAACCTTCTCGGATAAGGTTGAAAAAATAGGAGGCTCCCTTGGCAAGTTGCGCACGTTAAAAATCCCTCAGCAGTTTGAAATCTTAAAGAGTAGGCCATGTGGCCGCTGCTCTGGCAAAATTTAAAAAAAAAATAGGAAACCTGCCCACCACAAAAATATGTATAGAATGCGATTCCCGTATACACACATCATTTTCACACATTGGTATCCTCGCCGGTTCTATGGAGTATGTGCACTATGCTGAAACCCTTCCTTGTGTGATCTAAGGGAAAAGATCGGAGCACTGGTGGAGTTATCCGTGTATAGTGAAAATGGTCCTTAAAACCAAACCATTTTGGGGTTACTTATGGAGCCACCACTGCAGCCGACAACTTTGCAGGAAGCCTGTACCAAAGCTTATCCAGCAGTGACACCTGTCAGAATTGCTTCAGGCGTGTTGTAAATGGCGACTAAGTAGAAAAAGCACTAGAAGTCACATGTGATTTTACAGAATGTTAAAGATACCGTGGACAGCTAAAAAAAGAGTGGTAAGGATGTCCTGAATGAGGCCATTTTTTTAGGGTATGTCATGAGAAGAAAGCTGCAATACATGACAACATGAAAAGTTTACTGGGAAAAAAAGATACCGGATAGTTTGACACCATGACTTGGAAAGAAGTCAACAACAGAATTGATAAACAGAACTGGTGGCAGGAAGTTGTTCAGAGATTGTCCGCACCATCAGGCATGATATTTCAAGAAGTTTCCAGTGTTTCGTTACTTTTTTTTCTCTTCAATTTATTAGTGATTTTAGATAATTTGAAATAAAGGGCACATTGTTGATGTACATTGGGCACAGAATGTATTAGATTGAAATAGTCATATCTAAAACGAGACTGTCAGACAGTGGATGAATGGAGTGTTAATATATCTTAATTTTTTTAAAACATTCTGTGCTTTAGGGATCCAGAGTTGTCGGAGGGCAAGAGAATGATGACCTGTTAGCAGTTAAAGGGAGCAAGGCAGCCATTTCAGGCTTTGCCATCTTTGAGGATGCAGCTGGGCCATCAACCAGAGTACAACCCCAAGTGCAACATACCCATAAAGATGAACCAATGCAGGATCAAGAGAACCTAATCTCGGGGCACGACCTGATCTTGCACGATGCTGTTGTCAACTTAAACAAAAACAGCTTTCCCCATCACCACTTACCATTGGCTCCAATAAATCTTGATTTTTCTGCTCGTGCATCTGAAGGTATAATGTTTGTTGATTGAACATATTCAATACAGAACCAAAACAAAAATTTTCTTTAGTTCTGTGGTTACCAAACTCTTTGTTGACGTGTGTTCTCTCCATGTTGCCCTTAGAGAATATTTCTTAGTAGTCCCATACTTTACCAAGACCTCCCTGTGACCTAAGGTTTGGAAATCGCTGCTTTAGTTACATTGTTTTAACTCATTCCAGAAAAATCATTATTAAATGGATTAGTTCTTTAACATATTTCTTGTAACTGCCATAAGTCTATTTCTGTTGTCAAGTTAATAGATATTTTAACACCTTGAAACTTTTAAGCATTCAGTCTTTGGATTTTATGTTTAGTATTATACATACTTTTTCTTATTGTCCAAGACATTTGGCATTGGGAAACATGGAGAACAAGAGAAATCAAGTCCAACACGAAAATAAGAATCTTCAACTCAAATGTGAAGTCAGTCCTATTGTATGGCTCTGAGACATGGAGAACAACAACCAAAAAGCTACAGACTTTTATAAACGGGTGCTTGCGTAGAATAGAAGGACCGAAATGGTATGACAAAGTCACAAATGTGGAATTGATGACAAGAACCAGACTAGTGCCAGTGGAACAAGAGTTGAGAAGAAGACGCTGGCGATGGATAGTACACATATTGAGGAAACATGTGTTATAGCATTACAAGGCAGTCCTTGTTCTGGAATCCACAGGGAAGGAGAGGCAGAGGTAGACCAAAAAACACATGGAGAAAAGAACTGGAAACAGAGGTGAAAATGATGAGGAAAACATGGAAAGAACTTGAGCGGATGGCACAGGACAGAAAGACTTGGCATGGGTTTGTTGAAGGCCTATGCTCCTTGGGGAGCTAAAGGGTATTGATTGATTATACATGCAACAAGGAAGTTGTGAGAATAAAAGGAAAATAGTCATTTCTTTTCTTTCTTACTAGTTTCTTACCTCACTTGAACTTGTTCTCTTCAGGTTTAAAGCTATAAAATATTCCGTTGAGATTACGACTAATCCAGAGAGTAAAGAATAGATCCACTTTCCTACTGTTTTGGAGAGGGCAGTTAAGGATGGTTTAAGAGAGAAACTTATCTGTTCAGAAAATCATAGGACAAGAACTACCAAAAAATTCACACTGGAGAAGGGTTTGTGAAAACAGAAGCAGTAGTAGTCTTGCAGCTAAATCCGAATGGAAGATACAGCACTAAATACCAAGAAATTGTTTGCCTGGGACTCTTTATCGAGGGCAAAGAAAGGATGACTGTGCACTTTCAGACATGTCAGTGGTATGATATAAATAAAATATATTCTGTTTATTTATTTTGAAAAGACATACTGTTTGTTTTTCGCATTCTGATATTTTGCGACCTTGAATATAATTGGCGGTATGAGTCCTTGTCCTTGCTGTTAAACTGGTGTTAGGCCTCCATAAAGTTTCCAAGCCTCTATAAAGTTTGCAAGCACTGCTCTAGATTTAGCCTTCATGTTCAGTTTTTTCTCAATATCTCCTGCATGTTTCCTTCCTTTTTTCCTCACTTTTATATGCAACTGTTGTTGAACAGCCAACAACAAATCACGACACCAAGCGACTTAATAGCAGATACAGGAGCAAGTAGAAGGAGACACCAGGAAATTGTTGCCTATCACCAGCTGAACAGAAGAGAACAAGTAATAATCTAGACTGCACACAGGTCACAACAGACTAAGATAGAAAGCTAAAGATAGGAATTACCTAAGAGAGTAACTGTGGCACCTGGAAAATAAATGCTTAACATCTGTGACAGGAGTGCGCAGCATGTGAGGAATAAATAAATCACATGACTCAATCCAAATTAAGATTATATGTGTGTGTGTAACGCTTCTGCAAAGCATATTAGTGTGAAAATGTACATAAAAAGCATAGAAAAATGAACAGAAAGCTTAACATAAAGTATTATGCATTTTAATAGTAGTAGATTTTGTTGCATTTCTCCCCCCCAGCTCGCGTTATTTTGGAGTAGTGTATAGTGTGATCACATAAATTTTGACCACTGTATATACAATTTGACAAATGTGGATTGTTATTTAAGTTACATCTCCTGTGTTGCAGCCTCACCAATGGTTCTAGATAATTCCTGCAGGAGTCATGATGCCAGTCTTTGCAGACCTGATGAATTTGGACTTGACCCGTACTTTCACGATATTTACAATTACCTGCGGGCAACAGAAGTAAGAAAGTTTTTTAATGTTGGTAAGAATGGAAAAGGGAGGAACGCAGACGTTTTTAAAAAAAAAGCATTATTTAGTATTTGAAAATTGTATTTCTTTGTCCATATTGTCAGAATTTGAGCTTCTTTACGTTAATGATTTTTGAAAGTCATAAAATGAAAGGCGGTAGGCAAGGCAGATACTGACTGTGGTAGAGGAGTTGTTGTTTAACTAGGGCTGCTGAGCTTCTCGCTCTTTTGCAGCCAATACCAAGTTGAAGACTCCTTGGTATTATCTACACTGTAGATCTAGGCTTTTCCTGTCGCTTTTCTGCCATTCTGAAACATGTTGAACTGAATTCTAAAATGGGACCCAAAGACGCAGCAATAGAGAATGCAGTCAGCGACTCATAGCTTGACTGCCTGCGTCAGGACCAGCGACAGAGAGCTGGTCAAGACCGCACTCCACCTCCACGTGGTGGTCCTGGAAACAGTCTGCAGCAGTGCAGTCTGGCTGAGCGAGTGTGGATCGCAAACCCGGTCCTAAAAAATGCCTTGCAGAAGTCGGATGTGTCGACCGAAAGGTGCAGATATCACAGCTTAGGCGTAAACAGACACAACGCAACCACCGTCCTTTTCAGGACGAACGAAGAAGAAGAAGAATTCTAAAATGAAACAATCCAGCCTCCCATTGCCCTATCGAGAAGCTAAAACTATCATCCACAGGTACAAAATCAGTGGAAGGAGGAAGTAAACAGACCACCATTTTCCACATGAGAACTGGCCACTGCAGATTACTTGGCAATCTCTATCGCCTCAGGATATCTCACACAATTGAATGTCCATGTGGAACTGGAATCCAGACCCCCCCCCCCCCCCGAACACATTCTCCAAAACTGGCCCAACCCATGATGACCCACGCCGTATGACCTGGCCATGGGGCTGCCGCATTGACCTGGAAAAGACGACTTCATCCTGACGACAGGCCTGCAGATTTAGCATGACTATAAACTGATCGCAGAAGAATTGAATTCATGCGCTCCAGTTTTTCCAGCTTGGCTTGCCTTGAAAGGATAATCACATCTAGTCCCAAGCTAGGAGAAAGAAGTGTGTGGCATACTGTGCATTCCCCATTATCCAAGGGGGCTCCAAATACGCAGAGCTAAAATACTGTGCTCTGGTTCTGGGCTCTCCCAAGAAATTGTCGCTACCTACACAGCGCCACCTCTCAGCTCTCTCTGCCCATAGTGAGATCCTCCTACATGCAGCCAACTAGGTAAAAAGTCTGGGGCTCAAGTGACTCCTTCAAGGTTAGTGATCAATGCTGGACTCTCAACAAGTTTCACCACAGGGGGAATCGTGGAAGTGTTTGAATGATTTCAAGAGTCAATAAGGGAGTAATTATCCTCACCGACAGAGGTTCACTTCCACATCTGCATGCTATAGCATTGTGCTTAGCTGGTGGTCATATAAGAATGACACCAGATATGCCTCATGCATTTAAATGTTATAAAATTAAAGGTAAAGGCAGTCCCATGGCAGATTCTGCCACAGGGGAGTAAAGTGTTGAGACTTAACTACACTAGGTCTCAGCTTCCTCACCACCTTTGCCTTTCCTAACTCAAGAGTAGAGACAGGTACCCATTTACTGGTGGGTAGTCAGGAGCATCATGAGGTTTCAAACCTGGTAACTTTGCCCCTCGAGAAGCAAGCATTTAACCACTCTGCCACTTGACACTCAATTACCTCAATGAAATGCCAAGATTTAAAAAATCGCCAATGTAACAAGAAAATTAGTGCAGTACCAGGCTGTGAAACGAACAATACATTTAACTCTTTAAGTCCCAATCGACTTTATAAAGGCTCAGGGGTTAGACGCGCTTGGCCCAATCGACTTTAAAAAGCCTTTAGTATATGTGCCTCTGTTTGAGACTGTTTCTAACACAAACCACCCAAAACGTCATTTCCGACTGCAAGTACATTTTTTAAAATACCGCACATGTTTAAGAGTGAACGTGTTTCTGTTTTGAGATATTTATTTTAGATTTTTAAAGTGATTTTTTTAAGCGCATATCCTCCATTTTACCTTGAATAACTAATCATTTTTTTAAGCCCATATCCTCCATTTTACCTTGAATAACTAATCATTTTTCAATGAAAGCTTTTATACTTGAAGCACAAGAGTAAAGTAGATCCAATTACCTTCAGTTTCATATACAACAACAAAGTTATTTATGCATATGAACATTTTAAAAAATTATTTCCAAACAACAACAATAAAAACGCACTGGGGTGGCCATTTTTGCTTGGGCCAAACCCACTTTTTTGCTTGGGACTGAAAGAGTTAATGACCTAACATTTGCCAAGAGAGGTAGATGTCTCAACATATTCCACCAGCGGAGTATCCAGTCGGTTAAAGTGCTGGCCTCTCGTGGCAAAGATCCTGGGTTCAAATTGCAGTGTTGTCATGCTCTGCTCTTCTTCTTCTTCCGTCCTTAGCCACCGACCGTCAAAGCAGTCAGTGGCCATTACGCCTAGTGGCGTCTTAGGGCAACAGCAGATAGGTTTTCTTTGCCATTGTTTCCCATCACACCTATTGGCGTCTTTAGGGCAATGGCAAATCAATCCATTTGCTGTTGTTTCCGTAATCGAAGTGACTGGCAAACGGGTGATCAGCCCGTTGGTATGCTCTGCTCTACCCAGCCGTAAATGAGTACATGACTCTCTGCTCTTGAGTTGGGGACGGCAGAGGAAGGAAGCTGGTCACGCTACCTCTCGAAGCTGGACACATCACTCCCATATAGCAGTTTCTGCTATTGGACTTCAAACAACAGTCGAATTCATCATGAGAACTCGTCTGACGGTGTAAACATCAAAGATGCGATCGCAAGAAGAAGAAGAAGAAGAAGCTATTGGACTACCCTCATTCAACCAACTACAGAAATTGTAGTTGTTGGTTTTAATAACTATTTGTACCTGTAGGGTGCATTACTTTTGTTAAGTCGGTATTGTTAACTAAGACTGCTGAGCTTGTAGCTCTTTTGCGCAGTTGGTGAGTAGTGCCGTAAAGGGTGTGATTGTTGGGGAATCCAGCAGTAGCTTTCTTCTTTCTGTGATGAGTTGAACTGTCTTGTCTGGATGAGTAGTCTATGTGTAGTGAATCTTCCAGGTGTTGCTTGAAAAGTCACCATGCTCAGCTTTGGGAATACTTTCCTTATTAAACATGGACAGTGGTTTTAACGTTTCAGGTCTTGACCAGATTAATTTTGCCAGTTGCTTGAACTGTCACATGAAGTTATATGAATTTTGCAAATAAATAGTCATTCAGAAGTAACACTGATGTTATAAATATCATTTTTTTTTTTCTTCTTCTTCTTCGTTCGCCCTGAAAAGGACGGTGGTTGCGTTGTGTCTGTTTACAACGTAGCTGTGATATCTGCACCTTTCGGTCGACACATCCGACTTCTGCACGGCATTTTTTAGGACCGGGTTTGCCTTCCCATTTCGATCCACACTCGCTCAGCCAGCCTGCACAGCTGCAGACTGTTTCCAGGACCACCACGTGGAGGTGGAGTGCGGTCTTGACCAGCTCTGGTTCGCTGGTCCTGACGCAGGCAGTCAAGCTATGAGTCGCTGACTGCGGTCTCTATTGCTGCGTCTTGAGGTCCCTTTTTTTTTTTTTCTAAACTGAGAACAATTTCTGCCAACTGAATTCTTGGCGTTGCTATCTATAGTGTTGCCGGGGCCTGAAAGGGGGGCAAAGAATAGTAACATTGTGACCTACCAAGCATGTCATAAACGGCGACTGAGAAGGAATAGGCATGGGGCTGGCTACCCCACCCTGTAGAAATTTCCAGCCACAAAAAACCCTGATTACACGGACGTCTATTAAAGAAAATAATTCAGCTCATCCATCCAATACAGAAGATCCAAGATCTTTTTCTGCATTATGTCTGTATATATCTTCAGTATTGTTAAAATTTGTTGTATATAATTTTATTGTTTAAAAGAGAGTACACAAATGAATGTTTATATTGACAGTGTGCAAGTAGACCAGGTAAAGACTATATGAGCCGCCAGACTGACGTCACAACGTCCATGAGAAACATTTTAGTTGATTGGCTAATAGAAGTAAGTACCTTATATAAGCATTATGCTTCAGCTTCCCGGCACAGGTCAACAAAAACATGCCAAGCTTACATGTCCTGTGCTATTCTTTAAAGGTCTTTCTATGTACGAGGGAAGGTCAAAAAGTGATGCCTCCTATTTTTTATGTATGTAAATACTGCATCGGTGTGCAATTTGTAAATTTAGCAGGATTCCTCAAACACTCTTCTGCACTGTATAGCATTACCAACCTGTTTCAGTAACAGGTGGCACCACTGTAACAGTTTAAAAATGGCTGCCAAAGACGTTCGGTTAAAACAACGTTATGTCATAGAATTCCTCAATGCTGAAGGCGAGACCCCAATTCGCATCCACGAATGTTTGAAGAATGTTTATGGAGATTCAGCAGTGGATGTTAGCACTGTCCGACGGGTACATCGTTGTGACGACGCTGAAGTTGGTCAATCCTCAATGGCTGACGCAAAGCGGACTGGCCGTCCGTCTACCGCAGTGACTCCACACAACATTCATCAAGTTGATGGCATCATTCGTGGTGACCGTCGGGTAACACAGGATGAACTTTCTTCCATGTTGTCCATTAGTAAAGGCAGTGTCCAGAACATCATTAAAGACCTGGGTTATTCAAAAGTTTGTGACGGTGGGTACCCAGAATGTTGACCGACAGACATAAAGAAACAAGGAAAACGATAGCCATCAACCTCCTGCACCGTTATGAAACTGAAGAAGAGTTTTTATCGAATATTGTGACAGGTGATGAGACTTGGGTTCATTTTTTTTTAACCAGAATCCAAGATGCAGTCAATGGAATGGCATCACACAACATTGCCGACAAGAAAGAAGTTCAAAAGTTCACCATCTGTAGGGAAAGTTATGGCCTCCGTGTTTTGGGATGAGAAGGGTGTGATTCTTCTCGACTTCTTGGAACAGGAAAACACGGTGAATGCAGACCGTTACATTGAAACTTTGAAGATTCTTAGAGGTCGTCTTCGGCGACTTTACCCATTAAAAGATCAGAGAACTGCACGATAATGCCACGCCACACACTGCTAAACGCACCATTGATGCGATTGCAGAATTTGGCTGGACATTATTACCACATCCCCCTTACAGTCCCGATCTTGCACCTTCTGACTTCCATCTGTTTGGACCACTGAAAGATCTTTGCGGACATCACTTTGAGGACACCGAGACCCTTAAACGCGCCATACGCTGGTGGTTTAGGAAAAAGGACACAAATTTTTACCGTGCGGGGATACATGCCCTTGTGGGAAGATGGACAAATAACGTAGACTACATTGAGAAATAAATTTTTGAAGTTCAGACTTGGGGCTACATTTCAATGTGAATTTTATCTGTTTTCTTGCCTATTGAATGAAATTAAAAATTACGAGGCATTACTTTTTGACCGTCCCTCGTATTTATCCCTATTGTTTGTCGCCAGTTCTCTTCTCCAATAATTAATATTGCTTCTTTTTTTATTATTTTTTTTTTTTTGGCTCTCCATTGACCTGTGTTACCCTGGGGGTTCCAGAATAAAAACGGCTTTGTAGTGCTATCAACAGGTTTCCTCAGTGTGTATCATATCCATAGCCAGCATCCTCTCATCTCCTGTTGCACTGGCTCCTGTCATCAGTTCGAAACTGGTGATAATGTCGCACACCATTTCAATCCTTTGATTCCACGCATCCATCCATGATTGTCTGCAATTGTATGATTCTTAGTTTTGTTCACCGTGTTTGAAAAGCCATACAATAGGACTGACTACCATTTGAGCCTAACAGTCCGATTGTTGTGTTTGACTTGATTTCTGTTTCCATATATTTCCCAATGCAATGAAAGCACCTCTTGCTTTTGTATTCATATTTTAATATCAGTGTCTGATTGCTAAATCAGAGACACATCTCCAATCCAACCTGCAAGTCTGGAAGGAAGAGCTGGAGAAGAGAGGGATGGTCATAAGCAGCTCTAAAACAAAATCCATGGTGATATCACGAGAAGAAAGAAAACATTAGATAAAGTTGGGAGAACAGGTCCTGGAGCAGGTCGACCACTTTAAATATCTCGGAGCTATTATAGACCGAAAGGGAGGCATCAAAGAAGAATTGGCCACTCGAAAAGCAGCGGCTGGGAGACTTTCAGGCCATAAATTGAGGATTCCTCAGCAAGAAAGAGGTTGGTAAGAAAACGAAGATGGCTGTATACCGCTCCACCTATGTCCCAGTCTTGACATATGGATGCGAGTCATGGGCAATGATTACAACCCACAAAAGCCAGATCCAAACCTCAGAAATGAGGTATCTGAGGAAGGTGGTTGAAGTAACAAGAAGAGACATGGTCAGCAACCAGACGATACGTCAAGGCCTAAAATCCCACCTGCTGCAGACCCAAATAGAACAGTCCCAACTAAGATGGTTTGGCCATGTCTGCAGAATGGGAGAAGATCGGCTACCACGACAAGCATGGGAAACAAAGAGCCAGGGATCCAGACCTACAGGACGACCCAGAGTCCGCTGGGAGGACAACATTAGACAATCTTTGAAGGACCGAGGACTAGAATGGAACCAGGCCAGGAGGAAGACAGCCGATAGGATAGTCTGGCGCTCTCTCTTCCAAACCTCTACACCTCACGATAGAAGGGGAACGACTAAGTAAGTCTGTTCCTCTCACTTTGTATTGCTGCTAAGATGTATGTATGTATGATTCTGCATCTTGTTTCAGTTTCTTCCAATATAATCTTTAATGCAGGCTAAATAAAGCTTGATTTTTTAAAATGTCGCATGACATCGAGATACACCCCAGGAGATTGGACCCTGTTATTCTATTCAGTGTTTTCTTCCCACTTATATTCTAGCCATCCTTTTTATAAGTTAGCCCTCATCCTTCCTCACCCATTCAATTGTATGTGTCTTCGTATTTGAAAAAATTTTATTTGACCATAAGCAGACGCGGATGCATGTGATACAAGGCAACTAATATGAGGGCTAGCAGCCTCGTGTAAAATAAATTATCACAGCAGCAGGAGCATGTGAATGCTTGATGCAAGCTTCCTGTATGGTGTCCAGCTACAGTGGTTGCTCCCTGCTCCATAAGGAGCACAAAGGAAAATGATAATGGAGCAGACACAGATTATATAACATTTTAAATCCCAAAGTCCCATCATGCATTTTTCCTGTTATGCCTTTTCCTCCCTTTTTCAGCCTGTGTATGTTTTTTTTCTGTAATGGACATGTTGGTATCAAACTAAAATGACATCTTCATTAATTATTGTATCCTGCTTGTCAGGTTGGTGAGGAATACAAGCTCCAGAGAGAGACCTTGTTTCTGGCAGTTGCTTACATCGACCGTTTTCTGAGCTTGTTTCCTGTTTCTAAAACGAAGCTGCAGCTCATTGGAACAACCTGCATGTTCATTGCATCGTAAGTACTCACAGTATGCTTTATTAGCTTTGACTTCTGTGTAATGACCTAAGATATAAGTGTGCTTTCCTCTTGTTGCACAGTTGCTGGGATCGAAACCTTGTAACGTTCCCGCCTCCAGTCGGTATATCTAGTTGTAAATGGATACCTGTTGAGTTAGTGATGGCATATGCAGCAAGGAGGGGAACTGGCTACCTCACCACATTAACAAACAAACAAAAAAGCATGGACCTAGTTTTGTGAAGTCTCAAACACTTCACATCTCTGCAGCAGTGTCTGCTATAGGACAACCTTATACTTAAGTTTGACAGCCTCCTGTAGTTCCCAGAGGTCTCTGAGAAACCCAAAGAAAGAATGACTGTCACTTCGTCAGGCCTGTCGTCGTAAGTGGTGAATAATAGACTGGCAACCTCATCATGTAAAACATTTGAACAGGTCATGGCTACAATAACACAAGGTCATTTACACGTGAAATGTATGAATGTAGCAAAATGACCTACATTGTCATACTTGGTGGGGGTCAGAGTGGCTAAGAGGTTTGGCGTCTGCCTCAAATTCTAAAGGTACCAGGTTTGCTCATTTTGATGACCAAATGGTTGTTCTTATATGATTTGTAGTCAAGAAATACTATTATAATTGAAAGATAATTTAGTTCTGCCGATGCACTTGATAGTATGAATGGTCTATCGGTGACAGTAAAAGTTATAGGACGTACTTAAATATTGCAATAATGTAGTACTGGGACATGTTACGGTACTGTTTTTATATTTTTTGTTTGTGTATTAGAGTACTGGAATGCAGAGGGAGCCACGCTGGTGTAATGGCTACGGCATTGTACTGGCGACCAGGTTTTCATGGTTCAAACCCGGACGTCAGCGTTGGAAGGAATGTTTACGACTGGAAATTTGACTGAATAACCTGAATGGTTCCTGCACATAAATCCCGAGTGGATGGGAAGGAGCGAAGCTCCTGACCGGGTTGGAAGGAAAGTCCACTGACCCCCCTAGCCTCGCAATGACATGTCACTGGGCCAAAAGAGCTGGAAAGCTTGAGTGCCGCTGGTTAGGGGGAAAAAAAATAAAAAAACTGGAATGCAGATATGTAGTGAAACCATTTTTTAATGCTTGTAAGTAACTGAAATACTGGAGCACATAAAGTAGCAGTCCTAATCTGTTGTCAGTTTTTAGGTGATAACTCAGCCTATTGCAGAAACCTTACAGTAGAATACTGAATTCATTTACAAAACAAATACAACTGACTTGGTATTATATATAACAACAACCAAGAATTAATGAGCTGTCTGAATTGCACAAGTAATAAGTGAAATGTAGATGTTGAAAGGCAGTAGCTTCGAGGCCAATTTTAAATTAAAACTCGAAAGGTCCCTCTTTTTTGCCTGCCATCTTTAAAATGTCAAAAATAAACTGTCAGTGCAGATGAGCTGAAATTAGGCTGTACAATCAAAATTGCGATTATTTACCGTGTCCTGTTCAAAGTCTTTTATAAATTTTGTGATATGAGTAGGGAAAATTTAACCAGCGATCAATAAATAATATTGCTTCCGCTAAGGTTTTCTTGTATTCAACTATTTGCTTTTATGATAACGCTGTTTACAATATTTTTCTTTGTGTTCAAAGTCAGTATATTATAAATTACTCTCATGACCATTGCAAGAATAGAAAATTCACTATCCCTGATTATGTGTGATATCACACAAGCTGTAAACTTTAAATGTTGACAGATATTTATCATGAACTAAATACAAAAATCAAAATGTAGCCATGGTTGTCGGTCGTTGGGACATGAACACAGTTATCAAAATACGTCTCAGGCATATTAGTCTTTACATCAAGTTTACAGCATGAATATAGTTATAATGTGTTAATTAAATATGCAGTGTTTGAGAAAAATTAACTCAAAATGTATACGACAATGCCATTTTTAATGTGTCAATTTATTCATAATTTTTGTCAGGCAATACTGCAGAAGTAATGTGTTATTTAAAATATAATAGGTCTCGATGTTTTGACAACTTAAATAAGTGATTTTTAGAATGTGTTATATATACACCACCACAGATGGCTGACATGATTGACGCTCTACTAATAGCTTACAATAAAGTCACTCCAGTGGATGCCAGGCAACAAAACAGCAGATAGGCTAGCAAAACTGAGAGCAAGCATGATTCAGACAAACACTCCATTCAACATGCGAAACAACAAGAGGAATGGCTGAACGCACATGGAAAAGGGTCTACAGGACATGTTATGTATAGAGAAATGATCAGCCCAAACAAAAATAGCAGCATCAACCATCTATGACACATAGAGCAGACAACAATCTGAGGCAGGTGCCATTTGTGCGATCGACAGCTTCATCCTCTCTAGTTGCTATATTTATGTCCAGAGCCTTCATGTCTCTCTTACACACATCTTTGAACCTCAGCTGCAGTTGCCCAACTATTCTTTTGCCAGTTGCCTGTAGAAAAATCTTTGGGGAGGCAACCATCTTCCATGCGGCGGACATGGCCAAGTCAACACTGTCCAAGTAGTGTGTACATGCTTTGAAGGCCAGCACCTCAACATTTGTCACTTTGTCCTTCCACGAAATACCATGAGTAGGAGATTTCATGATAAAATTAATACATTGCTGTATCAAAAGCCCATGGCATAGAACTCTTCAATACTGTGTGCTAAATACAATTGATTGGCACCTACAAATCAGCCATGAATGCAGCTGGCTGGGGGTTGAATAAGATATTTAAACCAGTATACAAGCTATTTTAAGACACTCCTGCAAGATGAGAGGATCACTTCCTAGCATCCACAACAAAAGTAGTTCCTTCAAAATTTTGCAGCCGCACATGATTTGGAAGCTTGGATTTGTGACTGCTTACTGCAAACTTCCTGCAAGGGGGACCACCTGCAGTGATGGCTTCATGATCTGTTGGGAGCACAAGAGAAAATGATGATGATGCTTTGACCTCAGATATGATTGTTTGACCTCAGATATGATTGTTTGACCTCAGTATATTTTTTTCTTCTGGTCCTTCAGCAAGTATGAAGAGATATACCCACCTGATGTGGCTGAGTTTGTGTACATTACAGATGATACCTACACAAGAAGTCAGGTGAGAAAGATTTCAGATTATTATGACCTGCTTTTATCTCGATATCATTAATTTATTCTTTAATCTACAGCTGGAAACGTCACAGATAAGATTTATCATTTGTTTCCATACTGAGGCTTGCTCCTTCTAGTTCTCATGGGTCTCTCGATAGGAATAGTACTACTGTTCCTTCGGCCATGTCGTAGCGTTTAGTGCACTGGCTTTCCTAGCTCGGTGGTCTTTGGTTCAATCCCCAGTTGAGGTGGGATTTTTTAGACCGCAAATGGCTCCGGGGTCGACCCAGCCTCATGAATTGGGTACCAGAGAAACTCAGGGAAGGTTAAGGCGGCCGGCATAATGCTGACCACATCACCCTTAGTGTGCCGATGGTCGAGAAAATATGGTCCTAACACCATATTCCCCATATGCCTCAATGGGCGTGTAACGGGATCCTTTACCTTGTAAATATGAGGTGGTGCATGTGGCTGGCAGGCTTCTCATTTACAGCTAATTGCTAGAGAAACCATTGTTGCGAGAGTGGAAATCAAAAGCAAACAGTATTCACAGGTAACCTCTATTATGTAGAAGCTGTTTAACCATCTGCCGCTTGGTTGATGCACCTAGTAGGACAGGCTTCCTCTTAGCATATCAAGTGCATGACTACCGTCTAATAATAAGCTTCCTTTGAGCACAGGCCTATTTCAGGAACATCCTTATTACTCCTGGTTGTTCGTGGCGTTCTAACATCCTACTGTAGTCTCAGTGGTCTCCAGGGACTCACTTATATATAACAAGATAGGATCTATGCGACAGAACTGTTTTCTTATTTCCACTGACAAGGATTTTTTGTGTAACATACATTTTATGTTATGGAATACTGTTTTTGTTTGGCTATATCTCCGGGTCACATCTTTCATCTGATTTACTAATGCGGCCAGGTATTTGAATTACTTCTTTGACAATTTGACCAGACATCCTTCCTTCCAGTCTGCAAGTATTTCTTTTCTCTCCCAGAATTTCTGGTTCTATTTAAATCAGCTCTTTTTTTAAATTCAGAAAACGGCCTTCCAAAATATAATGTTCCTGGTAAGCCTATCACTTCTGTTATTTTTCTGTTGTCCAGTCTTCTGCTTCTTTATTTCTCACTGAGTGCCTGATAACACACCTTTGTGTGTTGTTTGTTTATTTATTTACAAAATATAATGTACATAGGGTGGTCATGAGAATATTTTAAAATATTTCTTTCGTCTTGGTTATTCTTGAGGATTTTTCGTCGACCGGGATTTGGACTGGATTAACTCGAGACCTGGCGAGAACATTTGAAGGAGTGTCAGGATCCTGAGCCGACCCAGCTCTAATGGGTACCTCCAAAATCGGCGAGTATCTGCCTGAATGGCGAGGGACACCTGTCTCTGTACAAGAAAAAAGGGATACTCACGTAAAATCAATGTCAGGTTAGACATAATAATAACCTGAGATTTCGCCTCTAGTATTAGCGGGCGTACGAAAAAAAAAAAATTATTTTCTCTGTTTGTTCTTTATGGAGCATGGTTTCTATAGCAGTTAGTTTGGTATGGACGAGGTTGTCAGCCGCATGCACAAACTGACATTATTTGACCCTTATGACATGCCTGAGGAGCAGTAAGTCTGTTATTTCTTTGTCGCCTTACATATTGCTGCAATTTAAACAAATAATCTTAAGATAGATAAAAAGCTGAAGAACATGTAGTAATGTTATGTTGTGGAAGAATAAGCGTACTTTGACAAGTTTTTACAGTTTCATCAAACTAGATTATTGAATCACGACACAGAGAAGGCCACTCTCCAAACCTCCGATGTCTTGCGGGCAGTGTTAGGATGTGCAAGAACATGGACAGGAAGACTCCACAACTTCCCCACTGAAGACACACCCACGGCGACCGTTGCCTCAACTGGCTGTGTGTGGTGTACCCGGAAACGGGGCCTCCCAGTACTGAGACACAGTTAAGTCCCCGATGTCATTTATCGGTGCAGAGTTGAGAAAGATGGCTGAGCATCACAATCCCCCCTGTGTTGCAGCATGATGAGAACCCAGAATTGCACACTGAGCTTGGGGGGAATCACTTGGGCACCAGACTTAATACTGGCTCTTGACTGGATGGCCGCATGCAGGAGATTTTTACAATGGGGGGTTGGCAGGTGGTGGGTATCTGGAAGTGGCTCTGTGCAGGACGTGAGGATTCCTTGGGTGAGCCCAGAACCAGAGCACAGCATTGTGCAAGCTCTGCATAGTTGGAGAGCCCCCTGGATGACGGGGAATGCACAGTGTGCTACCCCACCTGTCCCCAACTGCTAACTTAGAACCAGAAGTGGGGTCCTCTGTATGCGTGCCAGGCCAGGATAAAATGCCTGGGAAAGAGACTGGAGCTCAGAACTCCCTAACTCAAAGTTGCAGGATGGCAGGAAAGACAGGGCTATTTTGAAGATAATGCAACCATATTTTCACCATACGAGCTCGGACGCCGCCTCAGTAAACAAGGTCCGCGCAGAGCAGTGACACCCCCAGGCTGCTTGCGAATAGTCTACTACTGGGAACATAAACAGATTAGGGATGAGCCCACTCTCCCGTTGAACAGGTGCTAAAGTCATAGATACTGGGCCAGAAGGCGCACCGGAAACCACAGTATCACGCAACTCGCTTTTTTTTTTTCTATGGAGAGTACACCGTCAAATAAATCTCGTACTGGTGCTCGCCCTGTGGAGCTCCACCAGGCAGGTGCAGTGCCGGGCTCTGAGCCTCGACAGAGCCCACCCTCAGCTACTGGAGGACCCTCTAGACCGTCTTGTGGAGTCAGCAGACGGCGGAGAACTACTGACCAAAACAAAACAGAAAAAGAGAAACCCAGAGTGCCACTTGTCATGATGCACTGGAATGCAGAGGGAGTGAACAGCAAGCAGGCTGGATACAGCAAAAAGACAGAGCTGGAAAACATCTTGTATGAGAAGCAAGTCAGTGTTTGCTGTATCCAAGAGACTCACTTGAAAGCAGATCAAACCTTTAAAATAAGGGGATATCAATGCTTCAGATCCGACAGAAAAGATAGACGAAAAGGAGGAGTACTTACTCTTGTAAGGAATAACATTCCTGCACACGAAAGGAAAACCTTCATGGATGGAGCAGAATATCAGCTGTTGCAGATAAAGGTAGACAAGATGGAAATAGAACTCCTGAACTATTACTGTCCGAACAACAAACCCCTGAGTCTCAGCTCTATACAGGTACCAGCCACCAACTTTATAGCAGTTGGAGACTTTAATAGCCACTCCCAGAGCTGGGGCTATAACCATCTGGAACACAGAGGTGAAGAGGTTGAAACTTGGCAAGATGATCACTCCCTAATCCTAGTCAATAATGCCACAGATACTCCTACCTTCTACTCCAGAGGATGGCACACAACTTCAACACCAGATCTTGCCTTCTCCACACCAGATATAGCTGGATCTATTAGTAGAGAAGAGGAGACCAACTAGGGGGAAGCGACCATCGCCCAATCTTTCTTACTGTCCAGAGTGCAACTCTCAGTACAGGCCCAGCCATTACAAGATGGAACTACAAAAAAGCCAACTGGGGTTTATTCAGGCATCAGGTGAACACGCTGCTGTCTACCCTCAAGGTACAGAACAGAGACATTAATGAAGTGGTAAAAGACTTCAACAGATGCATACTACAAGCTGCAAAAGAAACCATTCCCAAAGGATGCCGGCGTAACTACATACCATACTGGTCCAGCACACTCCAAGAACGTCAGGAAGCCATGGACAGGGCTAGAAAGGACGCAGAGTCTCAACCTTCACTTGAAACTCACAACAAATGGAAAAAGGCTGTAGCAGAGTTTCAGAGAACAAAGCTAGAAGAAAAACGGAAAAGCTGGAGAACTAAAACGGCATCGCTGAACCTTGAGAAAGACGGCAGGAAACTTTGGAGATTAGTCAAGTCTCTAAATGAAGAGCGTTCCTCACCTAGGCAGACTATCACATTGGATGAAGGTGGCAAACTTTTCAGAGGAAAACAAGCTGCAGACTTGTTTGCTAGAAGATACAGTTCAGAAAGCAACTTACCCATTAACATAGATCATCAGAGAGAGATAAGAAAAGAAATACTGGCAACCATGGGACAGACAGATACTCCTGCCCCAATGAGGGAACCCATCACACTAGGAGAACTACAGAAGGCTATTTCCAAGCTTAAGTTTCAAAAGTCACCCGGCCCAGACAAAATCAGCAACGAAATGCTAGTAAATCTGAGCTCAGCAGCAAAGACAAAACTGCTTGAGATATTCAACCACAGCTGGTTGAAAGGAACGGTACCCCAAGTATGGAGAGAAGCCATCACAATACCCATACTAAAGAAAGGGAAATGTAAGACCGAGGCTGCAAGTTACCGGCCAATCAGTCTCACAAGCTGTGTTGGGAAGACTATGGAGCGAATAGTCAACCACAGATTGAAATGGTATTTAGAGTCTGAGCAGATCCTGGTGCCGGAACAAGCTGGATTTAGAGAATGCTACAGTATAGAAGACCAAGTTACTTACTTGTCTCAAGCAATAGAAGATGCCTTCCAGGAGAAGAAAAAGGTCCTAACGATCTGGGTCGACTTCAAGCAGGCCTTTGACAAGGTGTGGAAAGATGGCCTCATTGCAAAACTTAAGAGAAGTGGAATCCAAGGCAACATGATGAAATGGATCCAGTCATACTTGCATAACAGGAGAACTAGAGTCACTCTTGACGGTCTGCAGAGCAGAAAAGTGTTGCTCCATCAGGGGGTACCTCAAGGAGGAGTAATTTCCCCAACACTCTTCCTTGTTTACATCAATGACCTGGTGAAAGATCTCCCTGCAGGAGTGAAAGCTGCCTTATATGCAGATGACCTAGTACTCTGGTGCGCTGATGAAAATGTCACCACAGCAAATTATAGAATGCAGCGGGCAGCAGACATGCTAGTGTCATGGGCAGAGAAATGGCTTATCACAATAAACACAGACAAAACCTCCACAACACTGTTCTCCCTCGCTCCCAAGGACAAATCAGCTAACATACACCTAGGGACAACCGTGATCAAGGAAGAAAGCTACCCCACCTATCTTGGGGTGACATTTGACCAAAGGCTTACATGGAATAAGCATATTGAAAATGCAGAAGGAAAGGCCCGAAGGCGACTAGGCATACTCAGAAAATTAGCAGGTACCAACTGGGGAGCAAATGAACGAAATCTAAAGAAGATTTATAATGGAGTAATAAGACCACACTTAGAGTTTAGCTCAGCAGCATGGTCATCAGCTGCTAACTCACAACTGCAGTCTTTGGACAAGGTGCAAAATCAAGCTCTCAGGCTCATTACAGGAGCCATGAAAACTACACCAATAACAGAGATGCAGAAGGTTGCTGGATTACAGACATTGTCCCATAGAAGAGACACAAAAACCATGATCCAGATGGAAAAGTATAACAGTATGCCAATGCACCCAATGAAGGCAAGACTAGATGATCTGGCATTGGGACGTCTAAAGCGTAGCAGCTTTGTGCATCGGGGGAAAAGACTTATAAGACAGCATCAAGAAGACCTATCCATGAAGACAACACCACTGAAGCCCACCCTGTACCATGGGAGCAGGCCAGCAGTGCCCTCCAAATTAATACATCAGTCAGTGGTCTCACAAGTGGATGTGAGTATAATGATCTGCAAAAACGAACTGCCACATTGAGTATGATCCAAGAAAGCTATCCCGATCAATCATGGATACATGCCTATACAGATGGATCAGCAACAAATGCTGTTAGGAATGGAGGTGCCGGTATCTTTATCTCATATCCTGACAACCACTCTGAGACTAGGCACATTCCCACTGGTAAATTCTGTTCCAACTATACAGCTGAGGTTCAAGCTCTAGAGCAAGCTGCAAATATGATTTATAACACCAACTCTGACTGCCACCAGGTAGTCATCCTCACATATGCACTGTCTGTCCTACAAGCTCTCAAGGGTGGTAAACTCCCGCATCTGAGAAATGAACTAAACAAGGTAGCTGCCAAAAAGAGAACCATACTTCAGTGGGTACCATCTCACTGTGGTGTACCCGGAAATGAAAAGGCAGATAAACTTGCAAAAAAGGGAGGAGAATGTGAACAAGAAGATAATGAAGTCACATACTTTGAGAAAAAGAGAGCTATCCAGACTATCAGAAGAGAACAGAACCAACCCAAAGACGACTATCACACTCTCGACCGGCAGGGACAGATAACTATTTTTCGACTCAGGACAGGGCATAACAAACTGAATAAACACATGCACAAGCTACGATTGTCTGCTTCACCACTGTGCACATGTGGATTAAACGAACAAACTGCTGAGCATGTTCTACAGGACTGTCCTCTGTATGACCAGTTAAGAAAGATATACTGGCCGAATGACTCAACACTAAACTCAAAGCTATATGGAGTTAAAGAGGAACTTCAAACAACAGTCGAATTCATCATGAGAACTCGTCTGACGGTGTAAACATCAAAGATGCGATCGCAAGAAGAAGAAGAAGAAGAATCACGACTAAAACATTGATAAGTTTTTACAGTTTCATCAAGCTAGATCATTGAATCACGACTAAAACATTGATAAGTTTTTACAGTTTCATCAAGCTAAATCATTGAATCACGACTAAAACATTGATGTTAACATTATGATAGGAAACTCTATACAGAGCGATACAACAGGAGACAATCTGATTATCAGAAGCAGTCCCACCTTCAATCAAGTGTTTCAGCCTTTTAATATTCTTTACATTCTAAGTGGGGTGGGCCCACTTGGGTCATGACTCCCAAGTGTCAGCCTTCTGTTATCTTGTGCAGAGAATTGAACCCATTCCACCTTAGTTGCAGCTTTCACCTTCACTCTTGTTTTTCTGCCAGCTGGAGGCAATTGTGAAAGTAACCCTTATGTTGAAAATAAATAACATCCTGAATTCCATCACCAGTTGTGGTTCCACAGCCAGCGCAATGCCCATTCCATAGTTTCACAGTCTCTTAAGTGCCCTTGTCTTTTTCAAACCTAACGGTTTCAGTAGATCATACACTGAGGCAGCCACTAGACCTCTTGCATCACCTCAACAGCCATGACCCTTGCAGTGAACCCGTCGTGTTTCAAGTCCATGACCAGATTATTATTATTATAATTTAATAAGCTCCTATACCAACAAAAGCCCTGTGTAATTCCCAGGTTTCTGGAGACAGGAAGAATAGTGGTACTGCTCTCTCAGGCATGTCATACAAGGTGACGAATATGAGGTGATGCACGAGGCTGGTATGTAGAATAAATTGCTCCATAAACCACCTCTGTAGGAGCAAGGGTGGCTCCGTGCTCCATAAATCACCTCTGTAGGAGCAAGGGTGGCTCCGTGCTCCATAAACCACCTCTGTAGGAGCAAGGGTGGCTCCGTGCTCCATAAACCACCTCTGTAGGAGCAAGGGTGGCTCCGTGCTCCATAAACCACCTCTGTAGGGGCAAGGGTGGCTCCGTGCTCCATAAACCACCTCTGTAGGGGCAAGGGTGGCTCCGTGCTCCATAAACCACCTCTGTAGGGGCAAGGGTGGCTCCGTGCTCCATAAATCACCTCTGTATGAGCAAGGGTGGCTCCGTGCTCCATAAATCACCTCTGTAGGAGCAAGGGTGGCTCCGTGCTCCATAAACCACCTCTGTAGGAGCAAGGGTGGCTCCGTGCTCCATAAACCACCTCTGTAGGAGCAAGGGTGGCTCCGTGCTCCATAAACCACCTCTGTAGGAGCAAGGGTGGCTCCGTGCTCCATAAACCACCTCTGTAGGAGCAAGGGTGGCTCCGTGCTCCATAAACCACCTCTGTAGGAGCAAGGGTGGCTCCTTGCTCCATAAACCACCTCTGTAGGAGCAAGGGTGGCTCCGTGCTCCATAAACCACCTCTGTAGGAGCAAGGGTGGCTCCGTGCTCCATAAATCACCTCTGTAGGAGCAAGGGTGGCTCCGTGCTCCATAAACCACCTCTGTAGGAGCAAGGGTGGCTCCGTGCTCCATAAATTATCTCTGTAGGAGCAAGGGTGGCTCCGTGCTCCATAAATCACCTCTGTAGGAGCAAGGGTGGCTCCGTGCTCCATAAAGGAAAAAAAAAATAAGTGATGCAGATAAAGAGACCATAAAAATTGAACCGTAGATTCAACAATCCTCCCAAGTTTCAATTTGTAAAATATGGCAGTAGAACTTCAGTCTGGAAGTGAAAAATCCATTGGGTCATGTATGTACTCTGGTTCAAATCTGCAGGTCCTGAAAATGGAGAGCGCAGTCTTAAAGATCTTGGATTTCAGGGTTGCAGTGCCAACAATCAACTGGTTCGTAGAGCGCTTCTTGGATTTATTGGACATGAGTGAAAGGACAAAGTTCCTGTCATTTGTAAGTGTCATGATTATTTGAAGTGTTAACATTGACTATTGTTAAATGGTACCAGAACGTGGACAGCGCTAGTAAACATATTATTGTATAGCATAATAACATGGATAGTGTTAACATACACATCATTTTATGGAGTAGGAACATGGACAGTAAGCCAGTATTTCTTAATCTTTTAGAAACATTGCACTCCTTTACAGCATCTTAAAAAGCCTTGCACCCCTTTAAGGGGAAGAGCTACACTGAAATGCTATTTTCGTTATTAATTGCTGGATTTCAATGAAAATGCACAGACTTAACCTATATCAATACTAGATACGAAAAATGAAGAGTTTTATGGCACTGCACTACTGGTTGCCATAGAAACGGCGGCCATATTGGATTCTATTGTTCTATTTCAATTTGCTAAGGCTTTTTTATTTATTAAGCTATGAATACCAAATATGAACACAACGTTTATCATTATATTTTAAAACTTTTCGATTGGTGGATTTTTGATAACTTTAATACAAAAAAAAGTTGTAGGACTTTGAATATAGTGTCTAAAAAAAGTAACAAATTTTGATAAATTTTACATTACTTTTTGCAATAAATCAAAAGTTTGATCAGATACTCAAAATCCAGCAATATGAAAGTTTTAAAAGATTATGGGCAACATATGTGCCAATTTTTATGTCAATTAACACATAAGTGTGGAAGTTTTAAGGAAATTAGGATGAAAATATTAGATTTTGAGAAAATCGCATTTTTCTCCATAAATAGACTATAATTAAATAAGTCTGTAATATTGCCCCTGAAAAATTGCTTACTTGTCATTTAGAACATACTGGTAGCATAGCCAGCTTCCTCTGCAGCTTCCTATCTGGCTTTCTGTTGAAATTTGTGCCTAATTTCCTTCCTTGTCTTAGCGCAGTTTTCTGCCGTTTTAGAGCTGAGCAATATTGGATTCTTTGTTCTATTTCAATTTGCTAAAGCTTTTTTATTTATTAAGCTATGAATACCAAATATGAACACAATGTTTATCATTATATGTTAAAACTTTTCCAGTGATGGATTTTTGATAACTTTAATACAAAAAAAAAGTTGTAGGACTTTGAAAATAACGTCTAAAAATATTAAGAAATTTTACATTACTTTTGTCAATTGACCAAAAATTTTATCAGATACTTAAAATCTATCACATAACAAGTTTCAAAAGATTATGGGCAATATATGTTCTAATTCTTACTTTTCCTGTCATGGATTTTTGATAACTTTAATTAAAAAAAAAGTTGTAGGACTTTGAAAATAGTGTCTAAAAATAGTAACAAATTTTACTAAATTTTACATTACTTTTGTCAGTTAATCAAAAGTTTGATCAGATACTTAAAATCCATCACATTAAAAGTTTTAAAAGATTATGGGCAATATATGTTCCAATTCTTACATAAGTGTGGAAGTTGTAAGAAAATTAGGATTAAAAAATAGATTATGAGAAAACCGCATTTTTATACATAAGAAGACAACAATTAAATAAGTATGTAATACTACAGCAAAAAAATAACTTACTTGTCATTCAGAACATACTGGCCATATATCCAGCTTCCTCTGCAGCTTCTTGTCTGGATTTCTGTTGAGATGTGTGCTTTGCTATCACCATCACTTAACATGGTGGTGTAGCAAAATTTGTGTCGTGTCACAGACCGGCTCCATAAAACACTAGCTGCCTCAGCCTTCATTACACCTGAACTTCCTAGAAAGAAGAAAAGGTATGAATTAGTAACACTTAAAATAATGATGTAAGCAGACATTGAACACTTTCCTTTACAATGTAGAAGCAAATGTAGTACAAAGGAAGCAAAGCAAACACATGTAAGTAATAAATTATGTTACTAAAACTGATACTTATGGAGAAATTAAAATTAGATCAGTTTAAATTTGTGGAGAAGGAGAAATAAAAAATAAGATTCAGAAGTAAATACCTTCAAAATTTATATCACATCCTTGCTTCACATGCTCCTCTTTCCATTTGCTGAAGTTTCCCGGGGCTTCCTTCTGGTACCAAGAACCAGTTGCAGCACATGTCTGACAGTATTTTGAAAGCACATGGGCATCTATAACAAGACCTGTCAAGATCTCCACAACACATCCAATAATAATTTTTGAACTGTGGCCCCTTGTGAGCCAGATGCCATCAAAACTGACTCCAATATCCATAATATGTTCATGATATGGTTGATTGCTCTGAGCACAGTTTACGCTGCATGCTAGCTTAGCAGCATGATCAAATATTAATTTTGCGAGTTCTGGTGTTTGCAAATAAATTTTTTTTGCAATTGTGTTGAAAGTTTTTTGATGCAAGCCAGGCATATCCATGTTCTGTGCAAAGTAGTTAAATTTATAGGGTCCCATTCCTGATAACAATGATGATAGAACTGCAACTTTGTTCACACTGAATGAATTATGTTCATCAACCGATGATGTGTACGTTGATGCAACGGTTTTGTTGCAAACACAACAATTCACTTTGATGAATGTGTTGAACAAGACCTCTCTTGGCCTGATTATTAATTTCTGCAGACAGCTTCCCATAGCATTCTGGACATGCAAGCTGACTAACAAGGTTGCATATCTCAGACATATCAACTATAGTTCTGGAGACCGTATTGTTAGGCGTTGAAGCTTCTTGCACCGATGAGGCACTTAGTTCCAGCTTTTTACAGAACCGTGGTGTGCTGTGGGGTGAAGAGATAGAAGTTGTAGAAGAGCTTGTGCTGGCTCCTTCATTTACAGCTGAAGCTGACAGTATAACCTCAGGCAGACTAGGCTCATTAGGGGGACCATTTAGTTCTGAAAAAAGTACATAAGAAATAATCACAGCTCAAGAAACATGTCACATGCTTATAAATACCATGATAATTTATCGTATAATGTGGAATCATGTCATTTTGTCAAACTAGAAAAATGTGATCACTGTTTACTGCCAATGCGTTTACTAAAACCTTGCAAATACATAAATTTAATTTTAAAAAATAATAGCTTATTCACATGTGAAATTTTTTTTAAAAGTATATCGTTGAACCCTTTATGGGTTATAATAAGGACATATTGTGTATTAATTCAAGAAAATTAAGTCAGATTTCCAATATCCAAATATAGTACCTTCTTCCCCCTCCACTCAGTTCTAACAGAGTCAATCAAAACTAAATTTGTGTAGGCCTAGCCTAAATGTGTTGTACGTGCCTGGCTTTCTACAGTGATTCATTTTGTACCATTACCATAACAAAATTAGCGACTTTTACCTGCACTATCTTGGTTCCATCTTTTCTCCCTGGCCGTTTCCATGTTTAGATGACGAAAGCTATTCTTTTTTTGAGGCATTTTCACACAAAAAGTTCCGAAAAAAAAGTCTAACTAAATATGTACACAGAATTTATCAATCTGACGCCATATTGTCAACACTGCGGTTACAAGTCACGTGGATTCACGCAGCCAACGACAGTTTAGAATAGTGAGCGGAAAAAGCCAATGTCAGTGAATGTCCGACGATTTCCATATATGGAGGTAATTGGTAAAAAAGCGACCCATAAAATCTCGATCTTGGCGGGTATAATTTTGTTACCAAAATAAATGAACTACATCACAGGATTCCCCAGATCTAGGCGAATCCAATGATGTATAATACGTAGGGGTGCAGGCTTGGTTGCTATGGGAAAAACTAGGTCAAATTAGGCATATTTTCTCGAGTTTGAGAAAATCTCTCTGTACCATACCTTTTTCAAAGTCAAAATACATATTGTTAGAGTGCATTTTGACATTTAATTCTGTTATATTTAGATTCAGGAGATGTTAAAGTATCAGAAAATGGACTAATCCCAAAATCCATCATTTTTGTATTTTGACGTTAATTTAATGCCCGCTCCTGGCCTTAAAGCATCTTAAAAAGCCTCACACCCCTTTACAGCATCTTAAAAAGCCTCACACCCCTTTATCTTCTAGCTTGCCAAACATGCCAGAAATGCTTAAAAGAGATAAGCTACTCACAGAATGTGACTAAGGTTCGGTATCTAATTGTTAATGCTCTATTTTGTACAAATGCATTTGAGTTCAGTGTATAATATATTGTTTATGATGATTCCCATTCTAAAATATCTGCATGCCTCACCCCCGGAAGGTGAGTCTCGCACCACTTTATTGTATATTTCCAGAATACACTAAGTCAAGGTGCTTCAGAGTATTGGTTTAACCCTGGAATTTATGTGCAAGCAGCAAGAATTCCTTTGCATCCCGCATCGGTGATGTGAGAAATGGACAGGTTGATGAACTCATGAGGAGTAACAGAAGAATGATTGTGCATAAATTGGCTTCTTATAGTCCACAAAAATCTTGGATTTAGTAGGGCATGCACAGTATGTGCAGTTGTCTCCAAAGCACAAGGTAAAGGAGATCCAAGATTCAACGGATCTGAATAAACTATTTCAGAAGGAAAATTATGCCACTGATTTGTATCATAACAGTCTGAGACCTATGTCTAGCACTTAATTCCTGAAAGTATGTGTACCAACATGGAGTGGAGACACTCATATTCACCTCCACCAAACACGTTCATGATTGTGGCATCAGTAAACAATGTAATAGCCATGTTTTGGGATGCCAACTGTAATATTCAAGGGGATTTTTGGAACACGGACATACAATGGGCCATTTTTTCTGAAATTACCTCCCCATGATTTTTATTGATGGCATGGTGGAAGTTTTGGGAGTGCTGCAGTTAACAACTGTACTTTTTAGTCAAATGTATTCCCTGTACTGAGAACCGAACCTGGTACCTTTAGATCTTGAGGCGAACACCATATCTCTGCCACTCAGACCCAAACTGTATTGTAGCTAAATCAGAACATATATAATCACATATTTAAACAAGTAAAACAGTTAACTGCAGCACATGCGTATAATTTCATAACGAAAGGAATCAGAAATGGTTGATGATCCGTTAAAAAACGTACCTGTCGGTATGAGAGCAGCTAATATAGTATAGAATTTGAATTAAATGAGACAAAGAATATATAGTATTTTCCAGTCGACCCCTGAATTTGTCAGGGGAGATCACTCTAATCTCTTGTTGAGGAAAATTTTATTGGCCGATTAATGCTGCTGACTACAGCGATCTCTTAAAACACTGAAACCAGCTGTAAGGATGAGATGACCAGATCTTCTATAACGAGGTAGATGTGTTTTCACCACAAAAGTTACCCATCCAGAGCTATACCTAATGTGATGGGATGCGTTTAAAAGTTAGTTCTTCCCCAGTCTTCTGGGGTCATTTAAGAAGCATGCAGTTCAGGTTCATTAATGTTAGAAAAACATAGCCGAGAGATTTCTTTGAACCTGACATACAAAATCTTCCAGAACATTGGAATAAATGTATTTTGAAGGAGGGAAATTTCTTTGAAAAGTTATTTTAATGTTATTTAATTGTTCATTGTGATTTAAAAGAAAAATAAAAAGGTTGATCAGATTTGAACATCCCTCAAATGTCTTCACTATTTTACATTAAACAAGTATTAATGCTATTTGAGTCATGTTTTACAAATGCACTACACGCTAGAAGCATTCATCAGAAACAGGCAACAAAGATGAAAAATACTAAAAGGCTGTGAGAAAATGGCAAAGGACAGCTGACACAAGTAGAGCAATAATTAATAACTTACTTACTTAGTCGTTCCCCTTCTACCGTGAGGTGTAGAGGTATAATTAATAACATAAAAGTCAATATGTTGTACTGATACTGAAGATTCAGGGCTGAATTTTTCTGTGTCTATAACATGGAAAATACTGAGGGCTTATGGAATTCCTAGCTGCATTGTTTTCATTATAAAAAGTCTCTATTCTAACTTTACATGCTGTGTTCGGTTGAGCAAGCTAACTTTCGAGGTGAAGACAGGAGTACGACAGTGATGCCCCTTATCAACAACTTTATTTTTGACAGTCATAGACTGGGTGAGGGGCAGACTACAGGGGGCAGTCCAAGAGGAATTAGATGGACAACATTTTCTACACTGGAAGACCTGGAATATGCAGATGACATTGCACTACTCGCACATTCACATCAACACATGCAAAAAAAAACCGATGGACTGAATAAGTATAGCCAACAGGTGGGTCTGAACATCAATCTGAAGAAGACAGAGGTCATGACACTCAATGTGGGCAGTCCTGAGCCAATAACAATAAGGAACCAGAAGCTAGAACAGACATTTACATACTTAGGATGCATTGTAACACCAGACGGAGGAACAAGTAAGGACATTAACAACAGAATGAATAAAGCAAGAACAGCCTTTACTAGCATGAACAACATCTGGAAGTCTTCCCAGTACAGCACAAACAACAAATTAAGATTATATGAGAGCTGTGTACTTTCTGTGCTTCTCTATGGTGCAGAATGCTGGAGAGCAACAGAGAAGGAAATGTTGAAACTGTCCTCCACACAAGAAACTGTCCTCCACACAATGTGCCTAAGGAAAATTCACAGAATCTTTTGGCCGAATACCATACCAAACAAGAACTACTTATTCGGAATAACCAAGAGGGCATGCACACCATCATAGCTGGCAGACGCTGAAGTTGGGTTGGCCATGTCCTCAGAAGGGACCCTGATGCAATGCTATGCTATGGGCCCCCGAAGGAAAGTGAAAGAGAAGCCGACCAAAAACAACTTGGTGGAGGCTGAGATTCAAAGAATGAACCAGAGTTGGGGCACAGTGCGAAGGATGGCCGCCGACCGAACGAAGTGGACGCAATTTGTTGCTGCCCTACAAGACGCCACCAGGCGTGATGGACACTGACTTCTTTATCAGTAGCGCCTAAGGATCAAAGAAGAAGAATAGCAATCATAATACAAAGATATATTCTCTAAATAAATTTTAATGAAATGACATGAAATTGATAACAATATTAGTGTCCTGCTAGGTTTTGTAGATACAAAATATATTCAATTCTAGTATATAAATATGTTCACATGTCACATCTGCTTTAATTAAATTTACTTACAGTTCTTGGCAGAGCTCTCCCTAATTGAGGTGGAGAAATTCCTGGACTTTCGTCCCAGCATCATTGCTGCAAGTGGTATAGTTATAGCCCGCAGTGTTCTGGAGATAAGTGAACCTTGGGTAAGTGAATTCTGGTATATAGTACGACTTACAGTCAACAAACACATCTGTAGTTTCAAGACTTTTATTTGTGCGCGTAATGAGACAGAGGAGAGAATGAAGTTACTTAAGCAAATTTCAACAAATATTTAAACATGTCGACAAAACTAGTTAACCCTCTACCAGTGGAATAGTGCTTATAAATATTTCTTTGCTTATGTTCCTGTCTGCAGTACTGTTATAAATTCTGTTTTTGACTTCTTTCCGTGCCGTGATATAACCTGTCTAGTATCTTTTCTTTGTGTCATCTTTTTTTCCTTCATTCTCTTCTTTTGTCTTAATATACTTCAGCTTTCCTCTTCTCATCACATGTCCTAAGAAAGTTAATTGCTTCCTTCTAATGTGAGTATAATAAGCTTCCTTTCCTCGCGACTCTTCTTAGCTATCTATGGTGTTAACATTCTTCTGTAAAACCACATCTCTGTGGCTGCCAGGGCTTTTCCTGCTTCTTTACTAGGTGTCAGTATTTTGTCCTCAAATCTACATATCTCTGAATATTTAAACACTACACCAGTGTCACTGACTGTAGTTTGTTTCTAGGAAGTTACTGTTAAATGTTGTGTGCATGAGAGTAGTCGTCAGTGCACTTCATACTTGTACTAAGATTGATGGAATTTGGCATCAAACGTAAGAACAGCAGGGATGGGCATATGAGAGGATGCATCCGTCATGTATACTACCATCGTGCAATAGGAACAATTAGCATTCATACCCTTTGACATTTGCTGAGGGAGACTGAGCACCTATGGGTTTGCCCGGAGTGCAGTGACGTCGATTCTGATCAACAATAACAATTTTGAACACGTATTTCTATATTTCTCCATCAGGTGTGTGGTGGGTTTGATGTTAATACAGTTTGTTGTTAAGAAATCTTAGTGTACTGAATGAGGTCAGCTGTGAAGGTCCCTGAATATAATAAATATTAGAGTAAATTTCCAGGGCACCTTTCTACTACCACCACTATGATCTCATTCAGACTTATTCTAGATAGACTGAAAGATGACTACGTTTGGTGTCTAGGGTTATGAAATGTTAGTGTAAGGTTGCATTAACCAACTAAACATATAAACAATTACACAATTATTTTATTATCTAATACAACACAACAGTACCACGACAATCACATACGAACCACACTTTAAAAGACTATCTTTAGTAAGTCAGTGGTTGAAAGTTTGGTAAAGTTAATGTTTTTTCAATTTATTGTCCTGAATCCAATTTATTTGGAATCAGGACTGTCAATCAAAAGTGAAATCATAGAAATTAATTACATCAATCAATTTATACAATGGATCTTCTGTCCATAATACACATATTATTATTATTATAAGGGTGTAGTGTATTTTCTAACTGAGGTGACTTCTAGTATACACTGGTAGATTGTTTATTATCATCATCTCTGCATGTTGTTTGTAAGTTTTTGTGGACACTGATGGAATGTTTATATCACTATTCCCAGTCTCTTATGTTAATATAATGTTAGTTGAGCGATCAGGTGCTGAACATGCACTTATCTTTGTAATATGATTTGTAGGACTCTTCCTGCACTTTGCTGAACGACAACCTTCAGCTCCCACTTCTTCAAGAATGATGGTGGTTTACAGTTGTCTCCAAAAAAGGCAAGACTGTGGCATGAATATATCGGCCCACTGTAGTCTGGCACCAGTTATTGACAGCAACCACAACCCTCTGAAATCAGAAGGATATGCCTCCTTCGTAATCAACAGCCTACAATAATAATCAACAACCAGTACAGGCACATTACAAACAAACATGCAAGATCAGCTCTTTACGACAATCCCTTTCACCAGTTTCTTTTGATGTGACCAGGTATACCAGTATTCCTCTCCCCTAATAGTTACAACGCCTCTGCAATTCCAGCAATAATCTGTTGTCCATACAATAGGATAGGTATTATGCTCCTGATGATAATCCTATATAATTTAGTTGGTCTACACCTCTCTGATAGTCTTTCAAATGCTGGATCAATCTCTAGACTCTGATTTGAGTCTGCCATAGACTCACTTACTTACAGTCGTATGTTAGTATTTCACATTCAAATTTTATTTTAAATAAAATGTTAAGAAATGGCAGTGAACAGTCCCCGTTTCGTACCAATATCTACTGCTTTGTCCAATGGGACCATGTTTACATTTATTTTTGAATCTATCGTTTCAAATAACAACTCCCAATATGTTTCCAAGGCAAATATATTTTTTAGTTTTAGGTCAACCAATCATACTTCGCCTTCCTTCAAAATCCACCCAATCAAATATCCCGTACCTTTTAACCTCATTTACCCAAAGTCGTTTTTTCAAAACATGCCATAAAAAAATTATAAGCAGGCATGATCTTTACTTGATAGTCTGGTCGGATCCACTATAGTATTATGGCTATAATTAGTTAATTAGTGGACTATTTACGTAACTATTACCATATTCTTTGTCAACAAGTCCTAAGGTACACGAATATACAATTTATATGGGACTAGTTGGCTTGGTTCAGAAGTACACAGTTTTTTTTTTTTTCTCTAAGTTAGTGTTTTTTATTTTTAGTCTACCACACGTTCAGTTCTTTTCCATGTGCTGTCTTCTCTATTTACGTGATAATTACGTCCTTTGAAATAAGAGCTAAGGTTGTTTTTGTGACACGAGTTGTCTATATGTTCTAACTTTTTCCTCGTATTTTGGGGAAACCCCTAAGGCAAGGTTTGACCCTGTGCTGGTATTGGCTTTTAGTTTAAAATCAATGCGAAACGAATTAGCATTTCATCTATCTTTTCCCCTCCTCGTTCCACAATGCATTTTAGGCACATATTTTCTTAGAACTAGGAAAAGTGATTATGTCAAGGACGAATTTGAAAAATTGGGTACCGTTTTGTTCGGCTATTCGTTAGCAAATAATAATCTGAAGGCGTAGGCGATACCAACAGTTCTAGCAGAAAATTCTTTTATACTTTCTTATTTTGCCTTTATGCCCTATATTGTTATATATTAACTCTTACTATACGGGAGCTAAAACCGCGTTTTTACGCGCTAGTTTAGCTATCGTTACTGCCGCACGCCACTTCACGGGGCGAGCCGTAAAATTGGTACTAAACCCGCGCCACTTCACGGGGCTTGCCGGATTGTAAGAGTTAATTTAGAAATTCACTACAAGGTGTGACTCTTTGGTTTATAGTTAAATGTTTTATTTTGTATGTTTTATTCTGTATGTATGTGTTTTATTTTGTAAGTGTGTTTTATTTTGTGTCTTCTTCTTTGATCCTTAGCCACCGACCGCCAAAGCAGTCAGTGGTCATCACGCCTGGTGGCGTCTTGTAGGGCAACAACAAATTGATTCCACTTTGCTCGGTCGGTGGCCATCCTTCGTGCAGTGCCCCAACTCTGGTTCATTCTTTGCATCTCAGCCTACACAGTCCTCCGCCAAGTTGTTTTTGGTCTGCCTCTCTTTCATTTTCCTTCAGGGGTCCGTAGCATAGCTGTTCTTGTGATGGCATCAGGGTCTCTTCTGAGGACATGGCTAACCCAGCTCCAGCATGTGCATGTCCCCTTGCTTGCTCCGAGTAAGCAGATCTTGGTTGGTGATGGTCTTCGGCCAAAAGATTTGGAGAATTTTTCTTAGGCATTTTGTGTGGAAATAGGACAGTTTTGACATTTCCTTCTCTGTAACTCTCCAGCATTCAGCACCATAGAGAAGCACATAAAGCACACAGCTCTGATATAATCTTAATTTTGTGCTTGTGCTGTACTGAGAGGACTTCCAGATGTTGTTTAGACTAAAAAAAAGGCTGTTCTTGCTTTGTTCATTCTGTTGTTGTCTTTGCTTGCTCCGCCGTCTGGTGTTACTATGCATCCTAGGTATGTGAAGGTGTCTGTCTGTTCCAGTTGCTAATTCCTTACTGATATGGGCTCAGGGTTGCGCACATTGAACGTCATGACCTCTGTCTTCTTTAGATTGATGTTCAAGCCCACCTGCTGGCTATACTTATTAAGTCTATCCGTTTTTTCCTGGATGTGTTGATGTGAATGTGCTAGTAGTGTAGAGTCATCTGCATATTCCAGATCTTCCAATGTAGAAAATGTAGTCCATCTTATTCCTCTTGGACTGGCCTCTGTTGTCTGGCGCATCACCCAGTCTATGACTGTTAAATACAGAGTGGTTGATAAGGGGCATCCCTGTCATACTCAAAGGTTAGGTTGCTCTGCCCAACGCTACACGTAAAGTTGGCATAGAGGCTTTTTATGATTGACACTATGCAGCTTGGAATTCCATAAGCCCTCAGTATTTTCCATAAACTGTCCCTATGTATACTGTCAAAAACCTTTTCAAAATCAACGAAATTAATGTACAGCTGTCTTTGCCATTCTGAGCACTGCTCTTTTGTTCCTTAGGGTAAATATATGATCTACACATCTTCTGTTCTTTCTAAATCCTGCTCGTTCTTTCCTCAGTTTGTGGTCTACTGCTACTGTATAATTATCCTGCCTAGTATTTTGCTGGGAACTGAGAGAAGAGTTATTCCTCTCCAATTATTGCAGTCTGCAAGATCTCCCTTGGGCAGTTTGACAATTATTCCTTTGTTCCCTTCCGTTGGTGTTGTCCCTGTTTTCCAGACCTGTGCAAATAGTGGTTCTAATAGCTCTGCTGCTAAATCGGGGTCTGTCTTAAATAGCTCTGCATTTAAGTTATCATGGCCAGGAGCTTTTCCATTCTTTAACCCTTTGATTACTGTAATGATTTCTTTTTTTCGTGGAATGTCTGTATTATTATCTAGATCATTTTCAGCCTCAGGAACATTCAATTGTGTCTCTGGTGGTTCCTTGTTCAGAGTTTCTCTGAAATGCTCTGCCCATCTTGTTTCCTGTCCCTCTGCTGTCGTGATGAGATTTCCTTGCTTATCTCTTACTAATGTAATATTGTTTGCACCTCATTTTCTGCTGATAATTTTAGTTATTTTGTATACTGTGCTTTGTTCATTTCTCAGTGCTGCCTCTTCTGCCTGTCTTGCAAGATCGTCTAGGAAATTCCTTTTGTTGGCTCGGGTTTGGCGTTTTAACTTCCTTGTCCAGCTGACTGTACTGTTTGCTATATAGTTACTTTAACCTAGGGGACTTCGCTTCTGTTTTCTTTCTTTTCATTTCCTTTCTCATCGTTATGGTGTTTAATGTTTCTGGTGTTATCCAGTCTTGCTTCTTCCTTTCCTGGAATCCCAAGCATGGTTTGCTGCATTCCTTATATATTGTTGAAATGGTGTTGAATTTCTGGTCTATACCATCAGTCAATGTCTTTTCCTGACTTTTGGCAAATTGATATCGCTTCTTTATATCAGCCGCAAAAGCTTTTCTGGTAAGGGGGTTGATACAAACGTAATTGTTATCGTTATTGTTGAATACTGTGTGCACTGTCACTCACCACACAGCTCACGTACGAGTCATGGATGTCAATAAAGGGTTGCAACGCCTGGAACAGTTCGATCCTGTTTATTACGTTATAACACACAACGAAGTCACGATGACATCAACAAAGACACAGTTCATGATAACACAAATTCTCCACCTGTCTCAAACTCCTCAAAGACTGCACAACACGGCAGTTATATTAATTATGGCCTTACAAATCTCTACATGTCTCAAACTCTTCAAAGACTGCACAACACGGCAGTTATATTAATTATGGCCTTACAAATCTCTACATGTCTCAAACTCCTCAAAGACTGCACAACACGGCAGTTATATTAATTATGGCCTTACAAATCTCTACATGTCTCAAACTCCTCAAAGACTGCACAACACGGCAGTTATATTAATTATGGCCTTACAAATCTCTACATGTCTCAAACTCTTCAAAGACTGCACAACACGGCAGTTATATTAATTATGGCCTTACAAATCTCTACATGTCTCAAACTCCTCAAAGACTGCACAACACGGCAGTTATATTAATTATGGCCTTACAAATCTCTACATGTCTCAAACTCCTCAAAGACTGCACAACACGGCAGTTATATTAATTATGGCCTTACAAATCTCTACAGCTGTAAAACACAACTCACAATACATGTCCACGAGAGCTAATCACCCATGGCTCAAAACATAAATATACTAAGATTTACCTCCCTTTGACCTTAACAGGGGTCCTTCAATTTGCTGATGTCAAACCTTTTCTGTGTAGTTACAGTTGGTCCAGCCGTTCTTAGTTTCACTGAGTTTTGCTACTACTAAATGGTGATCACTTCCCACATCCGCACCTCTTCTTACCTTCACATCTTGTAAAGCATGTCTCCATCTACCGTTAATCATAATGTGGTCTATCTGGTTTCTGTCCCGACCATTTGGTGATCCCCATTGTTAATTTGTGAATTTCTTTGTGTGGGAAAAGTGTTCCTCTAATGACCAAGTTGTTAATGCTACAGAAACTTATTAATTTATCCCCATTTTCGTTTGCTGTTCCGCTGCCGCATTTCCCCATGACTCTTTCATTATATGTATTGTGTGTTTCAACTTTCGCATTGAGGTCTCCCATTACTATGATAAGATCATATCTAGGTGTGTCTTCCATTTCTTTCTGCAGTTGTTGATAGAATTCATCCTTGACCTCATCATCGCTGTCATTCATTGGTGCATAGCATTGTATTATTGTAGTGTTGGTGAATCTCAATCTTATTCTTATCAGTTGTCATTGTGCTATCCATCCTCTCTTCCAGAGTAAAGTACTGTTTCTCCTGTTGCTGTTTTAACTTTTCCTGCCTCTGTCCATCTACTCTCACTTATCCCTAGAATGTGTAATCTATAGTTTCTCATTTCTGCTGTGACCTGTTTTAGTTTACCCGTCTTGTTCATTGTGCTGACAGTCAAAAATCCTATTCTTGTTTTGCGGTCAGGACGTCCATTTTCGTGACTGGCTTCCTTTTGGCTTTCACCACTGACAGTCATACGAGCCTCAGATTCCGGATGTCCGTCCCGCAGCAAAGTTTGTTCATTTGTTGTCGTTTCCGTAACTTCATTTCTTTTTACATAGACAGGGGTGTTAGCCCTATGCTTAAACCCCCAACCTGGAGGACCAGGGTGTCTGTTTTAGTCTGACCCCTGCCCACGCAAACCTGTCCAGCTTGGTAGAACCTTCCAGGAGTAAAACTCCCACTGGTATAGCTCTGGGGGTAATCAGGGTACGCAAGCCGCCATACCTCGACAAGGTATTGACACCGGTGATGGCAGTTTGTATGTGTATGAATGTTTTATTTTGTATGTGTATGTATGTTTAATTTTGAATGCATATATATGTTTTATTTTGTATGTGTATGAATGTTTTATTTTGTATGTTGTTACGGTATATGATATTAACGCCGTCTGCTAAAGGTTAGCGGACGTGCAAATGTAAAGGTTAAGACATTTAATATATTGCGATAGATGTTTCAATTATTGAACGCTCCATACACGATCGATTATGACGTGTCTAGCGTTGTTTAAGTGTACGGTTAAGTCTTTCAACCGCACCATTACTCATAGGATGATAAATACTACTTAAATTCCTATCAATGTTCCAAGTTTTCATGACTTCCTTCATGGTGTCAGATATGAACTGTGACCCATGGTCTGATAAAAGTTTTCTAGGAAACCCTATTCTAGAAAAGATGAGATGTAGTGCATCAGCTACATCTGTGGTAGTGGTTGTTTTTAATGGGATAGCTTCTGGCCATCGTGTGCACAAATCAATGCACGTAAGGACGAATCTGTGTCCTCTGGCCGATGGTAGCAATGGACCAATAATATCTATGGCCATCTTGTCAAACGGTCTTACTGAGATATCGCAAGCCTGAATAGGCGCCGTGTGAAAAGCTCCACGTGCTTTCACTTCTTGGCATGTAGTACAGGAACGTACATACTGCGAAATATCTCTTGACACTCCTGGCCAAAAGAATGAAGACAGTACTCGAGATCGTGTTCGAGTATATCCCATATGTCCAGCACAATGTGAGTCATGTGCATGTTGAAGAATGTACCGTCTAAAAGTATACGGGACCATAACTTGTTGTTTCATTTGTGATTTGTCATTAAAACATCTAATCAATATGTCATTTTTAATAACAAACCAATGTTTGTTATTATTACCTGAGGATAGATTGTCAACTTTATCAACCAGCTTAAAAAAATTTTTTAAAGATTTATCCTCTTTTTGTTTGGTTGCAAATGTTTCCCTGTCAATAGGTGAATTGACTACAAACTCCTCTTGGTTGTCTGCATCCATCTTATTATCACTAAATTTCTCAATGAGTTGAGTCTGCGCTCTAGTCGTCACGGCGTTTCCAGTGCATAGGTTATGTTTCTCCCATTTTATGATCGTTAAATGTTCGTCCGTTATGAGTCCTGTGATGTCATCATTTTTTGCAGTCATTTTTTTTTGTGTACTTTGCATATTAAGTTGACCTCGGGTCAATCTTTGACCCTTCGTTTTCCGTGTGACACTTCCGCTTGTTTTATTTAGTTCATAAATTCATTTTTAATTGTGAAAATGTCTTGTTTGCGTCTTGACATTGTTTGTACCCTTTAGTTGCATCATTGTTTTGTTTGTACTCATGATATATATTAATTACTACATTAATACTATAACATTATATTCAATAACACACTTGTAATTTAATTTAATTAATTTTTTCTGACATTTAAGGTTAATATGGGACATTGCATAATTATGCAGTGATAGTCCAAGAAATTAGCACTGCAATTTATAAGAGATGCCTAGGGCATAATAATATAATATATAGATTGACCAAATAAAATAATCTTATAGTCTACCTTTGAGGTAATAGACCCATTGTATATTATTTAATATACTTTTCTGGTACTAAGAGAGTGACTTAGTACATTGAACAATATAATTACTAGGAATCATACCCAACATCATTGGATATTGAGATTAATTGTGTGATGTAATTACATTATAGTTAATAGATATCATAACTATTTATGATATAGTTAGTACTTAGATACAATATTGTTACAAAATATTGTCTATTAGTTGAACTTAGACATTAAAGTTCAGTACTATTGTGATTATTTATATTGAATATTCCTAAGTTGAGTAAGTATAATAATTACTCTGAAGCTACTATTGACTATTTTAATCAGTAATTACCAATAATTACTTACCAGATAATTTACAACAAGAAATGGAATTGGCGCGTATTAAATTGGAGACAGCAAGATTACAAGCACAAAGTGCTGATGCAAACCAGAATAATAACGCACAAAATGGATCGTCATCCAGCCAAACTAAACATTTCTACAACTTTAAATTACCCACTCTCAACTTAAACGTGGACGACCTTTCATCGTTCCTGTCACGTTTTGAACAGACTTGCAAAACAAATCATTTGCCTGAAGAGTCATGGGTACTCAAGTTAAATGAATTCTTGGTTGGAGAACCATTGACGGCTTCTCAAAATGCTGACCCATCAATAGCAAATAACTACGGTGCTATTAAGTCCTTGCTTTTACGAAGGTTTCACCTGGACGAGGAACACTGTAGGTTGAAATTTAAGGGAATTTTACCTGAATCTCCAAAAGATTTTGCAGGATTCATTGCGAACATACGCAATACATTTAATAGATGGGTTGAACTGGCAGAAGTCAACAAATCATACGACAAATTAGTTGATTTACTACTACGGGATAAGGTATTATCTTCGGTTAGCCAGCCATTTTTTGCATATTTGCAGGAGCGTAAACCAGGTACTATCGACGAGTTAGAAAAAATTTCTTTAAACTACTGTTCGGCACATCCGAATGCAACCATTTCTAACTCCTCATTAAGAGAACCTCTACCTGTGGTGTCTAATATGGCCTACAATCATAATAACAAACAAAGACATCACAGTGTAGACAGAAGTAGGTTCCAAAGAAATCACAATGTTAACTTTCAGAAGGGACATAATAATGATTTCAACAATAAAAATGAGTTCAACAGAGGTAGATCACGAGATAGAAATTATTCACCTCAAACAAACTACCACAATGGTCAACATAACACTAATTATAATCGATCACATACTCCCAATAATAACAATAACTGGAATGGTAATAATCATGGCTCGAGACATCGAGATAATAGTTACTATAGAGGACGACGAGATAATTCTAACAATTATACTCGGAATCGATCTCATTCTCGGGGATTCTTTCGTGTGTGGTTACTGGTTGTGTTGCTTGAATTCTGATCGTGCTAATATTCGTACGCGAATGGGGTGAACCTCACTTTTGGTTTGTCGTAATGCCTGAACTTGGCATCAAGATGTAAACAACTGTTCATCTTGTTAACTCAGTAACTTGATATAAAATACATGATTCATAAGATTGAATGGTGTAACGTGATTCAATCAATAATGCCTCCGGTTCGAGTCCTTCACAATTTAATATGGATTACACACATACATAAACAGTTCAATTCACACATGAGGTACATGCATCAATCAATCAATAGCGTAGACTGCTGTTTTACATGTCAATGTCCGTTTAAGGATACAATGCAGTAATTGTCGTCAGAACATCACAGCTATATGCACGCGCAGATAGAATGGCTACCTGCCGACAGTGAGACTGTGAGTCTAATTACTTCGTATAAAGTAGACGATTATCTTTCTCCTTCCAAGGATCTAGTTAATCACTAACCTCCATAAGTTTCCTCTCATGTAGAGTTCTAGGACTGACCCTGGTCCATCATAATGCACATATAAATGGCTATATCATGCCATTGAATTGGAAGGTTAACAAAACGCAGCTATTCAGCTTGGCGGTCAAGTAACAATGGGTAGCGTCTCCTAGTTACCGACTGTGACCCAAACAACGCTAGACACGTCATAATCGATCGTGTATGGAGCGTTCAATAATTGAAACATCTATCGCAATATATTAAATGTCTTAACCTTTACATTTGCACGTCCGCTAACCTTTAGCAGACGGCGTTAATATCATATACCGTAACATATGTGTATGAAGGTTTTATTTTGTATGTGTATGTATGTTTAAATTTACAGAATATAATTTAGTTAGATGTTAATTCTCAAGCTGAATTTGACTCTTGAGTGCTTGTATATTACTATACTGTTCAAAAAAAGAAACGCATAGCTATCTGAGGGCGCGTTTTTATGAGTTTGTAAGTAAAATTTGGTGCTAGGGTATATAAAAACCAGCCTCAAATGTTCTTTACAGTGTCAAATGCACGTGTTGACCTGAATTGCGTTCATTTTTGTAATCGTTACAACGCAGTGGTCACTAGTGTTTGTGACGCAATTTTTGACCACAGCTCATGTTGCGCGCAAGTGAAAGCAACAAAATTTGGGGTGAACACTATTCACTGACTACGCAACTGAAACCCTATAAAAGGATAACGCTACACACAAAAAATTCAGTTCATTTTCAAGCAGACATTTATGGCGTCTCTATCAATAAATTGAAGGAACATTGCTATTGGCCGACTGCATGCAGGCGAAAGTCAAAGTCAGGTTGCCAGGCATCTAAACGTGTATCAGAGTACCATCAGTCGACTTTGGCACCGGTTCCAAGCCACTGGCTCAATTGAAGACCGGCATCGCAGTGGACGACCCAAAGTGACAACAGCAGCGGAGGATCGCTTTATTCGGCTTCATCACCTCAGAGACAGGTTTACAACAGCTTCCTCAACTGCCCAGTCATTGCCTGCAGGACGTCATGTGTCTGATCAAACTGTCCGGAATAGACTGCATGACATTGGACTTTGGGCACAATGACCTCACCGAGGACCTGTCCTTACGCGCCGCCATCGCATATATGGGCCAACCAGCATCGTCCCTGGGCAGCTGACAATCAATGGAGACGTGTCTGGTTTAGTGACGAATCTTTCTTTTTGTTGCAGCGTCATGATAGACGGCGTAGGGTCTACCCTAGGCGAAATGAACGTTTTGCCCAAAATTGCGTTGATGAAGCTCTGCCGACGGTGGTGGAGGTGCAATGGTGTGGGGAATGATCAGTTACAACGGAAGCAGTCAATTGGTGCACATTGAAGGAGGCTTGAATGCGCAACGATACGTCAGTGAAATTCTTCGACCCCATGTCCTTCCACTTTTGGCTGCCCAAAGGTCTGTGTTTCAACAGGACAACGCCAGACCCCATTGTGCAGGGTTGACCACGCAGTTCCTGACTGCCAACAACATTCTCACCCTTCCCTGGCCATCCCGGTCTCCAGACAATCGTTGTGATCTGTTCCAGGCACTCCAGGAAGAGTGGGCAGCCATCTCACAGGCCCACATCAGACGTCTGATCGCATCCATGCCCAGGAGATGCCAGTCGCTGATCGATGCAAGAGGAGGCCACACACCATACTAATGGGAAAGCCCATACGCCAAAAAACTCTCATGACCCAGATGCAAAACAACTGTCAATTGATTGGTTGAACCCTAAGGTATTCTTGTGTGCAATTTGAACAATTAACTCATTAAATTAAAAAAGTTATTGAATGTCAAAATTATGGCTATGTGTGTGCCTTCAGTAGCTATGCGTTTCTTTTTTTGAACAGTATATATTTAGGTTATGATAATTTTTCATAATTCAACATCTTAAAATATTTCAACATCTCGTTTTCAGCCAAAGCATATGGAGCGAATCACAAGGTACTCATTATCTGAACTGAAGCCCTGCATCAGACTTCTGTTTTCACAATACACGCGAAAAGAAGAAATGCCCCAGAAAGCTGTCCTTGAAAAATACAAACAGCAAAAGTGAGTTCTCTGTCATATGTATGTGTGCATGCATGTGTATTTTTGTGAATTGGCTGAATGTTTTTAACTGTTGTAATGCGCAACAGGTGAGGTATTTAAATATTGTATAACGTGGAGACATCAGAAAAACTTGACTATGTAAAGAGGGGTGTACCAAGTATTTATAGAGTAATAGTGATCATCAACAGTTGCCATGTCTACATCGAAGGTCGACTTAAATGGATCTCTATTGCCTTCTGTCTCTTGTCTTGATGGTGCACTGTGATGGACTCTTTCCTGTCCATCTCTTGATATCTTCCCATTTACAGTGCCGATTTCCTCTTGCACTTTTGGCTTCAACTCTTCCTTTTATTACGGTCTTCCTTGTTTTTTTTTACGTGGCCAAACTTTTTTTCCTACATTAATTGTCTTTTCATTCCTGGGTAAGAGTGACATAAGACGCCAATGTGCAAAAGGAGCTTATTCCTCATATTAGAAGGGAAACAGTCCACATTATCATCCTTTACTTCTTTTTCCTTCAATATGTCTTGTTTTCCTGATATATTCCAGCTCTCATAACATGCCCGAGGAGAGAAGATACTGAACAGTTTGACATCACAACATGGAAAGAAGCCAAATAACAGAATTTGTAAATAATACAATAGGCAGGAAGTTGTGGAGAGACTGATCGCCTGTGCCACCAGGCATTGTACTTGATGATGATTGTGAATACACTGCTGCATGTTTTGGCTAGTGGGGGTAGAAAGATTTATTGACCTTATTCATTCTTGTGCATTTAGTGATGTTTTTATTATAATTTTTTTATATTCATTCTGACTTTGGAAAAAAGCTTTCCATTCTTCCAAGTTCCATGACGAATCACGCAGTCTTGTCACTCAACTTCCTGTTTCTATAGTGAGCTTTCTACAGTTTGCCTAAGTTTTAATTTGTTTCTGCTACGCTAGGACTTGCCTTTCTAGGCCAGTATTTAAAATGTTTTCAGTTACTAAAATGTGAAAAACCAAGAAAAGCGGCGAAGAATTGAAATTATGTAATTAAGAGTGCTCAGCTGATTGTAAAATGGGGCTCCAACATCTGATGGTAGTTAGTTCCATAAAAGCCAAAGTTTTTTAAAAATATCTTAAGCTGAAACCAAAAGTAAACTGATTAAACTGTAATTCAGTATAAACCCTTGACAGCTAATCCCAACAACACATTATGCATTACAGTATTTGATTTTTACATTAAAAATTAGTGTTTAATAAAGAATATAAAAAACAATTATAAAACTTTTTAAATGGGAAAAAAAAAATTTGCATTTAACCGACTCTAGGGAAGGGCTCATGGAGTTTGTGATGATTGGGTAGGTCTCAGGTGTCTAGAAGCTATTCAAAAGTGGTAAGAAGTAACTTTCTCTACTATTTTACACATCCAGATTTTAGTGTTGAGGTTTTGATATTGTTTTTTGTTTAGCTACTTCCCATAAATGCTGCCAACAAAAAGATGGAAATATTTTGTAAACGTGGGGGACATTGCAGCTTTAATTGGCCAAGACTCCACCCACCCAGTCTGGATATTTCCATCCATGCATCATTCCCATCTGTATAGGAAAGCTCCTGACAATATCATCAGTCCTTAAAATTAAAGCTCTTATGGAAAAGCTGTGAATTCCTTAAGATATATGTATGTGTGTGTGTTTTGGGGAATATTTAAAATAAGAGATTGTAACCTTCAAACAGCAGTATTTCAAACCAAACAGCCGTGAATTCCCTAAGAAATATCAGTGGAGACTAAGGTATTGTGGTAATTTAAAACGTTTAATATACTACTTTCATTTCTCTCTCACACACACACCACCCCCCCCCCCCCCCCCCCCCCCCCCCTCCTTCAAATTGTATGTGAAACCTTTGTGACATTTTTCAATCCTCAGGTTTGCTCAAGTGTCCACAATTCAGCCTCCCCTTGTTTTGGCTATTTTTTGAGTAACCATACCAGAAAGTATTCAAGAAAGACGTCAGTTGCAAAGGTCGTCAGAAATGTCGTGGTTGTTGATCAGATATAATTTAATAAGAACTTTGTGCAGCCAAAAACTTCTAAAATGTTAATAATTTCTTTTGATTGTCTGTTTTAATGTGAAATCTTTTTTACCAGAACTTTAAGATCTGAAATATTGTTTCTTACCAAAATTTGATTTTAGCTCGTTTAGATTTGTAGATCTAATTTTTAACTTTTGATCTGATGTAACCTTTCCACATTTTTAATTGACTTAATTCTTCTTATAAATTGTATCCAAATATACACTAACCATATTCATTGCGAATCCCTATCACAATATGAATTTAGCAGAAACACTGAATGTTGCCAGATTGGAAGGTACATTGATCAGATAGCATTAATTTCATATTTTGAGAAATATGGACATCTGCATTGTTGCAAAGTATGCAGCTTTGTTTCAGTGCATTAGCATCCTGTTCCAAGCACTATTCTGACCCAAATCTTCTGTTTTGTTTGATAAATTTTGAATAAATAGACCCAGTGGTTTGGAAGTGCAATAACAGATAATTGCTATATTAGATGAAATTCTATCAGATTTTTATGAAACCTGCCCAGTTGATTATAAATTAGCCAGTGTGCAAAATTTGTGAAGGTCATTAACGCTGGCTGACTATTCAACGCTGATACAGATTGCCTGTTGTTTTGTCCTGAAGAGGTCGGCAACTGTTGAAAGCATGTTTAAGAGTGTGTATGCTGTACTTCATATGTTGGTAGATGGTTTGTTAAATGTATGTACTGCCACTGAAGAATTTATGATCTGGATATTATGGGATATAACATGTCCTGATTTGAAATATATATATTTTTTAAATATATAAAAATATTTTAAATGCTTGTCTTTTATACTTGCATCTTTATGTGAACAGACTAATCACTTGCATGAAAAAAAGTAAAGAAATAAAAAGCAGAGCCATAGTTACCCAAGTAAAGTCGACAATTCTCTTTATGTCAGCGTGTGCTAAAATCTAAATCTTCAACAATTTCATTTATTGGTATCATTTGAAATATTGTCTGACTTTAGGCCTTCATTCGTTTACTTCATAAATTTGTCAATTCTAGTTGAAAGTCATATCGTTTGAAGCCTTTTTCTTTGATCTGTTAAAGATTAACCAAGTCAGTGTAGAAGTTCTTATGCTTTTTTTATGACCTTCTTTTGTCCAGGTGGGAATAGGGATCATTTTTTAACCTATTCCTTTGGTTTTAAGAAATAGTTGTTTTCTAGCTATTTCTTTATTATTCTTTGTTCTGTTGTAGAGGTTAGGTATTTAACGTTATCTGAGTATGTACACTTTCTTTCTTTGGTCTAATCTAGGCACACTACTTCATTCTTTTTTCCACCCTACATGTTGGTATTCTGTGCGTACACCCAAACTGCAGCTTGTAAACCATATTTAATAACCTTCACACCTGAAGATCGTTCATTCCTTAGTTGCTGTTTCAATGAAGTGTATAAAATGAACATAGAGACGGTGAAAGTGTGGCAACAAAAACAGCTTATTCATAAATTTTGTTATGGTTATTTTGTTGTCACAGTCAGGCTGTTTTACCTTTTTGATTATATTATATTTTTTTTAACCTGACCATAGTCATCTGTTATTTCATTTAGCTTTAGAGTGTTTTGTCTGTAATAGGATGCAAGTTTAAAAGGCAAAGTTGTTTTGTATTGCAACAAAACTCTGATTAGATACTGCAATTCATTTAACAAGAGCTAACGCCACTGCCATATTACCATGTTTTAATTCTTATTTGAATTTTTATCTGCAAACATTTTTACCATTATGAAGTCACACATTTCACGTTTGTTATGAAATTTGTTACTTTAAAGTGCCTTGTAAGCCATACACGTATGGTAATACATAATTATGTTTTTGGAGTTTAACAAGTACAAATTAATCATCATCACACTGTAAAAAAACCTTTAAGAATGTGGTTTGGCAGCATTGTTTATAGTTCAAATTCCATTATCGTATGATTTAACCTGACCCAGCATGTCCTCACTGCCGACTCCTGCAGTTTTTGTAGGAGCTTACTGGAATTCAGTCTCTTTATCTTTGTCACTAAACCTCCCTTCATCTGTCCCCTTTTGTCTTTGCCTGTTCTCGTGTCTCCTTATGCTGTAATTGTTTTGTCTAGTGGTGCATAGTTGAACAGTTAACTGTGATTATGTATTATGCAAGTAATTTGATGTACTGTAATTGTTAACCGAGAAATGTATACTCAATTCTGTCTTTCAGTCTAATTCTGTTTTTGTAATTGAACCTGGTCTATTCTGTTCCTTGATGCTGTAGTTTGCAAAAGATTAAAATGTGATTTTCCTTCTCTCCTCCTCTCTCTCTTCTCTCCTCCTCCCCCCCCCCCGTTCATATACACATCTTTTTTTCTCGCATAACTTATGCCTATCACAATGTACCAACAACTCTAGCTTTTTACTCACTCCTCTTTTGTCTTCAAACTTCTTCCTCCTCGTTTTTTTCCTGCTCTTATGTTGTAATTGTTTCATCTAATGATTGCCTGTTGTTCATAGTTGGACAGTTATGAATGATGATAATGTGTAACATGATTATTTTTATGTGCTGTATCTGTTATTGGAGAAGCTCAACTTATTCTGTTTTTGTAAGTGAACCCTATCGTCTGCCTCATTCTGTTTTTGTTAGTGAACCCTGACTATTGTCTGCTTCATTCTGTTTTTGTAAGTTAACCCTGTCTAATTCTGTTTTTGTAAGTGAACCCTGCCTATTCTGTTCCTTGATATTGTACCCTTGCAAAAGGTAAAATGTGATTTTTCTTTCTTGTTTTTTTTTTCTTCACTTTCTTGCTCACTCTTGTTCTTTCATGTACACCTCTACCTGGCCTTATCTCATTCTTAATCTTCTTGCCTTGCCCAACTATAGATCTTTCATGGCTGTCACAAAGTACCAACCAGTCTGGCTCTCATCTTTGTCTTCAGACTTCATTTTGTCCCTGCTAATGCTTTAATTGTTTCATCTAATGATTGCCTGTTGTCCATAGGTGGGCAATTATGAATGCAATTGTGATAATGTATTATGCGAGTATTTTAATGTGCTGTAATTGTTATTGGAGAATTGTAAGCTCAACTCTGTCTGTCATGTCTCATTCTGTTTTCATAAGTGAACCCTACTTGATGTTGTAAAAATGTGATTTATCTCTTTCTCTAAATACACATCTACCTTTTCCCATATCATTATCTACCATCCTGTCTTGCACAACTATAGATCTTTCATGGCTGTCACAATGTACGAACTAGTCTCATTAATCATGATCTTTGTCTTCCCTTAATTCTTGTTGATTCTCATTTGTTGTATTACTATATTATAAGCTAAGTATATAAAAATAGTAATGAAACTCATTGTTTCATCCATGCATGTTTTGCTAAACATAGTTGCACACGTCAGTTTTGGTTATGATGACCCACTGTTGACTAATCTTGCTAGATGCTACTTTTTTGATCCACTGGCATTTGCCCTGTTCAGGAACCAGCAAGTTCCATCATTTGATCTTATCTCTTGTCTTTAAATCATATTGTGCAAGCATATCTCAGTTCTTTAGAACAGAAACATGTTCATGTTTTTTTTTTTTTTTTTTTTTTTTTTTTTTTTTTCGTACGCCCGCTAATACTCGAGGCGAAATCTCAGGTTATTATTTATGTCTAACCTGACATTGATTTTACGTGAGTATCCCTTTATTTCTTGTACAGAGACAAGTGTCCCTCGCCATTCAGGCAAATACTCTCCGATTTCGGAGGTACCCATTGCAGCTGGGTCGGCTCAGGAGCCGCCAGTCCCTGGTCGACGACACTCCTTCAAATGTCCTCGCCAGGTCTCGAGTTAATCCAGTCCAAATCCCGGTCGACGAAAAATCCTCAAATGCCGTCGCCCGGGTTTGATCCTGTATCACCCGGTCGCCAGAGCGGTGTTGTAACCACTACGCTAGCGCGGCTCCCGTTCATGATTTAATATTCATGATTGTATAGGTAATTTTTGATTGTATGCATTAGACTATTGTACAGAACTTGCAGTAGTAGTCTCATAGTTTCTGTTTGTCCTTACAGGATAAAAGCAGCTTTCAGCATATTAATTGTTTTCTGTAATTAAAAGCATTCAAGTGCTAGTTTTGTTTAAGGCTTGTCAGATGTGCCTTTCTATGCCCTCTAGTAGGTTTTTGCTGCTGATTGCACTCAAATGATAGTCATTTCATCCTTTACTTCTACATAAGCATTCAGTGCTATTTTGTCCACTTTGGATTATCCTCAGGTATGTCAGTGACATGGTCGTGTTTTTCCCTGTATTGTATTTTCTGCATCCTTTTATGTAAGTCATGTTTTCTTAATCTCCCTTTTCTGTTCACTCCTTGGTTTTCCTCTTCATCTTGTCCTTGATAATGGCTGCCTCATATATGCAGTTGTCTTTGCTGTTAACTATTTCTGTAGTTTTGCATTTAATTAATTGAACACCAGCACAGGATAATCTCTTTAGAGGACTGTGCTTGTGTGATCAGATTGTGAATACTGTATATGGGTTTAAGTCAATAATCTACTTAAATTAAGCTGTACTTATTACTAGTTTTTATTGCTTTTCTTAGTCTGTAAAATTAAATAGACTAGGAAACTTTTAATTCAGACCAGCTTTCACATTTCATACTTATTAATGCAGCTTGGTCAAAATAAATGTATCCCCTTGTTTTTTGGTTCTCTGTCAATCAAAACCTGACCTAATTAGCTGTAAATGTCACCAGAAACTACCGCCTAATCATGTTATCATATAAAATATGAATTGATTTATGGCTTGAAATGGAAGTCACTGTCACAACTAGACTTACCTAAATCAGAACAGCCAGTCTAAAATCATTGTTCCTTTTCTCTTCCCACCCCCAGCAGTTTTTTCTAATGGAAATATATTCACATTCAACTTGTAACCACCATTTCTAATCTTTTATACTTTTGATAGAGCCTTTTGCATCAAACTATTCAAGATATTTTTGATAACATCCCACCTACATTTTTTTAATGTATGCATTTTATGTTAGCAGCATATTATAGCATATAGTTTTATATGGTTTGTGCAGGATTTATATTTCCTTTGGACAAATTACGATTTTATGATTGTTGATCTTGGACTCGTAGATTTTTATTTTTGGTCTCAGTGCTCAACTTTTCTAGTTAGCAGTGATGGTCTTCTTGTTACATTTTTTGTACTAATAAAACAATAATACCGTTGATGGAAAGTCTTTTTATTTTCTTTTTATGCAAGCCTTTTCCTTTCCTTTTTTTTTAACATGGAAGCAGCATGAATGTTAAATGCTGTCAACCATGTTGACAGATTCAAATCTTTGTCATTATTGCCAACTTTTAACTTTAAGAAACACCACTGGCAGCAATAAGGATAAAGTTGGAGGGACAGGCAATAAACAAACAAGAATACAATAAGCAAGAGGAGCTTTCATTGCATTGGGAAATGTATGGAGAAATTAAAGTCAAACACTAAAATAAGAATCATTTCAAATGTCGTCAGTCAATAATATATTTTATGGCTCTGAAACATGAACAGCAAAAACGCTATAGACTTTCATAAATGGGTGCTTGCGTAGAATTGAAGGATTAAAATGGTATAAGGTCATTCATGTGGAACTGATGAGTGCCAGTGGAACAAGATGGATATGACACACACACTCTGAGGGAACTTCCTGGAGAGCATTACAAAGCAGTCCATGCTCTGGAACCAGGGTAAGAGAGGAAGAGGTAGACCAAGAAACACATGGAGAAGAGAACTGGAGCTGATGGCACGTGACAGGACTCAGCATGCGAGATTGTTGAAGGCCTATGCTCCTTAGGGAGCTAAAAGGTATTGATTATCAATTATGTAAACGTGTTGATGGCATTACATAGTAGTCCGTACTATTATGGAATTCTCAGAGTAAGAGGGGTTGAGGGAGATCACTGGAGACTGAGCGGCCAACAGTACAGTAGGACTAGTAGATTAATCTTCGTTCGTCCTGAAAAGGACGTTGGTTTGTTTACGCCAGAGCTGCAATATCTGCGCCTTTCGACTGACACATCCGACTTCAGCACAGCATTTTTTGGGACCGGGTTTGCCTTCCTCTTCGGTCCCTACTCTCTCAGCCAGACTGCAGTGATGCAGCCTGTTTCCAGGACCACCATGTGGAGGTGGAGTAGGGTCTTGGTCAGCTCTGGTTCGCTGACGCAAGCAGTCGAGCTATGGGTCGCTAACTGCATTCTCTATTGTTGCATCTTTGGGTCCCGTAGCTGAATCAGACCTGAAGGTCTTTTATATTTGGAGATGCGCCCTAATATAACCGACAAGGTTGAATGGGACGCACCTCGCCAAAACTTTATTTTTTTTTTTTTAAAGTAAGACTGGTATGGTGTTTGTTGAATGCCTATACTCCGTGGAGAACTGAACGGACAATGGTTATCAAATGTTACTTATGGAACCGAGCTGAAAGATTTCTTCTTTGATCCATAACCGTCAAAGCAGTCAGCAGCCATCACCAAATTGATTCCACCTTGCTCGGTCGGCGGCCATCCTTCGTACAGTGCCCCAACTCTGGTTCATTCTTTGCATCTCGGCTTCCACAGTTCTCCACCAAGTTGTTTTTGGTCGGCCTCTCTTTCGCTTTCCCTCGAGGGTCCATAGCATAGCTGTTCTTGTGATGGTATCAGGGTCCCTTCTGAGAACGTGGCCAACCCAACTCCAGCGTCTGCCAGCTATGATGGTGTGCATGTCCTCCTGGTTACTCCGAATAAGTAGTTCTTGGTTGCTGATGGTGTTTGGCCAAAAGATTTGGAGAATTTTCCTTAGGCAGATTGTGTGGAAGGAGGACAGTTTCAACATTTCCTTCTGTTACTCTCCAACATTCCGCACCATAGAGAAGCACAGAAAGTACACAGCTCTCATAGTCTTAATTTGGTGTTTGTGCTGTACTGGGAAGACTTCCAAATGTTGTTGAGAATAGCAAAGGCTGTTCTCGCTTTATTCATTCTGTTGTTAATGTCCTTGCTTGTTCCGCCATCAGGTGTTACTATGCATCCTAGGTAAGTAAATGTGTCTGTCTGTTTTAACTTCTGGTTAGATTTGCTCAGTACCAATTTCTGCGTTGGGCCTTCATCTACTCTGCCTCAGTAGATTCCAGTTGGAGGTTACATTGGGTCATACTGCTTTTTAGCTTCGAACATCGTCAAAGTCAACTTAAAAGTGCATAAAGAGGGCAGCGGCCAGCTTGTGGTTGCTGACACATCAGTATGTTTTTCCAGGATCGTTATAGGTGACTGCCATGTGGGCTTTCTGTATTTCATGTACATAGGACACGTCTTATTTGGCAGATAAGCAGTTTACTGTAAATGGTAGCACACCCCACGTTGGAGGTGGAGTAGGGTCTTGGTCAGCTCTGGTTCGCTGACTGCATTCCTCACTTGATGCGTCTTAGATCCCAAATAATCCTATGACTGTACATAAGTCACAACAGGATAGTACTGACTGGGCAGGGCCAAGACAATACTCTTCAGTCTACCTGTGCAAAGGACCGAAGTATCTCCCCAAGCCCAATCTTTCTACTAAGCGAGACTTCACTGTGGGTGGAGCACGCAATTATCATATTTAGATCAGAGTGCCTTATCTGCACTGAGGATTGGAACGGTTACACCTCATGTTCTGCCTTTCGTTAATGATACACCCTATTATTTTCAACCATTGTTTATTTGCGTCCATCATATTTTGACTTACAATCTCCTCACTTTTTCTACATCCACATTACAGCAATATGAAGAGTAAACATAACTAAGGACTCTGATCTGTACATTACTCTTTAGTGCCCCCAGGAGCACAGGCCTTCAACAAACTCATGCCAAGTCTTGCCTTGTACCCTTCTCTCAATTTTTATGTTTCATTTCTGACTCCAGTTCTCCGTGTGTTTTTACAACTTCCTCTACCTTATCCTGGGGATTCCAGAACAGGGGCTGGCATAGCCAGGGTCTCATGTGCTACCAGGACCTGAAAGATGAGTAAAGAATAGTAACAGTGTAATTCTAAATGATGAAACCTACCAAGCATGTTGTAAAAGTGACAGAAAAATCTATAGGCAAGGCATGAGAACAAGTTATATAATAGGAGTAAAGAAGTGACATAAATCAGAAAACAAAACAAAGTGATGCCAGTTGATACAAGATAACTTACTTACTTAGTCGTTCCCCTTCTACCGTGAGGTGTAGAGGTTTGGAAGAGAGAGCGCCAGACTATTCTATCGGCTGTCTTCCTCCTGGCCTGGTTCCATTCTAGTCTTCGGTCCTTCAAAGATTGTCTAATGTTGTCTTCCCAGCGGACTCTGGGTCGTCCTCGATGTCTGGATCCTTGTTTCCCATGCTTGTCGTGGTACCCGATCTTCTCCCATTCTGCAGACATGGCCAAACCATCTTACTTGGGACTGTTCTATTTGGGTCTGCAGTGGGTAGGATTTAAGGCCTTGACGTCTCTTCTTGTTACTTCAACCACCTTCCTCAGATACCTCATTTCTGAGGTTTGGATCTGGCTTTTATGGGCTGTAGTCATTGCCCATGACTCGCATCCATATGTCAAGACTTGGACATAGGTGGAGCGGTATACAGCCATCTTTGTTTTCTTACCAACCTCTCTCTTGCTGAGGAATCCTCGATTTATGGCCTGAAAAAGTCTCCCAGCTGCTGCTTTTCGAGTGGCCAATTCTTTGATGCCTCCCTTTCGGTCTATAATAGCTCCCGAGGTATTTAAAGTGGTCGACCTGCTCCAGGACCTGTTCTCCCAGCTTAATCTGATTTCTTTCTTCTCGTTATATCACCATGGATTTTGTTTTAGAGCTGCTTATGACCATCCCTCTCTTCCTTCCAGGTTGGATTGGAGATGTGCCTCTGATTTAGCAATCAGGGCAACATCATCAGCAAATGCCAGCTCTGAAATATAGACCTGTCTCATCTTCCAGTACCCCACTGAATACTTTCTTCAGGGTTCATAGCAAATTTCTTCAAGCATTTTCCAGGCTTTTTCCAGGTTTTTCCAGGTCCAGCACGTGATTTTCAAGGATGGGAAACTCTAATATTTTCCTCATCTAATTTTCTCAGATATAATTATCACTTTGCTGATCAGCAATCCGGAGCATTACTGTTTCCCATTACCAAGGGTGTTTGCAGATTTCTTTAAAAAAACTTCTTTTTTTTTTTTAAATTCAAAAGAGATTGAAAAACAGACATCTTTTCCAAGTTTTTAGTGAATTTGTTCAACATCAGCGCAATAAAATGTTAGTGACATGGATGGTAATGAATAAAATAAGCTTGACTGACGTAGTGATTTAACGATTAACCACGTATATCAACATAAAAGGCTAATACAATTGGAATAAAATGTTTTTAAAAAAAACTGTATTTTTCGTGTGTCTGTCTTTTTTGAATGTATTCTGCGTCTGTGGCATCTGACAATGAGCGTTTGTAAATGTTTGAGTAGTTAAGTACCTCTAGTTGGTGTCTGAGCTGCTTGTTTCATTAACTGGGGTTGACATTTGAGGATTTTTCGTCGACCGGGAACTGGACTGGATTAACTCGAGACCTGGCGAGGATATTTGAAGGAGTGTCGTCGACCAGGGACTGGCGGCTCCTGAGCCGACCCAGCTGTAATGGGTACCTCAGAAATCGGCGAGTATTTGCCTGAATGGCGAGGGACACCTGTCTCTGTATGTCGTGGAATATTCTAATCCACATATATAAATTATCAAGTAAATATAAAGCCTAATAAATACATATAATAAATAAAGAGAAGAGCAATGGTAAATAACAGTGCTGTCACAAAGACTGTACTCGAAATCCCCTTGTTTTCTACTGCGTAAGCAAATTGTAACGTTTCACGTTGATATTAAAGGCCTTCTGCAACATACACGCGTTTCCCAAACACACAATAAAATGTGCTGCCTTTCTAAGAAAAACCTTGAAATATGCAAGTTGACCTAAATTTTAAATTCCATTCATGTCTTTTTCTACACTGCGTTACCAAAACGAACGAACAGATGGACAAAAGGATAAAGAGAGAGGGGAGGGCTGAAAATCAGGAACGCATGCAACACGCGTCGCGCGATACACAAATGCTGCCATCACGCGTGTAAGTCTACATGCACTAATTTTTTTTCAGACGGACAGTGATAAAATACACTACCCTTTCCCAGAGTTAGGTTTATAAATCCTGAAATCTCTTATTAGGAAAGACAACATTAGATGGGTTTACGGTTGAAAACATAACAGTACCCAGACAGCACATCTTCGAAACAGGAGGTAGAAAATACATATTTTGAACGCAGCCACGTAGCTCTTTCAAATTGGTATATTTGGGTTCCTTAGGGCTTGCTGACAAATAATATGTAAAACGTTACGCAAATAGTCCAGGAATTAATAAATTATACCCAAAATAAAATAGTGAGGATGCCTGACAGCATGGAATCATTTCTGCTCATAAAATTTTTTTTTATAACGTGTTTGAAAAAACCTTACGTTACATAAATAGCCTACCATGTAAACTCCCAATTGATTGGAGCGCAACAAATGAAAGCCTAACCACGATTGGTCGGACTATAAATACTATCTTTCGTTGTTAGGGGAAACGGGAAAAGGTAACATTTTTTCAAACACTTGTCGAAACGTGGCTCATTGGCCAGTCTCACTGATATACACACTTGGGAGCGTTAGTTCGAAACCACTTGTTTAAATAAGCTTGATAAAGCAACAGTGCGTTGAAGCCAGCTCACAATTTTGCTAAAATAAAAGCCTGGAACATAAGCAGATGGAAATTTGTGCCAGTAATTGTGCCAGAATTCATTGCTAATCAACGTATCTGTGTTTATTTCCATGAAATTGTGGTAAGCTTGAACCATTCAGTATCTTTTAATGAAAATTGAATGTAAATTGTTAATTTATGCCTGTATATATATGTGTAGTTCAGTGGCAAACAAGAGATAAAGCCTATAATGCTCCAGCCTGAACAGAGGGTGTCGGAGGGAAGTAAAACGGCATGGAATGGCCAAATAGTACACTGACACCTAGATGATTGACTAGAAAGAAATAATGCTGGAATTGCAGAGGCGTAGTAACCATTAAGGAGGTTAATGCTGGTATAAAGTACTTCAGAATGAAGCTGACAGTTGGCCTAACGCTCTGAACTCAATGTTTGTGCTGTATTGTGATCAGTGTAAAAGAGAGTATAAGTTAGTTATGAAGTAGAAGGTACATCCTTCTTGATTTCAGGGACAGTGGTCTTGATGGTACTGAGCAGCACCTGGTCAGAGCTTTGCTGAATCCAGTGTCGGACAGCATACTCCTTGGTCCTTTTAGCTATCAGTGAGGTGTCTCCAGAGCCCAGAGGAGAATTCGAGCAGAGGAGTCCTTTCCTGCCGCCATCACGCCAGATAAGCTAACTTGGCCAGCTGAGCTCAACATTATGTCCCCTCATCTTGAACTGACTTTGTAAAATTAACATTAAGAGGGGAATTTAATTGTCTTAATATCAGGAACTGAGAACATCTCCAATACTAGTCCCAAAAGACAAACTATTGAAGTCATGATGACAAATACCAACAGAGCTTGAACAAAACAAAACCAGTATTACCTCATATTACCACTACACAACTGACACACATAGGATATTTTTAATAATATATGTCACTACAATATTCATATTGATAAATTCTGTACATAACTTGTAATTTAAATTGATTGTGATTCCTGGTTCCCTTGTAGTTGAATCAGGACACATATTCATTCATGCCAGTAATGAATACATATTGTTATTTGAAAAGTTACGAGTGACTTCTTTAAGATATTCTCATAGAGTGTTATATGTATGTGAGTGTCACAGTGTTGTTAAGAGTAGTGGATTAAATTAAATTGTTTATCTGTCTGTTGTTGTGACTTACACTTCATCATACACATCCCCTAGACACATAACGTAGTCATCACACTATTCCAGAATAATTCTGACTGAGATATATAGATATGTGGTAGCAAGTAAGGTTATATATATAATACACTACTCTTATTAGATATATATACCTTCACAGCTGATCTCAGTCAGTACACTAAGTCCCCTATAAATATTTATAACATCCCACTTCACCACACTGTACAAGAAAAAAGGGATACTCACGTAAAATCAATGTCAGGTTAGACAATAATAATAACCTGAGATTTCGCCTCAAGTATTAGCGGGCGTACGAAAAAAAAAAAAAAAATTTATCAATGAAGTGGTGCTCAGTAAGTCGTGTTGTTGTGACCTGTGGTTTTGAAGGTGTCACATTGCGTCGAAGAATAGCAGGTTCAATAAGAGTCATACTGACATCCTGATTTTCGCTTTGATCTTTTTTTGTAGAGTTGGCAGTGTTGTAGGTTATGTGCCCATTGACCAGGGCAGTTTCAACTAACAAATAATATAAAAATAGGATCTGTGTGGGTAGGGGTAGCTTGCACCTAGTTGGCTGAAGTTTCCACACCTCCCATACTTTTGCTGTATTTTTCTGCAAGCACTGGCTTCTGAATTGTTCTGCCCTAAAGAATTTGTCTTTCTAACTGTCTTGTTTATATTATCATTGGAGTGAACAGTGGATATAAGGTTAAATCTTTTCGTATCATGCCAGGTGACTGTCGGCATGCCTTATCTTCTGTCGCACAAAACACAGGATGATTTGTCTTTTTCAATTTGAGTTGTTTTTTCTTCAGTGCTACAGGAAAATGCTTCCTATTTTCCGCTACTGTTCCAAATGCACCAATCTGAATTTCAGGTCTTGAAATAAAGCTGAAGGCTGAATCAAAACTACCACAGAAGAGAATATGTCCCTTGTTGAGTATGAAATTTGAATTAAAACTATGGTGAATTTTCACTGAAAAAAAGGAGTCCAAATAATCTCAGCTCTCAAGAGTTTTTTCCTTGGTCACAAATGATGTCACATCTGTAGGTCTCCTAGTAGTGTTAGTTTAAAAAAAAAAAAGGAACACAAATAACTTATGAGTAGGCTTAAGCTATGTATATTTACCAATTCAAAATTCTAAACGCATACATAATAATACAGTCAAACAATATTTAACTAGAACAAAAGGTAATATATATATAGTAATTGGGAGGGTAATATTTATGATAAGTGAAAATCTATTAAATATCTAACTGGAGACCTTTACACACAACCAACCCCCATCAATTTCTATTCCTGACCATCTTAAACTGTGTCAAATATATTCCCGTATGCAGAGGTAAACCAAGAAATTTCGTTCAAACGCTTGCTTATAGGCTAATTTTGGCCATGGTTAAAAATTAAACTGTAAATAGGCCTACATTGTAAATACAGACGCAAGTACAGTAGGTCTATCTATAAACTGGACTTATTTAAATAGGTTTTATAAATGAGATAAATGAATTTATTACTTACGACATAAATCTGCGTTTACGTCGTTAACGAAATAGATTTAATGCGCAAAGGGAAGTAAAAATTGTACGGTAACTTTGCGCAAAGGGAAGTAAAAATTGTACGGTAACTTTACAATTTTTACTTCCCTTTGCGCACTTCCATTTCCAGAAGTTTTCGGCGCTTTGCGTTAATGGCGTAAAGGCAGATTTATTCTTAGACTCGTTGCGTCTGTTGTTGCGAAAAATATCATCAATAACCAAAAAATGGACACAAAGTAACGAACTTTCGTTTTCGTATTATTTTTCAAGGTCCGATGCGGAAAATTCAAGGTTTTTAGCCATTTTTCCAGGCTTTCCAAGGCCTGGAATTTTTTTTTTCGTTTTCCAGGTTTTTCCAGGTCGCTACGAACCCTGTTTCTTGTTCTCTCCTTACATGCCTTGATGACATCGTCCATTAGGAGTATGAAGAGGTAAGGTGATAGGATATCACCTTGTCTTACACCAGTGGTGGTCCTGAACTCTTCTGACTTATGGTTTGCTGTCCTCACATAATTTCTGCAAGACTTGTAGAAGCTCTGTATAGCATGAATCAGAGGTGCTGGAATATTCTTCCATGCCAAACAGTCCCAGTTTGCTCCAGGGGACCCTGTCAAACGCCTTTTCCAGATCTATGAAACAAAGATGCATCTCACTCTTATACTCAAGGGCCTTTTCACTCAGCTGTCTGAGTGTGAAGATTAGGTCTTGAGTACTTCGGTTTGCTCGGAATCCGCACTGGACCTCATCCAATTGTGGCTCAGCTAGGCGTCAGAGTCTCTGCTCTAGGATTCTAGAGTAGATTTTACCAGGGACACTGAGAAGGGATATGCCTCTATGGTTTCCACACTGTCAATTGTCACCCTTTTTGAAAATTGGTGTTATGATGGCGATCTCCTTCATGCCCTGCTGCTTTGCCCATCTTGATTTTCTCCAGTGCTGCCTTCAGTTCTTCCATCTTTATGTCATCCTCACTATCATTGGTTTTCTCTTCTGTGCTAGTGTTTATCATTTCTGATGCTTCACCATCAAGGAGTTCTGAGAAATATTCTTTCCATTACTTCCTTCGGGGCAGTAAGCAATTAAACAGTGGCATAAAAGTGACAGCAGATTACATGGAAAACAGAAGAAAGCATGACAGTAGAATTCGTATCACAAGACAATATATGACAATAGAAAAAAACACACAAGACAAAAAAATTTACAGCATGGGCAATGTTAAACAAAGACTTTTATTTTACCAATAAATTTTGGTCAGACAAAAAAATTTACAGCAACATTTTCAAAAAAAATATGCATTCAGTGATGGATTTCAGAATGACCACTAGAACATTAAATTTACCATAAGCAGTGGTGTCAGTCACAAATAATTTCTTCCTAGAACAGAATAAGCCACACAGAAATCTAGAGACCCTACTAAGAAACATGTACATTGATTAAATAAAATTTTTTTTTGCAGTGTGCTTTGTTTCAAGCATTATTCTTCAATTCACAGTTGCTTTTTTGCAATTTCCCCAGATCCATTCACCTCTTATTCGGCACCCTCTAGGTTTAGAGAATCAAATTTTCTTTATTCAGACCTTGCATCTGTAAGGTTACATACATGCACTGCGCCCTAGCCATCTACATGACATTTAAATGAATATCTTCCATTTGTGTTAAAATGCCATTTTAAAAACTAAATATTAAAAAAGTCGCAGGATATGCTGTTGCCATAATTCTTTTGCAAGCAAAACTACAAACAACAATGAATGTACAGTGAATGTGGAAGAGGACATTGATGCTGTGTTATAGGTGCAGTCTCAACAAGCGCATGTGAATTAAACAATGAACAAATTCGTCCTTCCATGAGGGCAATATAAACGTGTGTGAGCAACACACTGTCATGATCTATCACAGAATCCCCACCCCAAAAAAAAGCAGTTTTTAATTTCGACATTTTATTTACTAGTTTAAACCCAAATTAATAGGCCAAAAATCAAATCAGCTTTAACAACACGTGACATATAAAAATTTCCTATCCTTAAGCAGACACAAATCAGCACACGCCAGATTTACGAAAAAATAAAAAAAGATGCGTCACAGAAAAGGCACATGGGAAAACACACTAAGTCACCTGCATAACAACTTGCAAATATGTAAGCACGACATTATGAATCCTGACTATGTGCTTTAACCAGACCTCTGGATTCTTCAGTCTAACAACAGTATCAGCTGTCCCTGTTAATTCTACATGTTCAGTTTAATTCCAGTCATGGCATCAAAACATGAAAGAAGTTTAAATTTAGTGAATAAAGGGACACCCGTGTATTTTCTGGGGCTTTCTGAAGACGACTTACTGCACCTTCACAGCTAATGAGGTTGTGCACAGGACTGGCATTTACTACAAACTGTGACATGCTACCACAGCCTATGCACTATAAAGAAACAAAGTAACTGACTTTCCTACTGACAGATGAAGAAATGTAACCACACCCTTGTAGGTGGTGAAAAAAAAATCTCCCATATTTGTGTTAAAATTATCCATCACCCATTCAGTGCACCAGTAAGACTTGTTTTCATATGAAGTTCTTACAACATTACAGTCAATTTAAAGTTTAGTTACATAATAAACCACATAAAGAAAAACTTTAGATGTAAATAGCCAAATGAAATGCATTAAAAAAAAAAAACAGATCACAAGAAAGAAAGCATGATAACAGAATGAGCAAGTCGTTGCTACATCATGAAACTTGCAGAGTAGGATACTGGTCTGATCATATCTAGAAATAGTTGTGCAGTGACAACGGCAAATTAATTCAATACAGAAAACGAGTATGTTGTATTTACACAATGATGCGATGGGGGAAAAAAAATATTAACATTCCAACATGAATATGGCACCATATATTTAATCATCATCATCGTCGTCATCATCCTCTTCGTCGTCATCATCATCATCAGCGTCCACTTTAGGTTTCTTTGGAGATGCCTTTGGGACAGCACTTGCACCACCACCACCACCACCACCACGATAAGCTATCATGTCCTGAAAGATGGACAAAAATCAAACATAAATAAATACACTACTGGAGTTCTTAAACCAGTACTTTGTCCAACAGATGTTAATAATAAACAGTCCATAGACACATTCTATGACAATATTATAACACTTTTGGTGCTCTTTGCTTTTTCACTTGACTGCCATGGGATGGAGAATTTTACCTTGTGCAAGGGGTGCTGCTTTAGTCATGTTTGACATTTTTATACTGCACATCCATATTCAATTTGGGCATCCCTTTGTCCTGTAGTCAGATGCTCTGCTACTGAAGCCTCGTGATGCTAGGTGATCTGGCTCCATTATAATGAGGTATCTATACCATTTTATTGTATGCCATGTAGCTCAAACGGCCAAATCTTTGGTACATTTTAAACTTCTTGTTCTCCTTCTTCCTCGTTCGCCCTGAAAAGGACGGTGGTTGCGTTGTGTCTGTTTGCGCCTAAGCTGTGATATCTGCACCTTTCGGTCGACACATCCGACTTCTGCACGGCATTTTTTATGGACCGGGTTTGCCTTCCCATTTCGATCCGCACTCGCTCAGCCAGACTGCACTGCTGCAGACTGTTTCCAGGACCACCACGTGGAGGTGGAGTGCGGTCTTGACCAGCTCTGGTTCTGACGCAAGCAGTCAAGCTATGAGTCGCTGACTGCGTTCACTATTGTACATTTTAAACAATTTTCAGACATCTCACATCAGTGATATTAAAGTAAACATTTCAAAAAAAGGGCATGAGAATCTTTCAATGCATTGAGAATTGTGTGGTAATCAAACACGAAAATAAGAATCCTCAATGCATTCTCAGAAACATTGAAAACAAACAGATAAGCTTGTTACAGGCTTTCATAGATGGGTGCTTGTGAAGACAGGAAAGAAATTGTATGACAAGATCACAAATGTTAAATGCTTTATATTTTGATACTCTATTAGCACATTAGTTTTATTTTAATAGAAGAGACCTAATATTTATCTTTCTAACATTTCACTGAAACGCTAATTCCCGCTAAAGGTTTATACACACATATTTTTATCTTACAGCAGGCATCCTGTTGTGATGCATATGGAATGAAATCTGCATACAGAATTGTCTAATTGAATTTATATTACTTTCTTCCACTGCTTATGATAAGTGTCAAACAGGTGGTATGGCAATAGTTTCCGATCACTGCAGTGCCTTAATCATGGCCTGGGCCATCAATCTTTCAAGACTGGCTCTACTCTACTATTAAATGCTCTTGTAGCTAGTTGATAAAAGATTAAGCCTCATAAGATGTACATACAATATTATACTATTTTTCACAAAACAATACAGGCAAAAGTAAGAAGCCATCAAGCTATTGGTACAGTACGAACCCTTTCATATCTAGCTTTGTCCTCACTGGCCAACTGTTCAAATTTTGGTTTGTTGGGACATACTTCCCACTTCTTTCCTAGCTCCTTTGCTACATCAGCTACACCAATTCCTGGGTTAGCGGCACGAACACTAGGACGTTCTTCAGCACAGAAGAAGAAAAATGCAGAGCTGGGGAATAAAACCAAAAGCTTCTTGCAAGATTTCATAATACAACAGTAGATAGTATGCATGTATGTTAGACTTGCTGTGTTCGCTTTGCTAATTCCCCTTCTCCACATACACCTGGAAATATGATAAAACTGCATTAAAAAAAATAATTAAAGCACGCAAAAGAAGGACAACAAAATTCAATGCCACTTTTCGGTATCATTGGAAAAATGACTAACAAAGAAAGGAAATGAGTGAATAATTCTCAAAACGATCATACTTCTTCTTCCTCGTTCGCCCTGAAAAGGACGGTGGTTGCGTTGTGTCTGTTTACGCCGTAGCTGTGATATCTGCACCTTTCGGTCGACACATCCGACTTCTGCACGGCATTTTTGGGACCGGGTTTGCCTTTCCTCTTCGATCCGTACTCGCTCAGCCAGACTGCACTGCTGCAGACTGTTTCCAGGACCACCACGTGGAGGTGGAGTACAGTCTTGACCAGCTCTGGTTCGCTGATCCTGATGCAAGCTGTCAAGCTATGGGTCGCTGACTGCATTCTCTATTGCTGCATCTTTGGGTCCTTAAAAAAAAAAAAAAAAAAAAAACGATCATACACGGATCAATGGTCAGATATCTGAAGAGCCACAGGATATAAATGCCAAGATCAAATTTGATTTCAACTCTTTGTTGTGCCGGTATGTAACTACTGCCTTCCATATAAAAATATACGATAAAATTTGATGTAACATCTTCACTACTTAAAACAATGACACAAATCACCAACATATGCCTCCATAGCATCCTTCACAAAAGATGGCCAGATGTCATAACAATAGACATATGGGAACACCATCCGCAAATATAGAGAGATAACGGAGATGGATAGGACATACAACCTTGAATAGGACTCCAAAGGTAAGAGAAGAATACAGAAGACAATGAGAACACTAAGAAGAACAGCGGAGGAGGAAAACATAGGCCCTATAACCCCATGAGCCGAGCGCCGAGCCCTAAACAGAAATATATAGCAGACAATAGTTGCAACTGTTGTTCCACAGGTATTGAAAGGGATGATATGTAACTATGAGGCTGTCAGCCTCATGCAAAACCTCATATCAGCCATCTTATGAGATGCACGAGGGAGTTGATGTTACTGTTGTTGTTGATCCAGCGACGTTTGGGCTCCTGCCCTTCGACCCAGTGCCATGAAGTGGTATCTGCTTGTACTCACAATTTGTTGTTTTGCTCCATATATGATGTTCCATTTATATGGCCTCGGAGGAAGGAGCATTTTCCCAAAACCATCGAGTGCTGGGCACTCCAAGAGGTGGTGGTCAATGGTTTCATAGGGTTAGGTACATCTGGCACTATGGAGTATGTTGTTTGGATTCTGTTCAAGTGATTGTTGAGTGGTATATGTTGTGTTCAAAGCCGACATATCGTGCTGATTCTTCCTTGTAAGATGGTTGCTGTCATTAGGATCAGAAGTGGCCATATGTCTGTAAACTCTCTCCCGGTGTCTCATTTGTTCAGCCAAGTTACTTTGTTGTACGTATGAGTTGTTTGGAGAGTTGCTGCTTGTGTGTGGCTGTTCTGGTCTTGTTACATCCCTTGCTAATTTGTCTGCTGTCATTACCAGGTGTATTTGAGTGTCCATACATGAGGGATCAGTAGTCATATTCTTCCTCAGAGATCCCCCCCCCCCCCCCCCCCCAACCACACACTACTTGGGGGTTTGTGTTGGTCAGGTTATACAGAATTCTATGTGTCAATAAAACAACAAAGATAACTTACAGAGCCCTCTTTGGCGCATTTGGATCCTTTGTCCTCTTTCTCTTCTTTGCTTGGCCCCCAGCAGGTACATAGGATGACATCTCCTTCTCATATCGTGACTTATCCCGTTCTGCCATGTCTTCAAATCTCTTTTTCTCTTTAGGGGTCATCTCCTAAAAGTGCAAAAGGTGCAAGTGAGTTGTGTTTTGCCCATCTGATTTTCATCTAAAAAAAAAAAAAATCTAAATGCTGAGGTTCAGACACAGCTGATGCAAAATTAAAAGCAAGGTAATTATGAAAATTAACTACAATTTATTGATGTATAATATAAAACATTTATGATTTACAATTTTTTTAAATATGAGGCAGCGCTTGTCTGGATATGAAGTAGCTGGAATCGTATAAAATACTTCTACGTATCAGAATTCTGCTTATCAGTTTGCTCAAAAAATGGACATTTAGTGAGCATAATCAGAAAGAAAGCACAAAGTAATTACTGTAACCCTTTATTTACAACTGTTATACATTTTTGCAAGATCCGCCTTTTCAAATACAAATTAAAAGCATAAAGTATATTAACCTTTAGCACGCTCCAGTCGCATTATTGCGACAGAAGTACGCTATGCTCTGCCAGCTGGAGGCGCATTATTGCGACTTCGGATATCTTCGTTTTCTAGCAGTAGGACTTGTGTACACGTGATTTCAGCCCCGGATGTTAAGTTGTAATGTTATTTGCAAGAGAGTTAGCTTCCGTTTCCGATCTTAAAAGATTTAGAATTTCGGCCGAATGTCACAGCTGACGAGAGCGTTTGTTGCTTTGCTACTGATGATGGGTGTAATGAAAAGATCGTCATTTGATTTGTATTGGTCTATTGGTCAAATGACTTTCATTGAGATGCAAGGGATATGGACCCTTCGTTTGCTGGTTATTTTTTTAAATTTTTTTTTTTAATTTTAAAATTAAAAAAAATATTTTTTTATTATTTTAAATTTTTTTTCTCGTTTTTTTCAGATTCATCATTTTATATCATTCATCATTCATTCATTTCTATACAGTCTAAAAATTAGAGCAATTGACCATAAAACAAAAAAACTATAGAATTTACAAGTCACCCACTATAAAAATGGGGGGTTGTGAAAAAGAATGCAGTGGTTGGGCAAGTTTTCTGAATTTTTATGCAGCGTGCTAAAGGTTAAAATGTTATTTTTATTGCCTTAGTTGCAAGTGCCACAAATTTAAAAAGCAATTTAAAAAATGCACATTAATATACCTTCCACTTCTCTGCACATTTCTTTGTAAACTCTGTGAACACAACTGTGTCATTGGGATGCTTTTTCTTATGCTCCTCACGACAGGTCTGAACAAAGAATGCGTAAGATGACATACGCCCCCTTGGTTTGCTCTCACCATCTTTCTTGCCCATGGTGTGATGGTAAGGTTATATCTGCCCAATGAAAATGAGACATTTCATTTTGAAGTTGAAAAAAAAAATGTATTTGGCAACCATTCACAACGAAATTCAGTGTATTTAAAAACAAAAAAAACCTTTTCATCTGAAGGCAGTGACTGTACACTCAATATTCATCATCATTATTTTCTTTTTTAATCCATATGGAGCATGGAGCCACCACCGCAGAAAGCCACTTCAAGAAAGGTAGGACTGCCAGCTTCGTAGAGACATCACAATTTTGATGGGTGACATGAATGCAAATATAGGTACAGTCAACACCAGCTTTGAAGAAGTCATGGGAAAACATGGGCTAGGAATAATGAATGAAAATGGGGAACTATTCTCAAACTTCTGTGCTTCAAATCAACTGGCTATAGGAGGAAGCATGTTTCCACATACGAGAATACATAAGGCAACATGGATATCACCAGACCATAGAAAAGAAAATCAGATTGATCATATATGCATAAACTTCTTCTTTTTCCTCGTTCATCCTGAAAAGGACGTTGGTTGCGTTGTGTCTGTTTACAGCGAAGCTGCGATATCTGCGCCTTTCGGCCGACTTCAGCACTGCATTTTTTGGGACCGGGTTTGCCTTCCCTCTTCGATCCCTACTCTCTTAGCCAGACTGCAGTGATGCAGCCTGTTTCCAGGACCACCACTTGGAGGTAGAGTAGGGTCTTGGTCAGCTCTGGTTCGCTGACCCTGACGCAAGCAGTCAAGCTATGGGTCGCTGACTGCATTTTCTGTTGCTGCGTCTTTGGGTCCCATATGCATAAACAAGAAGTTCAGATCATCATTGCAGGATGTAAAGGTATATAGAGGAGCAGATGTGGCATCAGATCACCACCTTCTGATAGCCAAAGTAAAAATGAAACTCAAGAGATATGCAACAATGCAAAATTATAGACAACAATTTAATGTAGGACATCTAAGAAATCAAGAAACAAATTTGCGGTCACAATATCCAACAAATTCCAAGTGCTCCCTCCAACAGCTGGAAGACAACAAAAAGCATGGATAACAACAGAAACCATCAATAAGATGAAAGAAAAAACAAGAAAGCAGATTTAAACACAAGCAAAACCAGAAGTTCCAAAGCCAAGGCTCAAGAAGTGTACACAGAAGCAAACAAAGAAGTATCAAAAGAGACAAGAGGAAGTATATTGAGAAGTTGGCAAGAGAGGCAGAAGATGCTGCAGCCAAAGGAAATATGAGAGAACTGTATAGCAGCACAAAGAAGCTAACAGGGAAATAAATACAAGCAAACAGGTTGCCTCATAAAAGACAAGAATGGAAAACTGCTCAGCAATGTACAAGAGCAAATGAAGAGGTGGACATAATATTTTGAGGACCTTCTCAATAGACCAGCTCCAAAAAACCCCCCCGGACATCCAGCCAGCAGAAAAAGAGCTACAAATTAACGGTGAAAGACCAACGAAGGAAGAAATAAAGAAAGCCATAAAGCTTCTAAGAGATGGAAAAGCGTCTGGACCTGATGGCATTCCAGCAGAGGCCATCAAAGCAGATATCGACACGGCTAAAGAGATGTTATATAAATTACTTGGTAAAGTCTGGGAAAAGGAAGAGAACTGGCAGAATGGAAGGAAGGATTTCTGGTTAAGTTGCCTAAGAAGGGAAATTTACAAGAGTGCACACATTATAGAGGAATAATGTTACTATCAGTGCCAGGAAAAGTATTAAACAGGATTATCCTTGAGAGATTAAAAGAGTCCATAGACAAGAAAGTGAGAGATAAACAAGCAGGTTTTCGACAAAACAGATCATGTACAGACCAGATAGCCACTTTGAGAATAATAGTTGAACAAAGTCTGGAATGGAATTCACCACTATACATCGTATTTGTGGACTACGAAAAGGCATCTGACAGTGTAGACAGAGAATCACTTTGGAAATTGATGAGGCATTATACAGTTCCCCTGAAGATCATTAATTTAATAAAGAAAACATATGAAGACATGAAATGCAGAGTTCTTCACAGAGGACAGCTTACAGAACCGTTCGGGATAAGAACAGCAGTGCGACAGGGATGCCTCTTGTCTCAATTTCTTTTCTTACTAGCAATAGACTGGGTTATGAGATCATCGACAACACACAACAGAAATGGAATCCAGTGGACTCTGACTAAGCAGTTGGATGATCTGGATTTTGCTGATGACTTGGCTCTTCTGTCCCATAACCGCAATAAGATGCAGGACAAATTGAAAACACTCGATGAGAGGTCACAGCAATTGGGTCTGAAAATACACAGGGAAAAGACAAAAATAATGAGAATAAATGCAGGTAATGATAACAGGGTTGAACGGAGAAACACCAATACAAAATGTAGAATTGTACACATATCTTGGCAGCAATATAGACAAAGTTGGAGGGACAGACAGTGATATCAAACTAAGAATACAAAAAGCAAGAGGAGCTTTCATTGCATTGGGAAATATATGGAGATCAAGAGAAATCGGATCCAACACGAAAATAAGAATCTCAAATGTGAAGTCAGTCCTATTTTATGGCTCTGAGACATGGAGAACAACAAAAACAACAACCAAAAAGCTACAGACTTTCATAAATGGGTGCTTGCGTAGAATAGAGGGATTGAAATGGTATGACAAGGTTACCAATGTGGAACTGAGGACAAGAACTAGACAAGTGCCAGTGGAACAAGAGATGAGAGGAGGACGATGGCGATGGATAGGACACACACTGAGGAAACCTGTTGATAGCATTACAAGGCAGTCCTTGTTCTGGAACCCCCAGGGCAAGAGAGGCAGAGGTAAACCAAGAAGCACATGGAGAAGAGAGCTGGAAATAGAGGTGAAAATGATGAGAACGTGGAAAGAACTTGAGATGATGGCACGTGACAGGAGGACTTGGCATGTGTTTGTTGAAGGCCTATGCTCCTTTGGGAGTGGAGGGTTATGAAGGGAACTGGTCACTTCCTCACCTAATATTGTGAAGTCTCTAACACTACACTTCCCTACAGCAGTATCTGTTATGGAACTACCTTTACTATTATGCATAGTATTATCATTTTAACACTACTCATGGCTATCATGGTAAATCTCAATTTCTATGTGATCATTATTTGAACTACTAACACATATTTGATCATTTTGCCAACTTCATGCTAAATAGGCCAACTGTAAGATTATTTTGTTAAATATAAACAATTAGATTTTTTCTACTGACTTTACTAAAATTGCAACTGTCATAGTAATTCTACTCTGAACAAACCATGATCATCTAGCTAACCATTTGTCATTTTCAAGATATTTTGTTTCCACAGAGCATGAAAGATTTCAGAAACAGATCAAAAGCATAATTAAAAGAATAATAACAGAGGAATGGACAGTAGAGTGGGATGGAAGTCAGAAGGACAAACATGCATATCAATTGTTCAAGGCTCCAACAAGAACATGTCAGGAATCTAGAGAACTAAAAATTCCTAGCAATAAGAAACTTCTTAGACTGCAACTAGGAATGGGCTATTTTAGAATAGAAGAACCATACTATGCAGAGTGTCTAGAAAACAATAATATAGAGCATTTCCTATTAAAATGTTCACAATTGCCTCCACGGCTGGCGGAGTTGTGGATTTAAAGTTGCTACCAAAGTGAAATGGGTTCATTTTCGATAGAAGACAACAGGAGGCTGATACACTTGGGAGTCATGACCCAAGTGGGCCCGCCCCCCCTTAGAGTGTAAAGGAGTATACAGGGCCGAAACACTTGTTCGACGGGGGGACCAATATTAGATTATTTACAGGCATCTATTCATCCATAACTGGAACAGGTGTTGAGAAGAGACAGACCTAGAGAATTTCACAATATAGTAAAACAGTATAGGCCTACAAGAACTAAAATTAATGTATAAGGATCAATGATGGTGCGAGGAATAGGGGTACTAAGATGCGGTGTAGGTCTATGGCTGATAATTGGTGGATTTGATGTAATCTCAGACACCCTCGGGCTTTCTAACCCCTTTCACCTTGTTAACAGGGCAGTTATGAGACTTCAATTTAGTTTTTTTTTCTTGGAAAAGGGAGGTCACACACAAAAACATTCACATAAATTTAGGTTTGATTTACTCTATCTGGACTGAGTGGAGGAAGAAGGAACTATATTTGGATATTGAAAATCTAGGCCTAACTATTTTCTTGAATTAGTAGGCCTACACCATAGGCCCTATGTCCTAATTATAACCCATCATGGGTTGAACAAGTTACTTTTTTTTTTTGTTAGCCTAAATGTCAAAAAAAGTCTCCAAAGACTCCAGCTTAGAAGAAACAACATGATGTAAATGTGTTGAAATACATGTCTGAAATGCCATAGCCTAGGAGTAGGTGTAGGCCCTACTGTGAAGGTCTATAAAGTTCAGTGTCACAGCGATATTTCAAATAAAATAAGTGGCCTTAAAATCAAATTAGTCAAATTAATATAGGCCTACTAGGCCTATTTAATAGCAAAGATTATGAATTTTAGTTTTAAAAAATACATGCTGCAAAAATATTAATGTAGGCCTACCCATCCTTGCATCTTATGTTTCATCCAGTATCAGACAGAATATCTGAATAGGCCTAGGCCTATATTTAGAAAACTTAGTTTATTAACATCACTGTTAGGCCTAACTTTTTAATGGCCTAAATTCTCTTAATCCCATATATTCTTCGTACAATAGGCTATATAAATTTTTCAGATCAATGTCATTATGTAGGCCTATAGCATTGCCAATAGGCTGTTGGTTCAAAAGAAAAAAAATCTTTGAGAACCATAGGCTATAGGCCTAGGTTATCCACATAGCCTAATCATCGGCGTAAATTTGACACAAATATTGCATGCATATTTGTACAAACAATTGGCCTAGGCTATATGAAAAAATAATGCAAGCTAATAACTTAGGCCCTATAGGCCTGATTCCTTATCATTCTGAAAATATAACATAGGCTACCTAGGCCTATGCTTATCAGTTTCAGTAGCCTAATAATTTGTTTTTAAAATATTTTTCATAATTTAAACAATTAGCCTAGGCTACATAATATTTCGAATTTCAAAATGCGTCAATGATAATACTATTTTGCCATTTTAAATGTTTTTTCTAAAAAGTGAATAGGGCCTAACACGATTACAATAATCACAAAACCACAATACAAAACACGCATTACTACAAACCCACAACTAGAATGCTACCTACGCACTGCCTTATTCTAACGCACGGTGGGCATGGCAAAGCAGCAGATTGAACGCTGCAAGCCAACAACTGCTGATATGGCGGCAAAATATCCCGGCGAACAACGACCTCAAAACCTACTTTCCAATGTCAAATAATCGCAATTTCTACAGAAAATCTGAACTAAATAACCAATCTATGATTTTCTGAGGTTTAAACATCTGTATGCTTTTCAGGAAAGACAAAAATTACACTTTTCCAAGGCCCGCATCTCCAATGGTTTGCTATGAGATATGCTTTTAGCATTGGGCCTATGGCAACCCTAATACCTTCACTACGCAATGGAAGCTTGGCTTGTAGTATCCGCTTCTCTGTAGTGCATTGAGCACCGAATGGGGTCTTGCCGATTACAGCAACGCTACCAAATAAACGTAATATTCAACTGACTAGATATAGTACAGTCTTGCATAAGGATGCTTAAACAATGGAAATATATTATTTTTTAAGAGGTGCGATTTCATTTAACCCACTAAAAATATGTTAAGCGGGCGTCATCGTTCAAACCCCCGAGCCCATTGCAACAACATGGCGTTCTTCAACAGGGAAGCAGCCAAGGAAAGCCGACTTTTATTTTCATTTCTAGCACGAAAACTGCAACAAAAACGCAATTATATGTTAAAATAACAAATATAATATCACTGATTATTTTTCACACGATCATAACATCAAAGATAAAACACACGTTTGTCACAAATTAAGGTCGAAGAAGCATATAAACTCACCTTAGTCAAAGCTTTATGCTCCCTATTCAGTCAAGCCTTGAAATCGACCCCACGCCAGCACGTTTGGTGTCTCGTAGCGGCAGAGTGAATCGGCTGCGAGAGCTCTCATTGGTTAGTTTTGGATTCGCGGGTCAGATTCGGCCAATAAAAATACAGAGCCACAGCCGTTCAGCAAGAAGTATGAAGGTTTTAACAAATGAGAATGCTTTTAGTAGCCACATGACTTTGTTGTGTTTATGCTAGCGGTGATCTAACTTTCTTGTCTCCACGTGATAGAAAACCGCATGGACTTCTATCTAGATTGAATCTGTTCAATGTATGCATACAGCTTGGTGGTTACATTGAGACATACAAGTTCTATAGCTGCAAAAGTTACTTCTTCTTTGGGTACTCATGTCCTTCATTTATGGGAGCTTGTGTCTCTGCGGTTTCAGTCCATAAATAAAAGAGTGTACACCCTACAGTTTGTCGTCTGCTCTTTGGTTGTGAGACAACAACAGCATATTTCTGAAGGAAGCATTTACCCACGCCTTGATCGTACCCATTAGAACGACAAAATGCAGTATGAAGGTAATGCATGTCAGACCATGGAGATGGTACATGATGAGCTGCGAAAAAAAAAAAATACAGCACAATTTGAGTTTAGGGCGTTTCATCAGCCTTGTCACAAGTAAGATACAAAGTCGATAAATATATTAGACAGGTGGGGCTAATTGCGCCACTTGAATAGCATAACAAGATATATTTGTCGCCCAGGACAAGGGTCATGTGATGAAGCCCCTAGTCCAGGGGTCGACATTAGGCAGATTCTAATCTACTGATAGATCACAGAGGGATTATTTGATAGATCTCTTGGGAGCAGTCGCGTCACTAGGGTTGGTGTCACCCCCACGGACCTCCTCCCGTACCAGACCATACAGAATTCTTAGTAATGTTTTTTGTACTATTGGTACTCGTAAATCGTAATTCCCGTATATCACTGAATGTAATGGCCAGTGGCGGATCTACATTTTAGGGGCCCTGAAGCTTGAACTCTTGGAGGGGGTCCCCCCCTTTTTTTTTAAAAATGTGTGAGTATGGGAAAGAAATGTATTATAGCTATAAATGGAATTGGAGGATCTGAAGTTCAAGCTTTATAGTAGATCCACAGCAACACACATATAAAAACTGAAGACAAATGAATGAATTTTCAAAAAAGAAACAACTCTGCTGGGAGTTGAATGCAGAACATTTGCTTGGAAGGCATATGTTCTGATTACTGTGACCGACAAACTCAGCTGACCCTGAATTGTTGTATGATATGGTACGACCCTTTGTAACGACCCCTTCGGATAACATCAGTGCCCCCGAATATTGTGGTAACTTTTCGTCAAACGGGATTTTTTTTCCACCTGGACTCATTAGCGTGCAACCTTTCCACGCAGATTGTCAACACGTTTGCTGATTAATATGTGGACAGTTTATCTACCGTACATTCTGGTCATCGCATTGATTTAAGGAGAGGTTAAATCACGCCCACGGATATCTCTTGAGCAATCATATGCAGTTATTTTCATTAACTTGGCCCAGTGGGGGCGATGCCAGAATCAAACAGAAAGTAGCGGCAAACGATCAAACAGGCACTGAGGGACTCAGGAAAGACTAGCGTCGCTATCAAAGGCAGTAGTGGTTCCTGAAACGAGCGACGCAAGTTTCTTGCCGGTATTTCGCATTTCGGTGTTAACCACAGAACCGATCGCAGTGGGAGCGAATGGGAAAGCCGACGCGGACGCAGCGAGCGAGCGGAGATACGGAAGACCAGGGGCGGCATTTCTCTTTAGTCTGGCTGTCAGATCCCCAAAAGTCTCCTGAGATCTAAAAAGGTGTCAAATTCTAACATGTCCCCCCCCCCCCAATCTTGCATTCCAGTTAGATATATACAGACCACGAAGAAAGCCCTTTTATCATTCGGTCGCCAGAGATCTAAGATTCACTAGCTTTAGTAGAAATTCTGCTAGATTTCCATCTGAATTGGTGGCTACATTGGAGTGATTCCTTTTTCTGTGCACGGTATAATATATTTGTTAAAGTGATCAGTGGTCTAGTGCTTTCATTTTATTTCACTTAATTTTGTGTTTATTTAAATCTATTAAATTAAACTCATCCCAAAAGTTCCAGCGGTAAAGTTAATGATATATCTATTATAATATTTCCAAAAATAATAGATGCTTAAATTCTAAAGTAACTTTTAAAGTCGCGAAGGAATTTATAATTAATAAATTTAGTTAAGTCATATATATATATATATATATATATATATATATATATATATATATATATATATATATATATATATATATATATATATATATATATATATATATAGATGTGTATTGTAACCATTAGACTCGTGACGTGTTTTCTTAAATACATAGTTAAATTCGCGAGTGTATATAATAGTCTTAACGGTAAATTTATCGCGCGTTAGAATATTATTTGATTTTTGAGGTATGATTATGTTGTCATGGGTTTTCTATCTTTTTCTATAGAATGATCACCTTTGCAATCCCAGCAATAAAGAAATCATACAGAGTCTTCCAAACTCGGTTCTTAAACTTCCAGACATATTGATGAAACATTTTAAATTTAATCTTGTGGCGGTCCGATGCGGCCTAGCTATCATAATTACATGAAAGAAAGCCTACCCAAGAACATTTAAATAAACCATCAAATTAAAGCATAGTGTCAATCATAAAAAGCCTCTATGCAAACTTTACGTGCAGTGTTGGGCAGAGCAACCTAACCTTTGAAGTGAAGACAGGAGTACGACAGGGATGCCCCTAATCAACCACTCTATTTTTAACAGTCATAGACTGGGTGATGCGCCAGACAACAGAGGGAAGTCCAAGAGGAATAAGATGGACAACATTTTCTACATTGGAAGATCTGGAATATGCAGATGACATTGCACTACTAGCACATTCACATCAACACATCCAGGGAAAAACGGATAGACTTAATAGGTTTAGCCAGCAGGTGGGCTTGAACATCTATTTAAAGAAGTCTGAGGTCATGACGCTCAATGTGAGCAAGCCTGAGCCCATATCAGTAAGGAATAAGCAATTGGTACAGACAGATACCTTCACATACCTAGGAAGCATAGTAACACCAGACGGCGGGGCAGGCAAAGACATCAACATCAGAACGAATAAGGCAAGAACAGCCTTCTTTAGCTTAAACAGCTCTCCACATGTAAGCCTACCTTGCCGTGGTTGGAGAGCTTGAGCGCCCCAATGATCCCGGGAGTTATGCCGGCGGGAGTTTTACTCCTGGCAGGGTCACCCAAGCCGGACAGGTCCTGGGTGAGGGGCCAGACTAAATGGGCTGAGGAGTGGGTGGAACCCTATAGGTGTAGATGCAGAACCCACCGGCGAGTGGTACATGCTCTGGTCTGCACCAATCCACCCCCACTTCATGGGTTAAATGCTTTCTTGCCTCATTCTTCACTGTTTGTCGTCTATCACGCCCACGGCGACCGTTGCCTCAATTGGCTGTGTGTGGTGTACCCGGAAACGGGGCCTCCCAGCACTGAGGCACAGTTAAGTCCCCGATGTCACTTATCAGTGCAGAATTGAGAGAGATGGCTGAGCATCACAATCCCCCCTGTGTTGCAGCATGATGAGAACCCAGCATTGCACACTGAGCTTGGGGGGATCACTTGGGCACCAGACTTAATACTGGCTCTTGACTGGATGGCCGCATGCAGGAGATTTCTACAATGGAGGGTTGGCAGGTGGTGGGTATCTGGAAGTGGCTCTGTGCAGGACGTGAGGATTCCTTGGGAGAGCCCAAAACCAGAGCACAGCATTGTGCAAGCTCTGCATAGTTGGAGAGCCCCCTGGATGACGGGGAATGCACAGTGTGCTACCCCACCTATCCCCAACTGCTAACTTAGAACCAGAAGTGGGGTCCTCTGTATGCGTGCCAGGCCAGGATAAAACGCCTGGGAAAGAGACTGGAGCTCAGAACTCCCTAACTCAAAGTTGCAGGATGGCAGAAAAGCCACGGGAAAGACAGGGCTATTTTGAAGATAACGCAACCATATTTTCACCATACGAGCTCGGACGCCGCCTCGGTAAACAAGGTCCGCGCAGAGCAGTGACACCCCCAGGCTGCTTGCGAATAGTCTACTACTGGGAACATAAACAGATTAGGGATGAGCCCACTCTCCCGTTGAGCAGGTGCTAAAGTCGTAGATACTGGGCCAGAAGGCGCACCGGAAACCACAGTATCATGCAACTCGCTTTTTTTTTTCTATGGAGAGTACACCGTCAAATAAATCTCGTTCTGGTGCTCGCCCTGTGGAGCTCCACCAGGCAGGTGCAGTGCCGGGCTCTGAGCCTCGACAGAGCCCACCCTCAGCTACTGGAGGACCCTCTAGACCGTCTTGTGGAGTCAGCAGACGGCGGAGGAGAACTACTGACCAAAACAAAACAGAAAAAGAGAAACCCAGAGTGCCACTTGTCATAATGCACTGGAATGCAGAGGGAGTGAACAGCAAGCAGGCTGGATACAGCAAAAAGACAGAGCTGGAAAACATCTTGTATGAGAAGCAAGTCAGTGTTTGCTGTATCCAAGAGACTCACTTGAGGGCAGATCAAACCTTTAAAATAAGGGGATATCAATGCTTCAGATCCGACAGAAAAGATAGACGAAAAGGAGGAGTACTTACTCTTGTAAGGAATAACATTCCTGCACACGAAAGGAAAACCTTCATGGATGGAGCAGAATATCAGCTGCTGCAGATAAAGGTAGACAAGATGGAAATAGAACTCCTGAACTATTACTGTCCGAACAACAAACCTCTGAGTCTCAGCTCTATACAGGTACCAGCCACCAACTTTATAGCAGTTGGAGACTTTAATAGCCACTCCCAGAGCTGGGGCTATAACCATCTGGATCACAGAGGTGAAGAGGTTGAAACTTGGCAAGATGATCACTCCCTAATCCTAGTCAATAATGCCACAGATACTCCTACCTTCTACTCCAGAGGATGGCACACAACTTCAACACCAGATCTTGCCTTCTCCACACCAGATATAGCTGGATCTATTAGTAGAGAAGTAGGAGATCAACTAGGGGGAAGCGACCATCGCCCAATCTTTCTTACTGTCCAGAGTGCAACTCTCAGTACAGGCCCAGCCATTACAAGATGGAACTACAAAAAAGCCAACTGGGGTTTATTCAGGCATCAGGTGAACACGCTGCTGTCTACCCTCAAGGTACAGAACCGAGATATTAATGAAGTGGTAAAAGACTTCAGCAGATGCATACTACAGGCTGCAAAAGAAACCATTCCCAAAGGATGCCGGCGTAACTACATACCATACTGGTCCAGCACACTCCAAGAACGTCAGGAAGCTATGGACAAGGCTAGAAAGAACGCAGAGTCTCAGCCTTCACTTGAAACTCACAACAAATGGAAAAAGGCTGTAGCAGAGTTTCAGAGAACAAAGCTAGAAGAAAAACGGAAAAGCTGGAGAACTAAAACGGCATCGCTGAACCTTGAGAAAGACGGCGGGAAACTTTGGAGATTAGTCAAGTCTCTAAATGAAGAGCGTTCCTCACCAAGGCAGACTATCACATTGGATGAAGGTGGCAAACTTTTCAGAGGAAAACAAGCTGCAGACTTGTTTGCTAGAAGATACAGTTCAGAAAGCAACTTACCCATTAACATAGACCATCAGAGAGAGATAAGAAAAGAAATACTGGCAACCATGGGACAGACAGATACTCCTGCCCCAATGAGGGAACCCATCACACTGGGAGAACTACAGAAGGCTATTTCCAAGCTTAAGTTTCAAAAGTCACCCGGCCCAGACAAAATCAGCAACGAAATGCTAGTAAATCTGAGCTCAGCAGCAAAGACAAAACTGCTTGAGATATTCAACCACAGCTGGTTGAAAGGAACGGTACCCCAAGTATGGAGAGAAGCCATCACAATACCCATACTAAAGAAAGGGAAATGTAAGACCGAGGCTGCAAGTTACCGGCCAATCAGTCTCACAAGCTGTGTTGGGAAGACTATGGAGCGAATAGTCAACCACAGATTGAAATGGTATTTAGAGTCTGAGCAGATCCTGGTGCCGGAACAAGCTGGATTTAGAGAATGCTACAGTATAGAAGACCAAGTTACTTACTTGTCTCAAGCAATAGAAGATGCCTTTCAGGAGAAGAAAAAGGTCCTAACGATCTGGGTCGACTTCAAGCAGGCCTTTGACAGGGTGTGGAAAGATGGCCTCATTGCAAAACTTGGGAGAGGTGGAATCCAAGGCAACATGATGAAATGGATCCAGTCATACTTGCATAACAGGAGAACTAGAGTCACTCTTGACGGTCTGCAGAGCAGAAAAGTGTTGCTCCATCAGGGGGTACCTCAAGGAGGAGTAATTTCCCCTACACTCTTCCTTGTTTACATCAATGACCTGGTGAAAGATCTCCCTGCAGGAGTGAAAGCTGCCTTATATGCAGATGACCTAGTACTCTGGTGCGCTGATGGGAATGTCACCACAGCGGGTTATAGAATGCAGCGGGCAGCAGACATGCTGGTGTCATGGGCAGAGAAATGGCTTGTCACAATAAACACAGACAAAACCTCCACAACACTGTTCTCCCTCGCCCCCAAGGACAAATCAGCTAACATACACCTAGGGACAACCGTTATCAAGGAAGAAAGCTACCCCACCTATCTTGGGGTGACATTTGACCAAAGGCTTACATGGAATAAGCATGTTGAAAATGCAGAGGGAAAGGCCCGAAGACGACTAGGCATACTCAGAAAATTGGCAGGTACCAACTGGGGAGCAAATGAACGAAATCTAAAGAAGATTTATAGTGGAGTAATAAGACCACACTTGGAGTTTAGCTCAGCAGCATGGTCATCAGCTGCTAACTCACATCTGCAGTCCTTGGACAAGGTGCAAAATCAAGCTCTCAGGCTCATTACAGGAGCCATGAAAACTACACCAATAGCAGAGATGCAGAAGGTTGCTGGATTACAGACATTGTCCCATAGAAGAGACACAAAGACCATGATCCAGATGGAAAAGTACAACAGTATGCCAACGCACCCAATGAAGGCAAGACTAGATGATCTGGCATTGGGACGTCTAAAGCGTAGCAGCTTTGTGCATCGGGGAAAAAGACTTGTAAGACAGCATCGGGAAGACCTATCTATGAAGACAACACCACTGAAGCCCACCCTATACCCTGTACCATGGGAGCAGGCCAGCAGTGCCCTCCAAATTAATACGTCGGTCAGTGGTCTCACAAGTGGATGTGAGTATAATGATCTGCAAAAACGAACTGCTACATTGAGTATGATCCAAGAAAGCTATCCCGATCAATCATGGATACATGCCTATACAGATGGATCAGCAACTAATGCTGTTAGGAATGGAGGTGCCGGTATCTTTATCTCATATCCTGACAACCACTATGAGACTAGGCACATTCCCACTGGTAAATTCTGTTCCAACTATACAGCTGAGGTTCAAGCTCTAGAGCAAGCTGCAAATATGATTTATAACACCAACTCTGACTGCCACCAGGTAGTCATCCTCACAGATGCACTGTCTGTCCTGCAAGCTCTCAAGGGTGGTAAACTCCCGCATCTGAGAAATGAACTAAACAAGGTAGCTGCCAAAAAGAGAACCATACTTCAGTGGGTACCATCTCATTGTGGTGTACCCGGAAATGAAAAGGCAGATAAACTTGCAAAAAAGGGAGGAGAATGTGAACAAGAAGATAATGAAGTCACATACTTTGAGAAAAAGAGAGCTATCCAGACTATAAGAAGAGAACAGAACCAACCCAAAGACGACTATCACACTCTCGACCGGCAGGGACAGATAACTATTTTTCGACTCAGGACAGGGCATAACAAACTGAATAAACACATGCACAAGTTACGATTGTCTGCTTCACCACTGTGCACATGTGGATTAAACGAACAAACTGCTGAGCATGTTCTACAGGACTGTCCTCTGTATGACCAGTTAAGAAAGATATACTGGCCCAATGACTCAACACTAAATTCAAAGCTATATGGAGTTAAAGAGGAACTTCAAACAACAGTCGAATTCATCATGAGAACTCGTCTGACGGTGTAATCATCAAAGATGCGATCGCAAGAAGAAGAAGAAGAAGCTTAAACAGCATCTGGAAGTCCTCCCAATACAGCACAAGCACAAAATTAAGATTATATCAGAGCTGTGTGCTTTCTGTGCTTCTCTATGGTGCGGAATGCTGGAGAGTTACAGAGAAGGAAATGTCGAAATTGTCCTCTTTTCACACAACATGCCTAAGAAAAATTCACCGAATCTTTTGGCCGAATACCATCACTAACCAAGATCCGCTTACTCGTAGCAAGCAAGAGGACATGCACACCATCATAGCTGGCAGACGCTGGAACTGGGTTGGTCATGTCCTCAGAAGAGACCCCGATGCCATCACAAGAACAGCTATGCTATGGACCCCTGAAGGAAAACGAAAAAGAGGCCGACCAAAAACAACCTGGCGGAGGACTGTGGAGGCTGAGATGCAAAGAATGAACCAGAGTTGGGGAACTGTACGAAGGATGGCCACCGACCGAGCAAAGTGGAATAAATTTGTTGTTGCCCTACAAGACGCCACTAGGCGAGATGGCCACTGACTGCTTTGATGGTCGGCGGCTAAGGATCAAAGAAGAAGATTTTAAATTTAATCTTGTGGCGGTCCGATGCGGCCTAGCTATCATAATTACATGAAAGAAAGCCTACCCAAGAACATTTAAATAAACCATCAAATTAAATTACAATCTGTAAGATAAACTGGATGATGAACAGTTGCCAGTAGCGATATTTTATTTCCTGCTCTACTGTGAGAGAGTACCTATTTACCTGAACTGTGACTGAGCCTAGTTTTTCCTCACTGGATTTAAAACCTACCGGTCAGTTGCTATCATCACGCCTGGAAGGAATTTTTCCTCCAGCAGCGAAATTAAAGAGACCAATCCATCCTCACCCCTGTATCGAAACTCTTAGGCTTCAAGTCCGGCGATAAGTTGGAATATTTGCTATCAGCTAACCTCGCTACATCTGGGTCGGGACATCGAAGTACCAGACATTTTCATATGTCAGGAGTGTAATTGCTGTTTATATAATTCTATGGATTGTCTGATGCTGCAATCGGTAAGTGTGTGTGAGTGTATGAGTGTGGGCCCTCACAAGCGTACATGAATGACAGGAGATTTAATTTTTGCAAACCATTTGTTAACTTGCCTACCGGGTAATACATTTTTTGTATACCCTGCATTGTTCCTTTAAGTGGGATATTTTTGTTAACTCTGTTTAAACCCCCCCCCCTCCCTTTCATTTTCTTAGTAAAGGGAAGAACAATTGGGAATAACAGGATTTTTGTCTACCACCCATACCTAAGATTGTAACACCTCTTTCAGAGTAATTAAATCCACTGTTGGGTTACATTACCTATGTTCCTGATAACTATCTATAATTGGACTGGGTTTATCTTTGTCTAATAAGCGGGAAGGGCTTAGTCGATACCAATCTTCTTCACCCCCTCCCCACCTTGTTATTTGTATTTTCTGTACTTATGATATTTTTTCTGTAACACATGATTATCGTTGTGATTGATTTTAATGTTAGTAAACAGCATAAACTTATTTAGTACTGTGTTGGAATACCCAAAGCCCAAATTTCCCCTATCTGTTTAATATAGTTTGTATTCACGTGCGTCTGTGTTCGAAGCACCAAATCGGTGTGAGCGCAGGTGTGTGTCTGGAAACTGGCAAATAATTGTTTGACCAGGAGAGTTTGAAGAGAAGATTGAGAGGAACGATTTGTCGTAAATAAGTCTGTCCTTACTCTCCCCAGCACTCTGTGAAGCAACTATTTACTCTCTAACCTTTCCTATCACTGAGCTTTCACCATCATTCTCCACTCCAAACAGGACCACTATTTCTAAGACTCTTACTTACTTACTTAGTCGTTCCCCTTCTATCGTGAGGTGTAGAGGTTTGGAAGAGAGAGCGCCAGACTATCCTATCGGCTGTCTTCCTCCTGGTCTGGTTCCATTCTAGTCCTCGATCCTTCAAAGATTGTCTAATGTTGTCCTCCCAGCGGACTCTGGGTCGTCCTCGGGGTCTGGATCCTTGGCTCTTTGTTTCCCATGCTTGTCGTGGTATCCGATCTTCTCCCATTCTGCAGACATGGCCAAACCATCTTAATTGGGACTGTTCTACTTGGGTCTGCAGGGGGTAGGATTTAAGGCCTTGACGTATCGTCTGGTTGCGTACCATGTCTCTTCTTGTTACTTCAACCACCTTCCTCAGATACCTCATTTCTGAGGTTTGGATCTGGCTTTTATGGGTTGTAGTCATTGCCCATGACTCGCATCCGTATGTCAAGACTGGGACATAGGTGGAGCGGTATACAGCCATCTTCGTTTTCTTACCAACCTCTCTCTTGCTGAGGAATCCTCGATTTATGGCCTGAAAAAGTCTCCCAGCTGCTGCTTTTCGAGTGGCCAACTCTTCTTTGATGCCTCCCTTTCGGTCTATAATAGCTCCGAGGTATTTAAAGTGGTCGACCTGCTCCAGGAACTGTTCTCCCAGCTTAATCTGATGTCTTCTTTCTTCTCGTGATATCACCATGTATTTTGTTTTAGAGCTGCTTATGACCATCCCTCTCTTCTCCAGCTCTTCCTTCCAGACTTGCAGGTTGGATTGGAGATGTGTCTCTGATTTAGCAATCAGGGCAACATCATCAGCAAATGCCAGCTCCGAAATATAGACCTGTCACATCTTCCAGTACCCCACTGAATACTTTCTTGTTCTCTCCTTACATGCCTTGATGACATCGTCCATAAGGAGTATGAAGAGGTAAGGTGATAGGATATCACCTTGTCTTACACCAGTGGTGGTCCTGAACTCTTCCGACTTATGGTTTGCTGTCCTCACATAATTTCTGCAAGACTTGTAGAAGCTCTGTATAGCATGAATCAGAGGTGCTGGAATATTCTTCCTTGCCAAACAGTCCCAAAGTTTGCTCCAGGGGACCCTGTCAAACGCCTTTTCCAGATCTATGAAACAAAGATGCATCTCACTCTTATACTCAAGGGCCTTTTCACTCAGCTGTCTGAGTGTGAAGATTAGGTCTTGAGTACTTCGGTTTGCTCGGAATCCGCACTGGACCTCATTCAATTGTGGCTCAACTAGGCGTCGGAGTCTCTGCTCTAGGATTCTAGAGTAGATTTTACCAGGGACACTGAGAAGGGATATGCCTCTATGGTTTCCACACTGTCGATTGTCACCCTTTTTGAAAATTGGTGTTATGATGGCAATCTCCCAATCCTTTGGTATGGTCTTGTTGTACCACGCTGCCTGTAAAACCCTTAAGAGTAATAGGTCGCCTGATGCTCTCATGAACTTAACCATTTCTGGTGTTATACCATCATGCCCATCTGCTTTGCCCATCTTGATTTTCTCCAGTGCTGCCTTCAGTTCTTCCATCTTTATGTCATCTTCACCATCATTGGTTTTCTCTTCTGTGCTAGTGTTTATCATTTCTGATGCTTCACCATGCTCACCATCCAGAAGTTCTGAGAAATATTCTTTCCATCTTCCCATTACTTCCTTCGGGGCAGTAAGCAATTTGCCTTGCTTGTCCTTTATAAATTTGAGAGGGCATTGTTTTTCCTTCCTCATGTTCTTTAGGGTCTTATAGAACAATTTCTGGTTTTCTTGTGCATCTTTTTCTAGCTTTTCTCCAAATTCTTCCCAGGACTTCTGTTTTGCTGCTAGCACTTTGTTCTTTGCTTCTGTTCTGAGTGTCACATATTCTCTATATTTTTCCATTTGTCCTGTTGTGTTTTTAGCTCCTAAGTATTGTTTCCATGCCATTTTCTTCTCTCTTATTTTCTCTTTGACTTCCTCTGTCCACCAAGGTGTCCTCTTTCTCTTGTTCCCAAGTCGGACTTCACCGCATGCTTCTGCAGCAGCTGTCTTTATGATATCCTTGAATTTAATCCAGAGGGTTTCCAAGTCATCAGGTCGTTCTTCTGTGTTGCTCACCGCTGCAGCAATAAGCCCCTGATATCTGGTCTTAATTTCTGGCTCTCTCAGCTTGTAGGTCCTAATGCTCATTTCTCCTGCTCGTTTACTTGGTTTCTTGCGTGAGGTTGGACAGTTCCTAAGCTGAGCAACTCTTTCAGTTGTTCTTTTGATTGTTAGCAGGTAGTGATCACTTCCAATCTCTGGCCCCCTTCAGACTCTAGCATCTCGGACATATTTGAATGAGCTTCTCCGAACAATGGCATAGTCGATCACTGACTTCTCATTCTTTGTTGGTTCACATCTAGTGAATGCATGTATGCGCTTATGGGGGAACTTTGTGTTTGTAATGATCAGATTCTGCTCACTGCAGAATCTAAGGAGTCGCTTTCCATTGTCATTGAGAGTATCTTCTCCATATCTTCCGATAACTCCACCCCATCTAGCATGGTCATTTCCAACTCTGGCATTAAAATCTCCGAGCATGATAACTTCATCTAGGCAGTCATCCACTGTCCTTTGAAGCAGCTCGAAGAATTCCTCCTTGACCTCTGCTCTCTCATCCTCATTTGGCCCATACACTATGACCAGGTTGACTATGGTTTCTCCTTCTTTTAGTTTAACAACCATAATGCGCTCTGAGACAAAGTTCCATCCCTTGATACTATCTTTTTGATTTTGGGCCACAATGCAACCCCCGCCCCCTTTAGCTCTTTCAGATATGGGTACACCACTGTAGAGCAGCGTGTTGCCATCGAGATCCATGACTCCTTGTCCTTTTTTCTTTGTTTCCGTTATAGCCAGTATTTCTAGTTTTGCTTTCCTCATCTCTTCCACCAGCTCCTCTTCCTTCCCATTTATACTTCTTGTGTTCCAAGTTCCATAAGTTGTAGTCCGTAGTCCGTTCCATTTCGTCGCCTTTAGAATCAGTCCAGTTTTCTCTCTTGTGTTGCTAGTAATCGTGATTTAAAGCAAACAGGTGATTGGCCTGTTGTGCTTTCTAAGACTCTTTCTCTCAAAATAAATTTACGACAATATTTGGTTGCTCGTCCGGAATCTTGAGCTACATTTGATGTAATCGCATATTTGGCTGGCTCGCCGGGATAAAGATATTTTTGAGTCTGATCTAAGTCTGGGTCTAACTAGATAGAGTGTGAATGATCTGTCTTTGTGAAGTAAGGAAATAAAAAAAAATAATTACACCCCTAGACAACGCCTTTTAGTATTTGGGTCGTCAAGAGTTGAGCTTAGCTAAAGGCGCCTTGTTCTGACTTCTTTAAGTCTAGTTAACACGTCTCTTCTCATAAACTGACTTCAGGGGCGGAGTTTTGTGACGAAGAGTTTAAATTTTAGGGAAAATTTTTTTTTTCCTTTTGAATTGTTTTAATATAAATCTTTCTCTACTGTTAGTAAAAGTAGATTCTTTTCTTGTGTAACTTACCATTTTAACGTGGCATAGTCGCTTGCGTTAAGAGTCTTAAGTGACAATAATAGCAGCGATAAGTTTGCACATTACAAAGTAGGAGGTAACACAAGTAAATTTATACTTTGTGTTTTTTTCTTGTAGCGGCTTTGAGTTTTTTTTCCCCTTCTTGTTCTTTCTTACTATTCTCTAGTCTTAGAAGCATCCAGTTCTTTGGCATGGCAGAGAGAATTAGGATAAGATCCATCTTGAGACAGGAGGTGAAGGACTCAGGATTAGAAGGAGAAGCTGCGAACCTGTTTGTCAACAGGGAACTTGAAAGGCATGATGCGGAGCAACAGAGAGCAGAAGCTGAGAGGAAGGAAGAAAAAGAGAGAGCAGAGAGGAAAGAAGCACAGGATAGAGCAGAGAAGAAAGAAGCGGAAGAGAGGGCAGAAGCTAGAAAGAAAGAAGCGGACGATCGTCAATTGGAGCAGAAGAAAATTGAGGCAGAGATAGAAGCTCGCAGGGAAAGAGAGAGAGAGAGAGAGAGAGAGAGAGAGAGAGAGAGAGAGAGAGAGGGAAAGACAGCACGAACTGGCACTTAAGGCTTTAGAGAGTCGGGGCGCCTCTACTTCAAATAACGGAGAGCCGTCTTCACCCCAGTCTCAGTCAATGGATCTCTCCAGCACTCAATCTGCCCAATTAACTGCGATGTCTTTTGCTTTAGAGTCTTTTCCTAGCCCCAACGAAAAAATTGACACCTTCCTAGAGAAATTCGAGAGGCTCGCAAATCTGTATGGGTTAGAGAGTTTCCGTTGGGCACTTAAACTCTCAACGTCATTAAAAGGTAATGCGTATGACGTGTACACAAAGCTGGGAACCAACCAACATGATTACGACATGCTGAAGAAGGCCTTGCTAGAACGGTTTGAGATGACCGCCCGAAAATTTCTGCAAATGTTCAGAAACAGCCGGAAAGAGAGCACGGAAACATTTCCGCAGTTCTCTTCACGTCTCACGGGCTATTTGACAAAGTGCATTGAATTATCTGACCTACCTCTTACATATGAGGGACTACTTGAACTTGTTCTTGTGGAACAGATAAAGTCAACTTTGTCAAACGAAACCCGTAGATTTTTGGCTGAACAGGGCGCAGTCAGGCTTTTGGACATCCTCAATAAGGCAGAACGCTATACCAATGCAATGGCCGAACTTCCCAGCACTAAACGTAAACCCACTGATGAGCCATCTCGTAAACAAAATCTAGAGCAGTCATCCTATTCCTCAAAATCCTCTCAGAATTATAACCAACGAGAAAATAATACCCAGAGACCTCCCCAGAAAAAATCGAAATTCTACAAAACCCGTTTTTCCCCAAATAATAATTCTGATCAATCCACCAAGCCTACGTGGCAGCGCGGCCACCAAGGTCAAAGAAAAGGGAAGACCCCTACACCAGGAACGTCTGATCAGAGCAAACAAACCGGTCCAAACTGCATCGGATGTTTGCATGCAGCCTCGAAAGGTAGAGTCAATGTCAGTGATTCTCAACTTGAGGGGGACCGACCCTCAACGCGATGAACTTAATTTTGAATGGTACCTCAACTACTTGTCTCTTTGACACTGGATTAAGTTTTAGTTGTATTGTCGCCAGACACCTAGTCAAACCAGGTCAGGAGACAGAGGAAACCGTCAAACTTAGTGGAGTTTTCAAGAGTGATGCACCCAGAACGCTTCCTATCGCACTGGTAGAAATACACTCTGATTTTGTCAGAGGTGTTATTAAAGCGGCCATTATGGATGATCCCATCTACCCAGTTATCCTGGGATGTAGATACGTGTTTATTGGGAGACATAAGGAGCCGATTGGGGCAGCGGTAACCACAAAAGGGCAAACCAAGAAGGAGAGGGAGCCTGCGCCAAATTTGTTGCCGAATGAACTGAAGGAGGCGCAACAAAAGGACCCTACTCTGGAGCTCTGCTTTAGAAAACTGCCCATGGCTAAGGACCCCAGACACAACGGAGACATCTTTTCTAAGGATGGCGTATTGTATCGTAGAACGGGCAACCCGGACACGGGGAATAACCAGCTCCTAGTACCGACGCAGTACAGAAGCCAGATCTTAGAAATGGGGCACTCTCTTCTCTTTAGCGGACATATGGGACAAAACGCCACTATTCAGCGAATAAAAACCCACTATTGGTGGCCAGGAATGAACTCTGACATTATCAGGTATGTGAAATCCTGCGCCCAGTGCCAACGGATAGCACCCAAGCATCGGACACCCTTTATTCCCATGGGTGATGCGCCAGTAGTGGGGACCCCATTTCAACAGGTTGTAGTCGACATCATTGGACCCCTGGAAAGGACCAAAAGAAGAAACAGGTTCATCCTGACCTTAGTCGACACTTGCACTTTGTGGGCCAAAGCTATACCGCTAACATGCACGAATTCCAAGCATGTCACAGAAGCCCTCGTGCAGATATATACAAGGTTGGGTTTCCCTCAAATTTTGAGTCAAAACGTTTTGACGGACAATAAATCCCCATACCGTAGCCTGTTGATGGAAGAGATTGTAACAATCCTGAGGAACCAGCAGATCTACGCAAGCCCTTATAATCCGGCCGGAAGTGGGTTAGTAGAACGAGTCAACGGAACCCTCACCAGGATGTTACGTAAGCTGGGTCAGGAGAAACCGGAAGACTGGGACCTATATATATCGGCTGCCTTATTCGCCTACCGAGAGGTACCCCAAGCGTCTACGGGATTCCCGCCTGCTACACTTTTATTTGGCAGACCTATAAAGGGGCCACTAGAAGCCTTACTTCGGTCCCTGACAGACCAAAAGGCTGACGAGACAGTCGTCTCTGCAAGCAAGTATGTATCTGAGCTCAAGGAAAGGTTAAAGCTAGGATGGGATCTAGCTAACACCAACCTTAAGAAAGCCCGCGCTAAACATACTGTTGCTGTAATCTTTGACGGAGTTTCAAACGTCGATTTATTGGTTGTATGTTTTTCACCCTGGTCAAAGTTGGGGAACTATGTCTTAACTTTGCTGTGTCAGGTTGATTAGGGGTTATCTCCCTTTTTGGTTCATTCATTGGGTTTGACCTTTTTTGAGAATAGGGTCAAAGGTAAACAGTTCTGGGCTATGTGCCATGCGCAGTTGGAGAGCGAAAAATTTGACTTCCGTGAGGTAGAGATGCGAACTGGCTTCTGTAGGACGTGAATGACCGTTGTTTCCTGGGGAAGGAAAATCTTCGAAGTGACTGCGTTGGCAGTTTTCCCCAGTGATTTACTGTACGTCAGGAATGACGACAGTGTTGTGTCTTATGTTCTGAGGATTCGTTTCAAGGTAACACCGACTTTATCATTACTATGCATTCTGTTGCAGAATTTGTTAAAGGATTACCTAGCAGTGAGAACATTTCACCGTTCCTGTAATGCAGAACTTATATTTTGTGCTCAAGGTAGCTATTTAAGACTATTCGTCTTCATATGATCAGAAGTCCAGTGACGAAGTTATATATGGTGGAAACCGCAGGTTGGCGGTATACTTATACAAACATTATAGCAGGGTTTATGCAACCTGCTTAGTGAAGAATACACAGCTGACGTCATATCGAGGTCTGTGTAATGGCCACTATTCTACCGCATGAAAAGAGGTAACTGGCGTGTTATGCCAGGTTGAACGACGGCCCTGGTAATAGGATTACATGAGTTAAGGGCTCGTCCTTTGTATGACGGAGTTATTAAGGTATCTGACGCGTTCAGTCAGGGATACCAAAGCGGCATTATGAACTGTACGTTAAAGGACATACCACTATTGACCATGCCCACATATTTGAATGTTCACCAGCTTTAGAATGCCTGATATGTACCAAGCCATTTCAATTAATATGATGTACACGATCCTGTTTACATTGACTGTTCCTGTGTGATTCTACTGTTAGTCCTGTGAATAAATGTATGAACTGTCACCAGTAGTTTCAACCATCATTGGCTTCAGTACGAGTGTGACTGGGTGTATTGTGTAACTATATATGAGCCTAAACGCATTCGCGACTACACACCCATGTCTCTCGTCATCATCATCGTACAAGGACCATGTATGCTGTCAGCGTGAGTGACCCAGATCTTCACCGCACCATTACACTGTTCAGTTGACATCAACACGCATACCTGGCCAACTACACATCAACATTTGCATCACGCATAAAAAATCAACTAACATTACTGGTAGGCCAGTTCCGTGGGCTTTTCGGCTTCAATTTTGGTTTCGGCTACAGATTGGAACGATCAAGGTTGACAGCTATAAATGACACACATCCGTAGTACTCTACATTTCCAAGTTTTGGCTACACAGGACAGTAGAAATAGGTCATCGACTGTTGACCCACATAAACAGTGTTAGCATCTAGGCAATATTGCTACGTGGACCACAGCTGCACACAAGTCAAGTATTTTTTGTAAACAGTACCGCTGGTTGTCTACACGTTACAGTCAACAGACTGTACAACGTCTGAACGTTCAAGTCACGTAGTTCGAGGTCAAGTATTTTTAGTAAACAGTACCGTCTACGAACTTTTCAACATTGGGCCTCAAGTCTCAACTATTCATCGAGAAGGTCATAGTGACTTTATGTTCCTGGAGACCACTACATGTTATTGTGGATCTAACAATCATTGCGCGCTTGACATTGTACTCCCGTGTTGACAAAGAGCAAGAGAGTTACTATAATGTTATTTGTAACTAAACTTTGTTTGCAACACATTCCATTATATGCAATTTATGTTACTTGTAATATTGTGGTGTATTTTTCTGTTGTTTTCAGCGGGATGGTTGGGTAAGGTGACTCCTTTAGATAATACCACGTAACAGAGGTTGTCTATTGAGAGCGTTTTCTGTAGGGACTGCAAATTTCCTTAATGGGGATTTGCTAGCGACAATTGTTGCTATTTACGTTTAGCTGTGACGAGATGTGTTAGTGTAGTTTTCGTTATTTTTTTCCATTCTTTGATTTACGATTTGTTTTGTTTGTATCTGTTCGTCTCTCCTTACTTTCATTTATTTCTATACACTTTTTTTTGTTTATAACAGTGTTGCCATTTGTCTTGTTTACTTTTTGCAGTCATCATTACACATTTTTGTAACATTTTCCTTAGTTTCGCTGTATTGTTTATTTGACTTCTGCGAACGTTTTCGGTTGTTGTTCTGTATTTTTGTCCTTGTATTTATTATTGTCATACACAGTCTACATACATATACTTGGTCATGTATTATTATTATTATTAATATGATACACTATTCATATTGAGATTATTGATAGAATATTATTATAAAGAAACAAGGTAACCATACAAGGTCTTTGACTGAGACTTGTCTCTCAAAGAGAGTGAAATAAACTGAACTGAGTATACAAGTCTAATATTAAAGACTTGTCTACCATTAAAGTGGGATAAGGTAATTTATTTAATTTTTCAGGTTACTGATCTCATTAGACGGAATGTCTACACTGGAATACTTCATTGGACAAGGGAAATCCCTTGGCAAGTCTGGTAAAGAATTAGAAGAATTCGCGACTGCTCAATTCGTCATAGCATTGAAGTCAGAAGAAAAGAGTCAAAAAGAGGAAAATAAATTGAAAGCAGAAGCTGAACAAAAGAAGATAGATGCTGAGAATTTAAGATTTCAGATGCAAGCTGAACAAAAGAAGATAGATGCTGAGAATTTAAGGTTGCAAATGCAAGCTGATGAAAGAAAATTCCAGATGGAAATGGAAAAACAAAAAAATGATGCTGCTGCAGAGGAAAGAAAACTTCAAGCAGAGGAAAGAAAACTTCAAGCTGCTGCAGAGGAAAGAAAACTTCAAGCTGCTGCAGAGGAAAGAAAACTTCAAGCAGAGGAAAGAAAACTTCAAGATGCTGCAGAGGAAAGAAAACTTCAAGCTGCTGCAGAGGAAAGAAAACTTCAAGCAGAGGAAAGATAACTTCAAGCTGCTGCAGAGGAAAGAAAACTTCAGGCAGAGGCGGAAAATAGAAGATTGGATAGGGAAGGCGAGGAAAGGAAAGAGAAACAGAAAATGGAACATGAGGAAAGACTCGCAACTTTGGAATTAGAGAAATTGAAAGTGACAAATATGGGTGCTCATCAAGCAAGTTCAGGCACAACAAAGGAGTTTGCTAGTAAGATCAAATTACCTCATTTCAATCCTTTAAAGGACGACATAGCGGATTATCTGAATAGATTTCAATTTTTATGCGATACGCATAAGATAAAAAAGGAAAAATATGTCGAACAACTGATGGAATTTTTTACAGGTGAAACAGTGACTACTCTTATGACAATAGAGGAACATAACAGAACTAATTATGATGTTGTCAGAGCAGCATTACTAAAAAAATATCAACTAAAAGAAGAAGATTATCGTCTTCGTTTTAGGACAATGTTGCCAGAAAATGGGGTAGATTTCTCTGATTTTATTACAAAGATACGTCGTACATATTTACACGATGGATTGAGTTGTCTCAAACTGAGAAAACATATGAAGGTCTAATGGACTTATTACTTCGAGACAAAGTTTTGTCATCTGTTAATGATTCTTTCCTTGCATTTCTTCATGAGCGTAAGCCAAAAAACTTAAAAGACATGGAGGAATACTGTTGCCAGTATACCACCGCGCATCCCCATGCTACAGTTAGCAATTCTAAAGTGAAAGAAGGGTTGCCAGTTGCTTCGGCAGCACCATATGGCCCTAATTTTAATAAGAAATGTCAGGGTGCTCAACAAAACTGGAATAGGAAAAGTAATCAGAATTACACTCATAAGCAGAGTAATCCAACATATGAAGGTTCTTCTTCTAAGAACTGGAGACGAGATGGTAGTTCTGGTAATTTTGGTGGTAATAATTTTAGACACTGTCGCAAAGGTTATCACAATAAAAACTACCCGAGCTTTTCTTCTCGGGATAACCATTCTCGACGTCAAGAATATGACGATGGTGAATATACAAACCGGGATTCAAACCGGAATGATAATTACAATAGGCAATATGATAACAATTACAGGGGAAATGATAATCGCGGTAGACCTAGATATAACAAAAGAAAAGCTTACCAACAGGCAAACTCTGCACAACAAGAGTTTAATGGAGCCTGTAATCAAGTAAATGATAGTGGGAACTCTAATGCTATCACTGGTTGTGCTTTCGATTTTGGGAGAGCAACTGAATGCCCCCAATGCTCAACATTGTTCGAGCCATCGTTTGTATCTACCTTAATTTGTGGTCACCCTCTTCCCGCTCTTCCTGCTACAGTTGCGCATGATGGGAGAGGATCTCCCATCTTGCATAAAGGTCTAGTGAATGATAGTCCAGTGTCAGTGCTTTTTTATTCTGGATGTACTACTGTCAGGGTTAGACAGTCTCTAATAGATAAACGCTGTTACACGGGAAAGGTGGTAAAATGTGTTACATTTGGGGGTACCATGGAAAAATATCCTTCTGCTGTCATTAGCATTGATACTCCCTTCTTTACAGGAGATGTCCACGCGTGTCTTCTTCCTAATCCTATTGCGGATCTTATAATCAGTCGTATTCATGGGGTTAAGGAATGCACCCCGCAACAAATTTCTATTTGGGAGGAACAAAATATCCAAACGGTCAATGCAGTGGTAACAAGAGCCCAAGCTCTTATCCCTCCAACTTCATCTGATGATAGTAATGGAGTTGATAGCCAAGACGATCTCTTGGTGATTTCGCATGACTCGTTTATTAAAAGACAAGAAGAAGATCCTTCTTTAAAGAAATTCTTCCTTCTCGCAAAGAAAGGTGATCCTAATCAGAATACGAATCACAGATCGTATATCACTATGAAGAATGGTATATTGGTACGAAAGGTACAACACTCGGACAAGTCTATGCATTCGCAAATTCTTGTGCCTAAGTGTATGAGAGCCTTAATTCTTCAACATGCACACGATTCTCAGTGTGCTGGACATATGGGTTTTTCCAGAACTAAGACTAGAGTCCTTGCGTCTTTATTTTGGCCATTCGTGAACAAAGACATACGAATTTACTGCCGATCTTGCAAAATTTGTCAAGAGGTCAAGTCTAGAGGTCCTAGACATGCTGCACCTATTCAGGCTGCAGATATTCCTATTCGGCCGTTTCAGAAAATGGCAATAGACATTATTGGCCCATTTAAGATTAAGTCAGCCAGAGGACATCAATTTATCCTTACTTGCGTTGACATGTGCACGCGTTGGCCAGAGGCTATTCCTCTTAAAAGCATATCAACTGTCGATATCGCAGATGCTCTGTGGCTCATATTTTCTCGTCTGGGATTTCCCGGAGAAATACTATCAGACCACGGCACTCAATTAATATCGGACCTATGTCTCAGGTAATGGCTACTCTGGACATTAAAAGGTCTCTCAGTAGTATTTATCATCCAATGTCCAATGGATTGGTTGAACGTCTTAATAGGACACTAAAGAACTTACTTGGCAAGATAACGGAGGATCATCCTGATGATTGGGACAGGGTCCTACCTGCAGCTCTCTTTGCTTATAGAGAGGTTCCCAACGAGCATACAGGATTTTCTCCTTTTGAACTTGTCTTTGGCGCACAACCGCACAGCCCTATGTCCTTGCTACACGATTTGATCGCTGCCGATAATATTGACGATGATTCACAATCGTCATATGAATATGTCATCGCTCTTAGGAAAAAAATTATCGAATCATGCAGGTTAGCTACTTCATCATCAGAATTTGCTAAAGAAAAGGCTAGGCGATTCGCTAATAAGAAAAGACGCCTACGTCAGCTTTGTCCTGGAGACAAAGCGTTTGTCTTACTTCCCTCGAGGGAGAACAGACTTCTCATTTCTTGGAAAGGTCCATACACTATAGTCTCTAAAATTTCGGATGTCGACTATATTGTCGATGTTGATGGAAGGCATAAAACCTTTCATATAAATATGCTTACGGAATTTATTGAACGACCAGACTATTTACAGCCTATTTTCTAGGCGACGGACGATTCTCCAGTCCAACATGGTCATATCTCATCCCTGTCCGTTATACAGGATGAGGAAACTATTTTTTCTGATGTTAACTTACCTCTTCCCGTAATTCCACTTAATTCTACGGAATCATGGAAAAACGTTACCGTCTCTTCGAACTTGTCTTTTGAGGAACAGCGTCAAGTATCTTCTACGCTACAATCATTTCAGGATGTCCTTACCGACATTCCTGGACACACACATGTCATTGAACATGACATCATACTTACTGATCGTAATCCGATCAGAGTAAGACCATTGTAGCCGTGAGTCGTATTGCAAGATTCGGACCACTGCCCTTTCAGTAGATAGTGTGTTGTAAAGTAAACACTAGAAACTTCCTTCACTCAGACTGACTCTATTTTTTTCTTCATACCCACTGTTGATCAATCGATACCACTCAAAACAGCAGTGTCAGACCTGGTCTGCTGAGCCACATACGCAGTAAATAATCAAAATGTCAAAAACGTACCTGTTTTGTTTTCTTCATTTGAAATACACTTTTTCTTACACACACACTTTGGTGCTCCGAATATATCTCATACAACAATATAAAATCTTACGCTGCACGTTCAATATCTAACTACACACTTGAGAGAAACACCTTTCCCTGCCTACACTTAGCGCGTCTCAAACCAGACTCCCTCAAAACCCCGTTCTAACATTCTTCGTTCACGCCTAACATGTGTTTACGCATCTCGACTTTCTCGTGCAATACTTTTTTTTTTCACTCACTCAAACCTGTAATGGACTTAATTCTAAGTTACTTCCCTTAAGACAAAGCCTAATCTTACACATCTTATCTCCCTTCATTAACGACAAATAATCTGCAACCAAACCCATCTATACCATTTCTCCACATTCTTTCTCTCCATCAAAACCAAACCACCGTTCACACACATCTTCCCCCCCCCCCCCCCCCCCCTTAAAAAAAAATTTCTCTCACAGAGAAAATTTCCCGAAAATCTCCACTCACTCTCTTTCTTCCCTCTTCTACTACCAATTCCATCCCTTTCTTCCTCAACATCTGTCCCAATGAGACCCACCATTCTCCACTTCTAATCAACCTCACTCATCTTCCTGTCTACAATTTCCATTTCATAGTATACATTTTCCATCCTGGAACTGTTTTCATAGTATACATTTTACTGAATACAAGTTTTCATATAATACATTTTACTGAATACAACTCTTTTCATGTTACAACTTGTACATAATGCAATTCCTTTCATATTACACCTTGTCGTTTGCTCCTTTACGACTCTTACTAGACCTTTCTAACTTCATTAGTCATTTACCATCCCTTTTATCTCTCTACTCACAAGTTTATTATCACGCCTACGCGAATTATGTTGAATTTCTGCCTATCTCATTAATCGTTCTACTTAGTTGCATATCTTTCCTACGTTATCTACATTTCATTTCCATTTTCCCTTGTGGTTAAAAGAAACCCGTAACCATATACAATGTGCACTGTTTCCTCAACATAATTATTCTCTCCCCTATTCTCATTTCCTTAGTTTTTCTATCTCTCATTATTCTTCCTTATTATTTCCCTATAACCTCCATTTCTTATAACTTGGAGAATCCTCGCTTTTTCCTCTTCTCTTCCACCACTGTAGTAGTCCATCGTTCGGACCTACTGAGTTCACTTTTATGTTCAGTGTAGAACGATTGCATCTAGTTTCCAAACAACTAGACTCCCGCTGCAATTTCTACTTCTCTCCTCTCCCTCATAACCGCTACTCTCGTTCCCTCTCTGGAACTGTGCTGTCCAATTTCTCAACCACAACTCCGTCCATCTCCCAACACCTCTCACCATCACTGCCGTCCTCCTCTACGGTTTCTCAAAATCTCAAAATCTCTATTATTCATTCCGTCTTCCTCTACGACTGCTCAAAATATATAACTCCATATTTCTCCCATTTCACCATAATACTCCATGTTTCTGCCATCCTCCTGCACGGCCTCCTCAAAATCTCCACCCCCCATATTACTCCTTACCTCCATACCTCATATTGCTCCATAACTGCCGTCCTCCTCCACGGCCTCACCAAAATCTCAGTCTGCACTATTCTTGCCGTCGTCACCACGGCGTTTCACATAATTTCCGCCATACTACCATGGCCTCTAATCTACTTCTTACATCTCCTTTCCTCCTCTCCTTTACTGCAGTACCCTATTGGTCAGGTGTGCTCAGTTTACTTCTTAAGTGCGGTATGGACCAATCATACTTGTCCTTTTTTAAGACTAGCAAACCGCCGCCACCTTGTTCCATATAACATATGCTATGTCTCCTCCCATAGCCTCCTCCTATGCTAACTTATTCATCAATTTTAGCATCTCCATTCATCCTAGCCTCTCTGGCTCTAAGCGCTTCTAACTC